>CM034233.1:60408194-61008194 GCA_019916065.1 Vitellaria paradoxa
TATTCCAAAAATGAATTATTTAAAAAGAAGCTTGCAGATGAATTCAAGATCAAAGACCTGGGTACGCTAAGATACATTCTGGGTATGGAGATTGCTCAAAATAAATCTGATATCTCTGTTTCTCAAAGAAAATATGTCCTAGATCTGTTGAAGGAGACTGGATTACTTGGATGCAAGGCTATTGATACTCCATCTGACCCGAACGTTAAACTTGGAGATCAAAATACAAGTACACCAGTAGACAAGGGTAGATATCAGCGGCTTGTTGGAAAGCTTATTTATTTAGCCCACACGAGACCTGATATAGCTTTCGCCGTTAGCATGGTAAGCCAGTTTATGCATGCTCCCTATGAGGAACACCTAGATACAGTCATCCGGATATTGAAGTATCTAAAAGGAAGCCCTGGAAAAGGATTGTTCTTCAAGAAGGGAGAGTCTCATGAAATTGAAGCCTATGTTGATGCCGATTGGGCTGGCTCAGTAGTAGATAAGAGATCTACATCTATTTATTATTCTTATGTTTAGGGGAACTTGGTGACATGGAAGAGCAAAAAGCAGAATGTAGTAGCCAGAAGCAGCGTTGAGGCTGAATTTAGATCCTTGGCAAATGGAGTTAGCGAATTAATTTGGCTAAAACTTCTCCTTGAAGAACTTCAAGTTGCAACAAAAAGTCCTATGAGATTTTACAGTGACAACAAAGCTGCCACCAACATAGCTCATAACCCTGTGCATCATGATCGTATTAAACATGTAAAGGTTGATCGACACTTTATCAAAGAGAATACTGAAGACGGGACTATTTGCATTCCTTATGTAGCTTCAGCCTAGCAGACAGCAGATATTCTAACAAAAGGATTGCGTAAATCTTTGTTTGAAAAAATGATTTACAAGCTAAGATTGTTTGATGTATACAATCCAGCTTGAGGGGGAGTGTTGAGGATCAGCCCATCTCTGGTATCCCTGATATCCGGGAGATCTGGGGGTAGTTAAAGATTAATTTAGTCAATCCTAGTTTTTTTGGGAATAAAATCAAGGCCTTTATTATTTGTAGTTATTTGTTTCCAGATTTGTCTCTGATTTATTTCCTAGTTTGCTGGGATATTTTTCTTACTAGAATATGGCTATATATTCTGGGTCTTTTCTTGTATATGTTACATTTTTTTAATAATAAGAAATTCTTAGTAGTGTTTCTCCGGTATCTTTTCACACATATATCAATATTATAATGAGGGAGAACTTGCACCAACCAAGCCCTTGGTAAAGTTGGTTTCGTTGTTGATTCCTTATTACTAAAATTTTTGGTTCGATTCTTGCGAGTAGCATAATTTGTAATGTTTCATTTTTTCAAAAAAAAGTGAAGCTATTTCATGGTAGCAACCCACATCAGCCAACACCAATATACTTAGACGAGTGAGTGTTTAACACATGGCAAACAGGCAGTCCCCACCTCATCCGATGGTACCACACCATCATTTTGCCACGTAAATAACTAGCAATCTTACACATGGTGGACAGTCGCCACGTTATCACTCTACCATGTGGACCATCTTATAAAATAACAGTTTTACCCTCGTATTAATAGTGGTCGGGTGCCATGTCATCACTCTATCATGTGGACTAACACATGACAAACAATCCTTATGTCATCATTCTACCACATGAACCATCTTACAAAATGATGGTTTTACCCTCGCCTTAACGTTCGTTTGTAATAGGCAACAGACAGAAGGATCTGGTTGTTGCTTGACTAAAAATGTAGAAATTTAGCTGTTACAATTGAAACCATTGGAACTAAAATGAGACTGAGGGTAAAGTGTAGGGGTAGTTTTTGTATTTGTTTTGGAAACTATTTATTTTATGTTATATAATTTTTTCATTTATTTAATGTGCGTTTAGCAACCATAACTAACTACTCAACTTTTAACTACTAAGCTTTTTACCTTTTTTGTAAAATGACCATATTTACTCTCTTATATATTTAATGTTTTTTAACCACAAAAGGCAAAAATGTCTAATCAACAAAAGTTAAAAAGTTAGCCACTAAAAAATTAAGTTTTTCCCCTTCTCAAACACAAAAAATATTAAATAGTAGTTAGTTACCAAAAAAGTTAACTTTTTTACTTTCCAAACTCAGCCTTAATTTATCCACAAGTTTTATTATATTATTTGTTTATTTTCTAGTACAAAAAACAATTTTTGTGTGCATTAAAGATAATATTTACTCTTCCACAAATTTATTTTATTTAATTTTGAGAAGTTTTATTAATGTTATGTTTATTTTATTAATTATTATTACCTTTTTATATGCATAAATGTTGTAGTAGTTAGTATAGCAAATCAACAATGTGAAGCCAACATTAAAATTTTGATTGAATTGTTTGGAAATATATTTAAATACCTAATTTAATTAATTTTTATGTAATTATATTATTTTTAAATTTTTTTATTAAACACGTAATTTTTAAAATATTTAAAAAAGCACCACCTTACAAGTGGTTGCCTTTTCTATGACATACTCGAGCATTAACCCCCCCCCCCCCCGGGGGGGCCCCCAAATCGTTTGACACTACAGCCCAGAATTAGATATCTTGAGATGTCACACTGACATTAAAATCCAATATTCTCACTAAATCGATCCCATACTTAGAGCTGTCCTTTGCTCTTATAGAACAGCAGAGGCCCAACATCAAATGAAGCCCAATCCCATTGCTAAAACTGATTCCTGGGGGCTGTTTTATTTATTATGGGCCGTTTGAATGCTCCAAAAAAAGTAACTTTGTGTATAGGATTGGCATATGACCGTTCAAAAGCAACCAAAAAAAAAGGAGAAAGTACACTCTGATGTCATAATAGAAATTAGCAATTATTTTTCCTTTTACAATAACTAAGATCTTATTTTACAAAACTTTCAGTTTTTAATTTTCAGTTTTTAGTTTTAAATTTTTTTAAATTGAACATAAAAACTCATTTGATAAATTTATTTTCAATTTTTAGTCTCAAAAAAATAATAAGTACATTTCAAAATTTTTAAAAATTATAAAAATATAAGAAAAATATTTTCTCAAGTTTTTATTTTTCTCCACAGTCATCGCTACTCTCTATCATCACCCAACCACTACAAACTATTGCCTACTGCCCCCACCTTCGACCACCACCACTACCACCATCCACCTCTAACTATTATTATTATTACTCACAACTAACCACCACCCATCTCTAACCGCTACCACTCACTGCCACCACCTCCTGGCCACCCATTAGTGTTAACCAACCATCAACCATCATTAGTTGCCACCCCCTCTACCCACTATCACTTCCACTGTCATTGTCAACCGATCACCGCCAACTTTTGTCTACCGTTGGTTAACCACCACCTTCTCCACCAAACACCACCCACCTTTAGCCATCACCACCTATCGTCATCCCTCATCGTCGGTCACTCTCCCAACATTATTACCATTAACTAATAACTATTGTTACCAAATATGTTTTCAAGTTTTTTTTTTTTAACTTTGAAAATAAAAACTAAAAATTGAATACAAAACTAAAAATTGGTAGTTTTGTTAACTGAGCTTAACTTTACCACTGTTCAAAAAAAAAAAAAAACCTAACTTTACCATTTTTTGATTTCCTATTTTATTTTATTTTTTCACAATTTCTTAAGTATTATTTGATATTAGACAATTTATAATGAACTTAAATTTATAGTCATTTAGATTTTCAACTATTTTTTTCATTTAGCTTATTTATTCATTTATTTCTTTATTTATTTGCTTGTTTATTTTTTTATTATTATTGTTATTATTATTATTATTATTATTATTATTTATTAGAAGTTATCCCATATCAACTGATAAGAAAAATTACTTGTCCCATGCGTAAAAGAGATAGAATTTTCTCACTTTAACATCTAGATTTTAAGGTTAAGGCCCCCTTTTTTTTAACTTGATATCAGAGCAAGTTTTTAACTGAGTCTCACTATAATCCACATTGTACCTCTATCCATACGAGCCAGCGTGAGAGAGATGTTAGAAGTTGTCCTACATCGACCCATGAAAAAATTACTTGTCCCATATAGATGGACTTCTCTCACCTTAACACCTAAGTTTTAAGGTTGAAATCCCTCATTTTATGTGTTATTGGACTTCTTTATTATTATTATTATTATTATAGTGCATGTTATTAACCATTAGTGATTAATTAGGTTAAATACTAATAGTAAAATTAGGTGCTTCCAAAGTTTTGTACTATATATAAGAATTAAGAAAATAATACTCAAATTTTAAGGATCAAAGCATAGTCTATAATTTGTTTTGGCCAAAAAATTTCTATGCATTAGTTCCATCGACCCTTTTAGTGTTGGCACTAGGGATGTAAATGGGTAGGATACCCACCTAATTAGCTAATTCCAGTGCCAAACTCATTTATTTTTTACTTGTCATTATCGTCCCAAATCTATTTATTTTTTTAGTTGAAATCCTAAACCCGACCCGTCCCAAATCCGCGAAACTCGTCCCAAACCTAAGAAACCCGTTTATATTCAATTGATTAAATTATCAGTTAAGTACCCATTAAATACCTGATTTGAGATAAAAAAAAATTAAAAAAATTAGTAAGTGACAAAATTGTTAAATTTATTAAATTAAACAAATTCATTGGCCAAATGACCTCCAAGTTTTTTTTTTTTTTTTTGAAAGGTAAAAGAAATATATTAAAAATAATAGAAATAAATGTACAAAATACATAGAAGCATACCCCTGGAACAGTACAATATGAATCACAGTTCATAAAGGACTTTTAAACCTAATATGGAATAATCCATAACATGTGAAAATAACACACAACAAAACTTGGGGTTAAGAATTTCAAAAATTTTATTTTAGGGATAAAATTGTAAATATATAAATATATATTATATTTTATTAAACGGGTACTTAATAGTACTCCATAAGTATTGGGTGTCGGCTATCCTATAAATATAAACGGGTATCAGGTATCAAGGTATCGAGTACACTATGGGTAAATCCTAAACCCATTCCAAACCCGCACGAATATTAAATTTCTATCCCAAACCCGTCCCATTTCTATTAAGGTATTTTCTAATGGGTTTTATTGGATTTGGTCTGGTCGGGTACCCTTGTGTACCTGTCCCATCGTCATCTCTAGTTGTCACAATTGTTGTATCTAGAGATATCAAAACTACACGTACCCGACAAGCACTTACTTCACCTGCCCCATTCGAGAAGTGTTTGTGGATACTAATAACGAGTACAGAGGTGGGTATGGAGATTTTAACATATATTCTTTGAAAGGGTATGTGACAAAGACGAGTACGAGGGTCTTTACTCCGTTCCATGTCCGTTTAAATATTTTATTTATTAATTTATATATTTTTAATATTTATTCAATATATATAATATATATTTTTATTTAATATATATTATATTTATAATAATTGTTAATATTTATTATATATAATATATAGTTTATAGTTTTATTATGTTTAAAGTTTAGACGAGAACAAAAACAAAAATATGTTACTTAGTGGGGACGGGTATAGAAAAAATTTTCATTCCTAAAACGGGAAAGGTGATAGGGACGAGGACATGGATAGAGATGGGAAAGAGAAAGGATATTACTAAATGAGGGCAAAGTAGGGAAAGATCATTCCCACCCATTGACATCCCTAATTATACCATTGTCAACTCTTAACTATTGCAAGAGAATCTCCATCAGATTCTTTACTCGAGAGTATAACCTATTTTAAGGAAGCAAAAATAGAAATATGATCTCTTATTTGCCCTTCATTTAATTCCCTATGGTCTTTCTAAAATTAAAACATATATGTGGTTCTCTATTTATGGTCCCATTTTTGACAGCCAAAAAAATTTGTAACTTATTCAAATTCATGGGAGCATTGTTCATCCCTTAAAATTTTTTAATATGGGAAAAGGTTTTTTCTCTTATTGTATTCAACAAAATATATATATATATATACATATATATGTATTTGATGGTTTAATTCGGTAATGAATATTTTGCTATGGAGTCAATTAAATAGAAAAATAGTAAAATATGAATATTATATTTTTTAAATTATTTTAAAGGAATAATTTAAAATTTTTGATATAAATACCCGTGCTCTAACGTGTGAACTCTTACCAAGGGTATGTTTGGTTGTCATGGCAAAAAAAAATTCAACTTTAAATTTTCTCTAACTTTTTTCACTAACATCAATCAAACACATAAAAAAAATATATATATTATTATACATAAAACCGTTGACTTTTTCCTAACTTTTTCCCATTTTCTTGAGCATTTTTTAATTTTTCGTTAACATTTATAAGTTTTTTTCAAACACATAACTTATGCCAAAAAGTGATACAAAAAAAATACTAGGATAAAAGTTAAAAAAAAAAAATTACAATTTTTTGATTTATCAAAGGCACTCAAAATAAATGATTGAGATACAGCAACTGGATCTCTTGCTACCATTTCTCTCCTCCTTTAAACCAACCCTGGCTCCTGAGGCAAACAAAGGCTACATAATTGTTTAGATACATGAGTAAAATGGGTGGATTCGAATTGACCGGCCATACAATTGTACAAAATTGACCCCAGTTGGTTCCCCTAGGAACAGGGACAGGTTTGGGTTGCATTTTGCCACTGTAAAACAGACAACAGTGGTAAGTTACTTCTCACTTGCTCAGATACAGTGAGTGTTGGTATAGGCTGTGGTATATATCATATTGTGAATATCCAATCTGTTATAGTCATGCTGCTATTATGGCGAATCTCACCAAAACATGACTTTGTGGTACGATATGGACTCAATAAACATAAAGCCATCCAGTAACGCCAAATAATTTCTCAGGCTTACTCCTGGGTCCAACTGGTGGAACCTATATCCATCTGGCTCTCAGTCTAGGCCTGCGCCCAACTGCTGCACTTGTTTGCATGGTTCAGACTCTCTTACTTTTTCACCGGATCGAGTTGACTCTAATATATTTTATTTTAGAGTATTTTATACAACTGGTGGCTAAGGCTTAATTACATAACTATTTTAATTATATTTTATTTTGCTCTAGTTTGTTTAAATTCGATGACTTTTATTAAAATAAAGTTATGTGATTGTATTATATGAATCTATTTGATTTGACTTGGCTCCTTAGGTCGTAGAATTCAAGGCGTGACAAATAATCTTCTAAACTTTCGTCGAGTCATGAAATTCAAGATATAACAATTTATCTTTTAAACTCAATGATATTCCTAATAATATTCTTCGTATATAAACTTTAAATGGGGCTTCTTTAAAAGAGACAGGAAAAGAGTTATGTTAAACAAAACTTTTTAAAATAGGATTTTTTATTTTTTATTTTTATTTTTTGTCCACAGCTCACTGGAAAAAGCTTCCAACAGGTATTCAACAAAGTCATGCCTTAATCAAATTTTGATTTATTTTGAACAACAGATATATTAAACTTTTCGGTGAAGTTAACATTTAGCCAAATTTTATTTGCTTAGTAAAATATGTAATCTAGAGTATCAAGCCAATCCAACAAGCATAATAGAAACTCCGTCTGAAGAAAATTGGAGCAAAATTGTGCTGAAATTTACTTTCTTGGCATCTCGCTAAATCGGGCAAGTGGCTACCGCCTAATTTCTGGAAGTTTCACTCTATTTCGATGCTGTTTCATTGTCTCACTACTACTCTTTTATATTTTTCTATGTATTTTCTCCAAATCCTTAACAAAACCATATACTATGACAAATTAGCCTCGGGTCTAAGAATGCATGTCTGACGCTATTATTTTATTTACAAATTGCTAATTCTTAATATATAAACTAAGGGTTAAATATATATTTACCTGCCCTTTAAACTATTATTTTTTTTTTACCTCCCCTTCAACTACCAATTGAACTCCATTCTCCCTTCAACTATCATTTTTTTGTTTAATAAGAACAAATTACATTTTTCATCCAATAGATGGATGGAAAAGTTAATCCCAAGGCTATATTAGTCTTTTAACTTAAATATCTATTTGCTCCTTAAACTATTACAATTTTTTTACTTCCCCCTTCATCTATCAATTGAACTAGAACAAGAGTATTTTGGGTTAAATATCTACATTGAACTAAAATGAAAACTTAATTGAACAACAATCCTAAGTCCAAACTCAAAGTGTTTGACTTCCCTAAACTCATTCCAAAAAACAATTATTGACAAAATTCTCAATTATCACAACTAGAAAAAAAAAAAAAAAAAAAACACAGCATAGAAAAAACTAAGAACCCAAAAAAATAACAATAACTGTCTTGTCATAGTAATACCGTAAGAAAAAAAAAGAGACATCAATAGCTATCCATCGGTTCAGCCATAACAGTAGAAGTAACCTCCCTTTGTAGCACCTCCTCTTCTAGCTGGGGCCTTAGGAGCTCTTGTAACTATGGGTGTGGGTTATGATGGCTAATTGAATGTTGGTTATGTGATTACTTGACTGCATTGTAGGTCAATTGCAGTGTAAAATAACTCAATTTCAACCACATCAACCCCGAAAAGTGAGTTTTTTGAAATAAAAATGTGTTGCTCGATACTTATAAGTCGATTTTCTTCTGATAGGAGCCCTCAAGACCTATGCCATTTTTGAAATCCTAACTTTATTGATGAAAACTCTTCAGATTCGCAATAGAGTTGAAAAACGATGACTGAACTAAAAAGCTCCAACTGATTTAAAATCAAAAAGGTACCCAAGTTGCTAAACCAATTAGAAGGTTATAGGTTTGCTTTGATCGGCATAAGTTTGCTTTGCTAAACCAATTAGAAGATTATAAGTTTGCTCTTCCAACCATCAAGATTCCACAATGGAGTTGACCGGCATAAGTTTGCTTTGAATCCGTTCGAAAATATTTGGTTTGACCGGCAAAAATTTGTTTTGATCAATAAATTAAAACCCTTAGTTGCTTTAAGTGTACGAAATGTTCATATTACCCCATTTCTTTTTTCATTAGTTAAAAAATAATAATAATTAACGATTTCCGTCACAAATTTTGGATGAAAAACATGATTTATCCTTAGTAAAAAAGAAAATAATAGTTGAAGGGGGAAGAGAGTTCAATTGATAGTTGAAGGGTAAGTAAAAAAAAAAAAATTAATAGTTTGAGGGATAAGTAGATATTTAACCCTATAAACTAATATGCCAAATATATAGTAGTTTCTCCAACTATAGTTGCGTAATCTTAGTTATCAACTCATTGGAATTGAATGCATAAATGATTTTACTTTTTCCTTTTTTATTAATGGTTTTGTTTCTATGAAGTTAATTTTTACTTTCTTTTTTTTTTTGTTTTTTTTGGTACAATGGAGGGCAAAACCCAAATTAAACAACTTAACTAAAATTCAAGCCAACAACGTTCCGTTTCAATGCAAGTAATTTTAAATCTATTGTTCGTCCATTTTATAAATTGTACTTATGTTCAATCACTTTTTCAGTCTTCCTTACTATTACATCTTTCGGTTTGTATTGAATATGATTAAATCAATTTAAATGACATTTTTTTCAATTGTTTTCCAATGATATGAATTTAATTTTCATATTTATTTTTTCTCTTGCCGTTTTTTATATTATCACATTTTTATTTTATTATCATCATCTCAGTTATACTTATTTTAAGGGATTGTAATTTGATCATGATCCAACACCCTATATCATAAAACATAATAAATCTTATAACAATCGTATGAAATTTTAACCCAAAAAATTTACCAACGCAACCTCTTTTTTCTTGCTTTTTAAAATCTTAATTTGGTGGAAATCAATCTTCATTCCACTTGTTCATTCTAAGGTCTTGAACATGGTTTCCACATTACAAAGTGAGTGCAATCATCAAAATTCCAAAAATTATGATAATCAATTCAAAATATATATGACCTTGCTTTTTCACCCCAAGTTTTGACAAAGCATCCAAAGTATTCCCTGTGCCCTCTGTGCATGGCAAAGTTTAGTTAGAACACCATCATAATTCCTAGTTGGACAAAGAAAAGAGAGGAATTAATCAAGGACGGTACAGATCAAATAAAGCTGTAATAAGACAATTGAAAAGATGAATTCAAAATTTATGTTCCCACTAAAAAATATAATATAACTTGCTCTTGCAAACTTTTCCACTGTAAGTTTTAAAAGTTTTTCAAATAAATTATATTTAACATTCTCATTTTTATAACTAATTTTACTTATACTAAAGGCATTTTAATTTCATAATTTCACTAAACTTCTTAAGATATTTTTTTCAATTAAAATTTGATACTATATTTTTTGTTAAAAAAAGTTTGTGTCTAACTATTTTAGTGCTTAATATTTTTTTCTTTATTTCATGTGCACTTTATTTGAATAATTTTATTAAAACAACAACTATTAGTATGATGGAGTACATTATTAGAAATTAATAATCTATAGGGTCAACTTATAGCCTTTTTTGATTATGAGAGATCGATAAAGTGATAGTACTAAACCATATTTTAAGGAATGATCACGCTTGGGCTTTGTTTGAATATTTAGGAATTTTAAATTTATTATTTTAAACTGCTTGAGTCGAGCATTAAATTTTTGTTTAAATTCATAAGTACTAAAGTTAGGGATGGTCATCTTGAATGACCCGTCCGAATCTAATATGTTACTCGAGACGATTAGATGTGAGATTCAGATTTTTGTAGGAGATTGGATCGGATTTGGATTTTGTTTTAAAAAAAGGTTGGATATCAGATCAGATATGGAAATGGGATTACCTCCGTTTCAATCCTCCCTGAATCCGATATTCAATCCAAATCTATATCGATTTACCCTAAGAAATATTCGAATAGCCTCATTTGGATGTGGATGCTTTTTGAAGGTTTAAGAAATTGGGATTAATAATTATATTATGAATCATTATACTTTATATTTGCTATTTTGAGCTAGGATAATATTGATACTTTGAAATTATGTATCAATTGGTAAAATGTTAATTTTGGAGATATTTATGCATTACTTTGATGAATTATTATCGTGATGATATTTATGTATTATTTTGATTTTAGAGATGAATTATTTGTAGTAATAGGTTATATATGCAATCAAATTATACATCAAGTTAAGAGCAAATTCAGAGATAAATAGAGGATTCAAATTTTTGGATATCCATAGATATATTCGTATTTTATTTGGAGTAGGGATAGAAGTCCAAAAAAATATCTATTTGGAGTTTAGGACAGATTTAGAGGCGAACAGAGAGTTCGGAGTTCGGATTCGAATATTACCATATCCGCATCCAATTTGCCCTGTTGCCACCCCTAACTAAAGCCCGTTGGTCATTAAGCAAATACTTTAGGCCCCAAAATTCAAGTAAAGCCCATATTTATAACATATATCTTTACTACTATATAAAAGTTTTATATAAATAATGTAAAAACTTTTACTAAACCATATTACTCTTATCTTTTTAAACAAATTCAATTATATCCCTCATTTCCAAAATTCTCAAATTTAAATTGTATTTAATATTTTTAGTCAAAAGCTTCCATATTTCTGTAACTTATCTCCCTCATTTCCAAAACTCTCAAATTTAAATGGTATTTAATATTTCCTTAGTCTCTATTTCTATCTCTCTCTTCCCTCTCTCTATATATATCCAAAACTCTCAAATTTAAATTGTATTTGAAAGCTCCCATATTTCCGTAACTTACCTCCCTTATTTCCAAAACCCTCAAATTTAAATGGTATTTAATATTTCCATTACTTATTGAAAGCTCCATATCACCCTTTTCAATTTTCATTTTTTTGCTTTCCTTACATTTCACAAGAAGAAAAAAGAAAGTCCATGTTGGTGATCTTTATTTCTATCTCTTCCCTCTCTCTATATATGTAAGTGCATTTATATACCTTATTTAACTATTTAAATTTATCTTTTATTTTTTGTAAATATATTTTGATAATATACTATTTGTATGCTTACAAGGTATAATATCTCGAATTTTCAAAATTTACAAGATTTTGTTCTTAATTTTATTTGCCTTTTGTTATGATTTTATTAATTGTTAGTGTTTCAAGATTCTAAAGTGTTTTTTGAACTATCGGTATTTCCTAAAATAGTTTTTCTTCCGGTTTCAGCTTTCAGGCACGAGATGTTCCTTTTTTTTTTTTACGATTTTTCTACTCTCCTATTCTAATCCGTGAATTATCGTTAAAGAAATTATGAAACAAATTTTGAACTACAAATCAAAGAAGAATACTAAAGAAGCAGTGACTGTGAAATTGAAACAGAGAACGAAGAGTCTGAAGAAGATGACTAAAGAAACTGTAAAGCCTGCAATTTGTTTGGGAAGTGTAGGTCAATTCTTTGGATGTTGTTGGTACTTGAGAATATTCAACCTTGTATTACGTTATTGATACTTAGTAAATAATAAGTAAATATATATATATATATATATATATATATATATATGTAATTGTGATATACAAATTAAAAAAATAATAAATGCATTCTATTTTTAATTTCTCACACTCAAAAATCAATATTCATTATGTGAGTAGATAAGAGTGCAACAAATTAAAAGTGGATGTATTTATCCTCTCTTAATATTAATATATAAATCTAATATATTACATTTAAGTATAAATATATTAAGTTATTTTTAGTTATAATTAAATATTATATAAAATTTTTATACTAAGATATTATGTAACTTATATTAATTATATTAAAAGTTATTAATTAAGTGCCACTATTAACTCGTTACATATTAACAAAAATATTAGTTATACTAAAATTATATTTAATTAAATTATAATAAATTTAATTTATTATAAATAATAATATTATCATACTAATATATTACATAATTTATAATTTATATTAGTTATATTAAATAATATTAATTAAGCATAATTGTTAGAGAATGAAATTCTTCTTTTATTTTGTCACTGTGACGGTTAAAAAATCATTAAACGTCACTAATAATTTATATTTATACATTTTAATTATTAAAACATAAAAAATAGCCCAATTCAGGTATGGTGTGAATATTTGAAGGGAGAAAAAAAAACCATCCAACTTATATAATGTTAATATATATAAGTCTAATTTACTACATTTATTATTGTGTTAATCCATTTTCATATTCTTGAACATTTAGACATTTTTCAACTAGAATAACTTATATAAATTCCTAATTGTATGCTATTGTTTTTTAAGTATTTATTAGCAACTGCTTTTTTTTTTTTTTCAACAACTGTCTTAATCGTAAATCAATGAATATGGGGACTGAAAAATATGACTATCTGCTCTATCATCTCGGATCTATATTAACTTATGACCTTTCAAAAAAATAAAATACCGACGTATAAGAAAAAAGACACTGTAAATATATAATTTGTTATTTTCAGAAAATAGAATAATACATAGTTTTAGAGAGTTAATAGTATAGTAATTATAATGTGTTCAACATTTTTTATCATTCTATCTATGTTCTCAATCTAATTGAATAGTTAAACAAGTTCATCCGATGTATATTTCTAAAATTTAACATAACATTGAGGTATAAACAACTAGCAAAACTAGAAATCGAATCAAATAAGTTTGCTTGGATGACTTACTACACAAAATCCTATCAAATTCAATGCATCAGGCCATCAGCAGAGACCCAATATGAATACAATCACCAAAATCTTGTCAAATTAAAGAAACATCACAATAATTATTAGGAAACAAAACATGTAACATAGTTCACAATTATAAATTTAAGGATAAAATATATAAATATATTAAACAATCACCCCTGGGCAAACCAATTATTTTTATTGCTTGGTTTTTAGGTTGACATATTTTATATGTTTCATATTTTAGGAGAGGCATAGTTATTTTTTAAAATATATATTACATAAACTGTTTATATCTATTATGTTAGAAGTTTGGATATGAATTCTTTGGAACTGAAGTTGCAAGGTTCTTTGTTGTTTTTTAATGTGTTCATCTTCACAATAGGGAAATAAAAAAATATTATTTTATTTGTTTCCTTAACTTTGTGTAGATGTAATAATATTTTCTTTTAATTAAATATTAACCATTTTGCTTGTAACTTGACTTTATTTTTGTTATTTGCTTTGTAGTCAAGTTGTATTCTAAAAATTTAGTGAAAATGGTATTTTGAAATTACCATTGATAAATAAAATATATATCGATTTTAGTGTGAATTTATTTTTTAAAATATATATTCTATTTGTAATTGTTCACTTAATTTTTAAATATACATCTTTAAAAAAAAATAAACATAGACACGCAGCGCACATACATTCATCATAATATATATATGTGTGTGTATGTGTGAAAATTTCTTGGAATCTTTAATGCATACTATAGTGTTTAACTTGAAATTTTTTATGCAATTCATAATCTTTATTATTGAAATTTTTGATCTTAAAAACTCACAACCTTCTCATTAAATGCATGCCGTAAAAATTTACCATTTTCTTTCCAATTAAAAGCTGATAAAACTCTTTGTTTTCTCATCACTTCTTCCTCCTCTTCCCCTTTTTTCTACTCTCATAGATAATTTCTTTTCAAATTTTCATACTTCTAAACACATTCAAAAACCAAATTTGGTTTAAAAAATTGATCCTGGGTCTTAAGTTTTTCCTTATTTTCCACTATGGTCTAGATCACAATCTGAAGTCCTCGTCATCTGAGAAACAGCTTCAAATTCTTAGACACCGGAATTGCACAAGAATCTGATCTAGCCCTCTGTCTCTCCTCTTCTCTCTTTATATATATATATATATATAATGTATGTTTATATATATAATGTTCCTTTCTAAATTATGATCTTCATCTTACATTATTTTGTTGCAAGCATTAACATAATTTTTACAGCCATCAAGAGACATTTGAAATGATAAAAAGTTATAAAAATTATTAAAAATTTATAAGTTCGTAATTCGTGTAGTAAATAATAAATTTTAAAAATTTTTATTTTTTTAATAAATTTTAGAGTTCCAAATGGAGCATTTTCTAGGTCTAGCTCTGATAAACACAAAGGCAAAAATAACTTTAATTAAGGCCCTGTTTGAAAGAGCAAAAACTAGTAAAAAACATAAGTTTTGGCATTTTAGATATTTGGTAAAACACCAAAATTTGACAATTATACTGCGTTAACAAATTGTTAAAACATCAATTTTTACTGAATTGACAAAATTTTTATCAAGCACCTAAAAATTATCAAAAGTTACTAAAAATTTCTATTTGTTTTATCAACACCTAAAAATTATCAAAAATTATTAAAATTTTCTATTTATTTTATCAAACACATAAAAAATTTTATCTACCAATTTTTGCTAAAACTTATAAAAAAAATTACTAAGGGGCTGTTTGGTAACGCTCTCATTTTTCTATTTATGTTTATATATTTATATTTTCTATTTTTTGCTTTCTGTTATTATTTTTTTCTCTGAAATAACAACAGAAATTACATTTAAAAATATAATTTTGTTTATAATTACTAATTTTTTATTTTCTTAAGATATTTAATTTTGTTAGTTTTTTAAAAATTAATTGAATTTAATAAGTATATTCTATATTAATTTAATTTAATTATATTATTTATTAAAAAAAATTGAATAAATATAAGTATTATATCATTTAATCCAATAAATATAAAATATATTATAATTATATTATTTACTAAAAATAATTGAATAAAATATATTTCATAATAATTTAAATAATTTAATTAAGATATTTATTAAAATTAATTTAATAAAATATATTTAATATTAGTTAAATTAATTATTAAATTAAATTAAAATTTTAATTATAATATTTATTAAAAATATTAATTAAATTATTTATTAAATTAAATTAAATTAATATATTTTATTTTATTATTTATTAAAAATAATTTAATAATATATATTTCCTATTAATTAAATTAACTAATTTACTTTAATTATTTATTAGAAATAAATTAATAATATATATTACAAATTGCTTTATTAAAAATAATTTTAGTTCAATAAAATATTTGAATAAAATAATTTATTTTAATATGATGTAATAAAAATGGGTAAAGTATTAAAATTGACAAAATGTTTATAACAGAGAAAAAAGAATGAAAATATTTGTTTTCTATTTATATTTTTTTGTTTAAGTTTTTATTTATGTTTCTGTTATCAATTTATAAAATTTAAGAAATATAAATAAAAAAATAAAAAATAAAAACGTTAACAAACGAGATTTAAAAATTTAACTTTGAAACGGACCTTAATTCGAGAAGTGCCACTGTGGAAATATGGAAAATTGAAAATATATATTGAGAGTGATCAGTGGCAACTGGCGACTGAGCATACATATGCTGCTGCTCCAAGAATAGGAACTGCAGTAGCTACAAGCCTTGGCTTTTCACCGGACAGCATCCATAGCCTTTTTACGCACCCAACAACATAAGTCTCTATCCGTTGGGGGTCCAGAACCAGCTAGCAACACTGCAACAGTATCCTTTTACATGAAGTCATTAATTGCCGCAACACCGAGTGTCTGTCCTATCTCCCAGAGCTACCCTAAAGCTCACACTTTCTGTATAGTTGTCTCCCAACATTTCATCTTTCCCCTCGCAGGGTCTGTTGGGTAAATTGAAAGTGAAATTCTTCTATAATTTTTGTCCTTTGGGTTAATTTTTAAAAAATATTGTGTATCTAATAAAATTTTATAAAAACTGAAAAAAATTAAAAACGATGGGTAGAAATTGAAGAAATTAAAAAATATATTAAAAATTGGTATAATTAAAAAAAAAATTATTACAAATTCAAGAAAGTTTTAAAAAAAATATGAAATTTTGTGGCCATTTGAGACCATCAAAATTACTAAAAGGTGCAACTTTATACAAGAAAATAACGCGTGGCATTTAGGATTAGTTTAATATTTGGTAAAAATTTATAAAAATTTACAAAAGTTGAAAAATACATAAAAGTTGAAGAAAATTTGTAAAAATTGAAAATGTTTTTGGTTGAGAAAATTAAGAGAAAATTAGTAAAAAATAATTTTTATATATTTTTTTTTTGGGTGGTCCAAACGTACTCTATTTTTTTTAAAGAAATTAAAAATTTACAAATTTGTTGGAAAATGTTAGAGCCCAAAACGGATAAAAACGTTGAAGTAATGATATTATCATACTATTTGACCGGCATAAATAGTTTCTTACACTTTTGTTGGAAATATTTTTCTTTTAAAATTGACTTGAGTTTAAAATAAAGAATCAATCTAATTTAGTAAATAAAATTTTGTATTTGGGATACAAAATTTTAAATTTAAGAATTGAATTGATCTGATTTAAAAAATATCTAATTTAACCATATCAATAAGAAATAAAAAAATATAATAAATAAAAATAAATTTGTCTATTTATTTAAATGATTTAAGAAAATAATAAATTCTCATCACCTTCTATTATTTTAGATTACATTTAAAATGATTTAAAAATTCTAAAATTTAAATTATGAAGTAAAATTAAATTCTACTTATAAAATTTTATTTTAATTCAAAGCACAAAAATTATTAAAAATTCTTATCCAATAAAATTAAATCCTATCAAATTTATGATTCCAAAGAAAGTGTTAATTTAATTTATGTAGGTGGTAGAAGGTGTTAGTTATAAATTAATTCATATTTTTTTAATGGATAATGGTCTATTGTGAGGTCCACGAGGGGAATAATCTTGTTCACAAAGTTTGATCGACGAAACTGTGCTTAAGAGTGTCCCTTAACTTTTAATTTATGTAAACAGCGGAGGTGCTAGCTATAAACTATTTGTGTTTTCAAATGATAAATTCACAATTTCAGTCTATCATTTTATTTTATTTTTGTAGGTGGTTGTTTGGCCTCCAACCAAATATCAAAATTTATCAAAAGTCACAAAAAATTTGTACTTTTTTTTAATTAAATTTTACTACATATCACATTTACATCAAATCTTTATACTTTTACTGTATTTTTTGGTCAACTTTTTTCTAACCAAACACCCATATATTTTAGAAAATATGCAATTATGTAATTCAATTATTCAATGTCACTTCTGTAATAATTTATTCCAAACAATATACAGTGGTGTCGGCAGGTCAAAAGAAAACAAAAACAAAAATTTAATTTTTTTAATTTTTTCAATTTTCTTTGTCTTTTTCACCGAATACAAAATTAACGTTTACTCAATTTCTTTAATTTTTTTCTAATTTTTACTAATTTTTACTAACTATTTCTAAATTGTTTTAATTTTTATAAATTTTTACCATCAACTACCAAAATTTCATGTTCCCATATATAATTTTTTTTTTATACTTAGCTCCACAATATTATTTTATTTACAGTTAAACTCACACAATTATTTAGCCCCATTTGAAACACAAAGTTTTTTAAAATTTTTTAAATTTTTACTAACTTTGAGCCATTTTCATTCTTCGTGCATGTATTTTAATACTTTAAATTTCATAAATTTTATTAATTTTTACTAATTTTTATAAATTTTTGACTAAAATCCTTCAACAAGTGTTTACGTCCTGTTTGATGACACCAAAATTTACTAATTTTAATTAATTTTTATACACTGTTCTAATCAAATTTTTTTATATATCACTTTTATATTACATCTTTCTATTTTTATTGTACTTTTGACTAATTTTTTATCAACCAAACACATTCTTAAACCACGTTCAAACAAGTTATACTGAAAATTTGTAAATTATCTTTCAAACATTAAAAAAACAACTTCCGCATTCAATTTTTATTAATTTTTTTAATTTTTTCTTTTGTCTTCACCTGAATGTCACTTCTGTATTGTCAATGTGTTTTGAAATTAGATCTAGATGACCTTCGAAAAAAAAAAAAGGTCCAGATGTGATGGAGCTTGAAATGGTGTAATAAGTCTGCGTTTGGTCACAAATTTTGATTCTAAATTTTTTTTTTTTTTTTTTTACTTTCATCTAATTTGACTTTTTTCATTAAAATTTAATTTATTTTTCAAAAATTGTATCTTTTAATTTCATTCAAGTTCATTTGAGTAAAAATTATTCATTTAGATAAAAAAATGAAAAAAAACTCGTATTTTTATTTTTTTTAACTTTTACTTAAGTAGACATGAATTATTCAATTTTTTTATGAATATGATTAATATATTTTAAAATTATAATTTAAAAAAATTAAATTTAAAAAAATATAAGAAACAAAAAAAGTTAAAAAAAAAAAGTTAAAACTAATTTTATATCCAAGCGGAGCCTGAGGGATGGGGGTACGGAGTGGTCAAATGATGGGGTTTGACCGAGATTTACCATGGTGGATTGAAACTGTGGTTGGTAGTAACAACTTTGGCGTTAACTTAATTGGTAAAATTTTATACTTACTCTCTTACTCTGTAGTAATTTGTCTCAAACAATATACGGTGGTGTCGGCAGGTAACAAAAAAAACAAAACAAAAAAATTACTTTTTTTCTAATTTTTTCAATTTTTTTTAACCTTTTCACCAAATACAAAATTAATGTTTTCTAACTTTCTTCAATTTCTTTCTAATTTTTTATAGTTTTCTCTAAATTTTTTTAACTTCTATAAATTTTTACTCAATAGTCAACTACCAAAATTTCAAGTTCCCATATGTAAATTTTTTTTTTTTATACTTAACTCCATAATAATATTTTATTTGCAGTTAAACTCACACAATTATTCGGCCCCATTTGAATGACAAAGTTTTTCAAAATTCTTTAAATTTTTACTAACTTTAGGTCATTTTTGTTTTTTGTACTTTTATTTTTATACTCTAAATTTTATAATTTTTTATTAATCTTTACTAAATTTTATAAATTTTTTTATTAAAATCGTTCAAACGAGTGTGTAAATTCACATTCGAACAAGTTACACCAAAAAATCTTAATTTATTTTTCAAATATTAAAAAATAATTTTCGCATTCAATTTTTATTAATTTTTTTTATTTTTTTTCTTCGCCTGATTGTCACTTATGTATTGTCAATGGTGCTTTGAAATTAGGGTTAAATGTGAGACCATTTGAAAGATCAAAAGTCGCCGAAAGTTGAAAAAAGTGAAGAATATTAGTTATTTTTTGGTATTTAGAAGATTAATTAAAAATGATTAAAATAATCCATTGGAATGGTGCAAAGCAAGTCGTTCTAACGATTTTGGTCAAAAAGTAAAAAAGTAATACGAAAAATTAACAAATGTTGAAAAAAGTGAGAAAAAGTAAATAATTTTTACAATTTTTTGTGATTTTTTATAAAAGTTTTAAAATTTTAAATTTTACAAATAAATGCACGAAAAACAAAAATGATAAAAGTTAATAAAAATAGGTATATATTTATAACTTTCCGTGATTTTTTTACCTAAGCAAACAAGGCGTGATCGAGCTTGAAATGGTAGAGTAAGTCTTCGTTTAGTTACAAATTTTGATTCTAAATTTTTTTTGGTAATTTTTATTTTTACTTTATATGACTTTTTTTTATTAAAATTTAATTTTTTTTAAAAAAATTATATTCTTTAACATGCCTATTTGAGTAAAAGTTATCCATTTAGATAAAAAAATGTCAAAAAACTTGTATTTTTATTTTTTCAGCTTTTA
Source organism: Vitellaria paradoxa (assembly GCA_019916065.1). NCBI lineage: Eukaryota > Viridiplantae > Streptophyta > Magnoliopsida > Ericales > Sapotaceae > Vitellaria > Vitellaria paradoxa. The sequence goes on from CM034233.1 coordinate 60,428,831, forward strand.
ATTAGATAGACATGACCTTTTTATTTTTTTTAACAAATATGATTAACATGTCTAAAACCTATTATTTAAAAAAATTAAATTTTAAAAAAATCATATAAAAAAATAAAAAAAAAGGTTAAAACTAATTTCATAACCAAACGGAGCCTAAAGGATGGGATATGGAGTGGTCAAATGATGGCGGTTTTGATTGAGATTTACCATGGTTTTGAAACTGTGGTTGAAAATAGTAACCTTAACGTTAACTCAATTAGTAAAATTTTAAATTTGTTATCTAAAAATCACTAATTCGAATCTCCTCGGATATGGAGTGATTGAATGATGGCGGTTTTGATTGAGATTTACCATGGTTTTGAAATTGTGGTCGGAAGTAGCAACATTAACGTTAACTCAATTGGTAAAATTTTAAATTTGTTCTCCAAGAGTAATTAATTCGAATCTCTTCAAGACTACTAGAGATTTACTTAATCATTAATATCAAAAGATTCAAGAATTAATCGAGATGCGGGCAAGTTAATCTGAACACCCTCAACTTTGTGTCTTAATTTTATCTTCCAAACATTAAAAAAACAACTTCCGCATTCAATAACTATCAAAAAAAAAAAAAAAACCTTCCCCATTCAATTTTTATTATTATTTTTTTTAATTTTTTCTTTTGTCTTCACCTGAGCGTCACTTCTGTATTGTCAATGTGCTTTGAATTTAGGTCTAGATGACCTTTCAAAAAAAAAAAAAAAAAAATTAGGTCCAGATGTGATCGGAGCTTGAAATGGTGGAACAAGTCTTCGTTTGGTTACAAAATTCGATTCTAATTTTTTTAATTTTTATTTCCATCTAATATTACTTTTTTCATTAAAATTTAATTTTTTTTCAACAATTATATCTTTTAATTTAATTCATGTTCATTTTAGTAAAAATTATTCTTTTCAATAAAAAAACGAAAAAACTCTTATTTTTATTTTTTTAACTTTTACTTAAGTAAACATGAATTATTTAATTTTGTTATGAATATAATTAACATATCTAAAAGTTATAATTTAAAAAATTAAATTTAAAAAAAATATAAAACAAAAAAAGTTAAAAAAAAGAGTTGAAACTAATTTATATCTAAACGGAGCCTAGGGGATGGGGGTACAAAGTGGTCAAATGATGCGGTTTTGACCGAGATTTACCATGGTGGATTGAAACCGTGGTTGGAAGTAACAACTTTGACGTTAACTTAATTAGTAAAATTTTATAATTACTCTGTAGTAATTTGTTTCAAACAATATACGGTGGTGTCGGCAGGTCAAAAAAAAAAAAAAAAAACAAAACAAAACAAAAAAATAAATTTTTTTCTAATTTTTTCAATTTTCTTTAACCTTTCACCAAATACAAAATTAATATTTTCTAACTTTTTCCAATTTTTTTTAATTTTTTGTAATTTTCTTTAAATTTTTTTAACTTTTATAAATTTTTACCTAATAGTCAACTGCCAAAATTTCATGTTCCCGTATGTAAATTTTTTTTATACTTAGCTCCATAATATTATTTTATTTGCATTTAAACTCACGCAATTATTCAGACGCCATTTGAAAGACAAAGTTTACCAAAATTTTTTAAATTTTTACTAACTTTGAGTCATTTTTGTTTTTCGTGCTTTTATTTTAATACTCTAAATTTTATAATTTTTTTTATTAATCTTTACTAACTTTTATAAATTTTTTAATAAAATCATTCAAACAAGTGTATAAATTCACATCCAAACAAGTTATACCAAAAATTTTAAATTTATCTTCCAAACATTAAAAAATAATTTTCGCATTCAATTTTTACCAAATCTTTTATTTTTTTTTTTCTTCGCCATGCTTGTCACTTATGTATTGTCAATGGTGCTTTGAAATTAGGTTTAAATGTGAGATCGTTTGGACGATCAAAAGTGGTTAAAAGTTAAAAAACAGTGAAGAATATCAGTAACTTTTTATTGTTTAGAAAACCAATCAAAAGTGATTAAAATAATCCATCAGAATGATGCAAAACAAGTCATTCTAACGGTTTTGGTCAAAAAGTAAAAAAATAATATGAAAGGTTAACAAATGTTGAAAAAAGTGAGAAAAAATAAATAATTTTTACAACTTTTTGTGACTTTTTATAAAAGTTTTTAAAATATAAATTTTACCGAAAAACAAAAATGTTAAAAGTTGATAAAAATAGATAAATATTTATAATTTTTTATAACTTTAAGTGATTTTTTACCCAACCAAACAGGGCATGATCGAGCTTGAAATGGTAGAGTAAGTCTTCGTTTAGTTACAAATTTTTATTCTAAATTTTTTTGGGTAATTTTTATTTTTACTTTATATGACTTTTTTTTTATTAAAATTTAATTTTTTTAAAAAATTATATCTTTTAATTTAATTCATGTCTATTTGAATAGAAGTTATTCATTTAGATAAAAAAAGATCAAAAAAACTTGTATTTTTATTTTTTTAGCTTTTAATTAGAGAGACGTGAATTTTTCTTTTTTTTTTTTTTTTACGAATACAATTAACAAGTCTAAAAGTTATTATTTAAAAAAATTAAATTTTAAAAAAATCATATAAAAAAAAGTAAAAAAAAAAAAACAAGTTAAAACTAATTGCATAACTAAACGGAGCCTAAAGGATGGGATACGGGGTGGTCGAATGATGGTGGTTTTGACCGAGATTTACCATGGTTTTGAAACCGTGGTTGGAAGTAGCAACCTTAACGTTAACTCAACCAATAAAATTTTAAATTTGTTCTTCAAGGGTCAGTAAATCGAATTTCCTCAAAATTACTAGAGTAAGGACTTCAAGAGTTCCAGGAATTAATCAAGATACGAGTAAGTTAACTCGAACACCATCAACTCTGTGACTTACATTTAGGATCATTAAATTAAAATTTAACAATCTAACTATATTCACTTTTTTTTTTAATTAAAGGTGTGAATGCATCTACATTATTGGATTAAAATTCAACAAAATTTAAATATCCCAATTCAATGTCATGGGCTGACATTATAATGCTATATCAGTTTCTTCTTTTTAGATTTTATAACCTAAAATGAAGATAAGTAACATTATTTACAATTTTTTTTCTTTTTTTGAATTAAAGGTGTGAATGTATCTATATCATTGGATTAAAATCCAACAAGATTCAACATTCTCAAATCAATGTCGTTAGGCTAACATAGCAATGTTATATCAGTCTCTCCTTTTCAGATTTTTGTATCCCAAAATGGAGACTATGGGGGTAAGATGACATATCTACTATTATCAAATTTGATTTCTGTTAAAATTTAAAGGTTTAAAATTATTTTTTATTTTTTTTTTTTTTAGTAACCAAAACTATTTGGAACAACTTGCCGTACCTCAACTATTTTATTACATCACTGTCAAATAACATATTTTTTTCTCACTTTATATCACACCAACCAAACACTAAAAAAATAAATATTATATCCAATCTTATATATTATTTAATGGTAATTAATGCTATTATCCTATCATCTAATCCCTCCAACCAACATATTATAAGTTTTATTAAGGAGGGATAAAGATTAGGATTAGGGAGAATTGTGCTTTTTTATTAAATTTTTTCATAAATTAATATTAATATTGGTATCGGGGTTATGTTTATATGATTGGAATGAATAGGAGTTGGTTTTAATTAGTAACTTATTAAGAATAGAATTACTGTAAATATTTTTATTTAATACTATTACCATAAAATTTGTTAGATTTGTGTTTACGGTTACTATATTACCAAAGTAGCAGAATTCATTAAATATATAAATATTATATAAAACAAAATATTATTTTAAAACACATAGCTTGTATTAATAATTTATTAAAACTATTAATTAAAATAAAAAATCAAAATTCAATAACAATATTTATATAACTAGACATCAGTGCACACGAAATACGTGTGAATTTTTTTTTTAATATTTTGATAGGTATATATAAAGATAAAGATAATATAAGAATAAGAATAAGAATAACTATTAAATAAGGAAATATACTTTAACTGTTTCTAAAATTTGAAGATGATAACTGGATTTTTAATTTTGAATTTAAATTTGAAATTTTTGAATTTGAAAAAGTTGTAAACTAATTATTATATCCTTACTTTTTAAAATTAACAAATGTGTATGTATTTAATTTTAAGAGTATTTTTGTCAATTAAAAAAAACGAGTTTCACAAAAACTGCCGCTTCATAAAAATAAAGGGTTCACTAAATTTCGGTGCTTAGAATTATAATAACTAACAATCCCATTAAATCAAAAGTATTTTAATTAAAAAGTGACTATGTTATTTACAATTTATTCCTTTCTTGCGTTAAGTGTAACCGCGTAACACCTTGAAAAAATTAATTAATACTAAATAACTTTTAGTAAATGAAATAATAAACTTAGTTGTTTAATTTGAAATTTATTGATGAAATATCTCATGCACTTACCGGATTAAAGAAGAATATTTAGAGTTTGTGTAAAAAAAAAACTTAGCAACAGCAAGATGGTCTTGATCTAGGACTTAGGGGCTTATCACCCCAAGATCTCAAGTTCAAGTCTCTTCTTTAGCAAACCTTGGGGTCAGCCTCCCGGACGTAAAGTATAGTAAAAATTGGTAGGACGGGGCTCTTCGGCTGAACGAACCGTATCTAATTTTTGGGTGTGGGTCCGACTCCCTACCGCTACGCGAGTCCGCGATTTACCGCTGCACATGTTGAGGGGCTAGTATGTGTGACACAAATCAAAAGAAATTCACTCTCTAGGGGTTTGACCTAGAGAGTGAATCTCTCAAGATCAAAACTTTTTTTTTATATATATAATAACTCATAAAAATGAAATTATTACCTATTCTTGTAATTAATTCATTATTTTATTATTTTTTATGATTTATTTATTTTTAGCATAGTTTTTCATGATACCATTACTGATATAGTATTTTAATGCACACATTATTGTAAGAAGTTTACATGGTCCCAAAATATTTGTTAAGGTTATGATCACAGTTGTGGTAAAAGAAAATCAAAGAACGGTTAACCGAACCGTCGGCCAGGTTTTGTCTTGAAGCGAAATCAAACCGTTAATATGGTTAATCGTTAGATGGTTAACTGCTCAAACTGATCCGATTACTTATTTTTATCGGTTTTTCTTTAGATAATTATTAACATGTAACTACTTAATTTAAAAATATAAAAATAATTAAAAATTAAATGTAATTTAATAACAATATTAACATAATTTCAATTTAAATTACTTGAAAGATAAAACCACTAATAACCAAACAAATAAAACAAAAAATCACAACAATCATATATTAATATATTACTATATAATAAATATATATTATATAATTTATGTTAAAAATAAAATTTGATCGGTTAATCGAACCGACTGTTAATATACATTAAAAACCGAATTAAAAATTAAAAATTAAAAAAAAAAAGAAATCAAAACTATCAGTTTGATTAATTGTAATTTTCAATTCGATTTATTTGATTCAGATCAATTTATTTGATTCAATTCGTTTTTTTGATTTACTGATTTTTTTTCTCACCCCAAATAAAAGATATGAATTTCAATACGAAACATGAAATGATAAACATGCAAAAACATAAAAATAGGTCATCTAACAGTTTTCTTAGCTGAGCCAGTCAGCCAGGGCTTGCTCAGGCTGGTTTACCTCCCCGTGGTTCTTTGCTGGTTAGGGCCATGGGGCGGGCTTCACTTAGTGCGCACCCATGGATAGCGGCTGCGGGTTTCTCCTCGACCCCAGAAGAATGTATTACAATGCGTACATTTAGAAGAAAAAAGAAAATATTTACTTTCATTAAAGTCCGAAAAAATATAAAGAAAGGATATGAAATAAATGTTAAATAAAGAAGTATAGAATGAATATTAAGATTATTATATTATAAATAATGCTACAAAATATTTAATACGATATAAATGATATTCTTATATTTATGGAATATATTATAAATATAAATCTTTAAAATATATAATAAAATGTAAAATATTATATATAAGACAAAATATGATAAGATAATATTTCAATTTTAAGGAAATCAATTTAGTACTTAATAAGATATTTAATTTTTTTATTTTTCAATTAATGTGAAATATAATAAGAAATTAAATTTTATGTATTTTAATTCTTTATATGAGTCGGGTTTTTAAAAAATAAAATAAATTAATTTAAATTCATCCAATATTTTCTTTTTTCTTTTCTTTTTTTTTTTTATAGACGTCGACTTTGGAGCAGTTATAAATTTAATTTTATATCATTTAATAGTAAAACAAATAAAATTAAATCTAAAAAGATAATGAGCTGTTTAATTTTGTATTTTTTATAAGGAAATAATTTAAATTAAGTATTTTTTATTAGGAAGTAATTTAAATTAAGTTTATATAGTTAGGCCATATCTTAAAATAGTATGATTATAAATTTAAGTAAACAATTCAAATTATGTACCTTAACAAAAAAAAAAAAACACTTCCAATTAGGTAAATATTTAGACAATAAATAATATTATGAAAATCAAAGAAAGTGATTAAATTGGGTATATTACCAATGAAAAAATATAAATACATTAATAAAATTCAATTTCAATAGATTATAACATGTTAATATATATTAACAATTTTTAAAATTACCTCTAGGCAATCCGAAAATAATTAAACTTTATTATACAATTTAAATTAATTATAGTATATTAACAGTTTTTAAAATTAATTTTTGGTACTATAATTTAGGCAATACGAAAAAAAATTTAAATTATTTCTTAAATTGTATATTTAAAGGTTAATGATATTGCAACATTTGTATCCATTGAGATAATAATTTTAATAAAATATTTAGATAATAAATAATATTACGACAATGAAAGGGAATGAATAAATTTGGTATATTATGATAACTAAAAAATAGGAAACAATCTAAATTATTAAAATTTAAATTTAGTAAACCGTAGCATGTTAGCATTAATAATTTTTCTAAAATCAATTTTTTGTAATATAATCTAGGTAACTCGAAAATAATTTAAATTGATTATAGTATGTTAACAGTTTTTAAATATTTTCTATCTTTCAGAAATGCTACGCTTACTCCCTTCAGTTTACACCATTTGTTACACCCTCGTTTTGGCTCTTTAGCATTTCTATATAAGTAGGTAGACTATGCACATATATTTAAAAATATAATTTTCTTAGTTAGTTAAAAAAATCACCTAATTAAGTCAAATTATTTGTGTTTTATCAATTTAAAAAAATTAACGATAATCAAATATATGTATTTTAAAAAAATAAGTAATTATAATATTAAATCTTTAATGCTATATTTGGAATAATAGAGTTGATGAGAATTAATTTCATTTAGTAAAAAATCCCATCAATTCTTATGTTTAAAATCAAAATAAAATTTTATAAGTTCGATTTGATTTTATTTCACAACTTAAATTTTAAAATTTCTATACTATTTGAAATCCAACTCAAAATAATAGAATTTGAATACATTTTATTATTTTCTAAAATCGTTTGAGTAAATGAATAATGTCACACCCCGAAATCCACAACTTAGGGACATAGGGACTAAAACCTATAATTCGATCACAAATAGTCACACATCAAATACCAATTAGAGCGGAAGTGATAAATAACAATAGTATTTTATATTAGAATACATTAAAAGTCTATAACTTGCCACAAGGGGCTACAAAAATAACTTGCCACAAAGGGCCCAAAATCAATATCAAAGCAAAATTACATGAAATGAAAGTAAATCAAATCATGTCAAGCTACTCTATCTCACAAGTTCATCACAAACATCTGTGCCTACAAGATTAGTTGTAAGGGGTGAGTACTAAACCACACATGCTCAGAAATAAGCATATAAGAATAAGTTTCTCAATCATGCCAAGCAAACAACACTTAATCAACTTTAAATTAACTAAAACTCTTTTATCAACTTCTCAATAATATCACAATGTCCACATTCATCATATTGTTCCAACTAAATAGTTACTTAGTCATGATTCCGCAGTCTCATGCTAAAACCACATTCATCATCTCAATCACATCACGATATACATATATATATATATATATTTTTAATGTCATAATATGGGTTAGGTACCTCTACAAGTTAGTTTGTGGCCACAGAACTAAACACAAAATATATCCCTAGGCTTAAACCGTGGGATACAATTAGTCCCGCAATCTTAGATGTACTTATTAAATTCCCAAGCCTAAGTCGTGAGATATAACTAGTCCTGTAATCATAGATGTACTCATCAAATCCCCAGACCTAAGTCGTGGGGGTACGATTGGTCCTGCAATCCCAAATGTATATATATATTTTTAATGTCATAATATGGGTTAGGTACCTCTACAAGTTTAGTCTGTGACCACAGAACTAAACACAAAATATATCCCTAGGCTTAAACCGTAGGATACAATTAGTCCTGCAATCTTAGATGTACTTATTAAATTCCCAAGCCTAAGTCGTGGGGTATAACTAGTCCCGCAATCATAGATGTACTCATCAAATCTCCATACCTAAGTCGTGGGGGTACGATTGGTCCCGCAATCCCAAATGTACTCATTTTGTCTTAGTAGGCAAATCAGTTCTGTAGTCCTGGTACTAAGATACGCTAGTACAAGTCATATATACACTTCATAGGTTTCTAGCCTACCGATTATACTAAACCACCATGTGCAGGTTTTGGGCTTTCGACCCTTAAGCTCTAGAACCCACTCTTTCAAGGCATCAGCAACTATGTTGGCCTTGCCCAGGTGGTAATGCAATTCAAAGTTGAAGTTTTTCATGTACTCAATCCATCTCCTCTGCCTCATATTCAAATTTTTGAGTGAATATGTACTTCAAGCTCTTATGGTTGGAAAACACCTCAAACCTCTCTCCATAAAGATAGTGCCTCCAACTCTTGAGGGCAAAGATAACTGCTACCAACTTAAGGTCATGTATGAGTAGTTCTTCTTATGAGTCTTTAGTTGACGAGACCCATAGGCCACTACCTTCCCCCCTTGCATAAACACACAACCCAAACCTTCATTGAATGCATCATAGTAAAGAGCATACCCCAATCCCCTTTTCGGAATCACAAGCACTAGAGCAGTTGTCAATATCTTCTTTAGTTCTTGGAATAAACGTTTACAAGCTTCATCCCACACAAACTTGACTCCCTTTCGAGTCAACCTTATCATTGGCCCAGCTAACCGTGAAAAGTCCAACATAAACCTCTGCTAGTATCCAGCTAGTCCCAGGAAGCTACAGATTTCAAACATAGTTGTTGGCCTCAACCAATCTATAACTGCTTCAGTCTCCAAAGAGTCTACTACAACACCTTTGCCTGACACAACATGTCCAAGGAATTTCCTTTCTCGGAGCCAGAATTCATATTTACTAAACTTGGCATACAACTGATGGTCCTTTAAGGTTTGGAGAACAATTCGCAAGTGCTTCTCATGCTCCTCCTCAAATCAAGAGTAAATCAGCACATCGTCTATGAACATAACAACGAATTGATGCAGATATTGGCTAAACAATTGGTTCATCAAATCCATGAACACTACTGGTGCATTTGTCAATCCAAAAGGTATTACCAAGAACTCGTAATGGCCATACCGACTCTTAAATGCTGTCTTGGGAATATCCTTTAATCTTACCCGTAACTAGTGATAACTCAACCTTCGATCAACCTTCGAAAAGAAAACCGACCCCTTCAACTGATCAAATAGGTTATCAATCCTTGGTAAGGGATATTGATTCTTGATGGTGACTCTATTCAGTCTTCTACAGTTAATGCACATCCTGAGCGTACCATCCTTTTTCGCTGCAAATAGCGTTGGCGCACCCCATAAATATGTGCTAGGTCGGATAAATCCCTTAGATGTTAGATCTTCAATCTGAGCCTTTAACTCAACTAGCTCTGCAAGTGCCAAACGATAAGGCGTAATAGATATCGGCTTGATCCCCTGAGCTAAGCCAATCGCAAACTCCACTTCTCATTTTGGTGGTAAGCTAAACAAGTATTCCAGGAATACCTCCAAAAACTCATTAACTACTCATGGCATCTTAACCACACGTTGCTCCTCGTCTTTCACTGCTAAGCAAGCAAACAAATTACCAAGGTCCACTCATCCTTACCTGTCTAGGGAAGGCAAAGTCCGAAGACTATAACGGTCTCCTATAAACTTCATCATATTTTCTTTCAGGAGTGTGCAAAGTCACGCGACCCTTAGTACAATCGATAAATACTCGGTAGGCTACCAACCAATCTATCCTGATTATTACATCAAAACTGTCTATTTTCAACACAATAAAATCAAAGGAGGACTGGTAATCATCTGCTGAGGTCTCGCTTCTTACAGCCATCACATATCCCCGACAAATTCTATCCAACTAAGAATATCTCCTGATTGGGGTCTCAACATGCAAAGGCAGTGACAATCATTCAACAAATAAACCAAGTGTAAAAACATAACCCAGCATTTGCATTAGACGTCTATTCACGGGTCAACTTTGGATGCATATTCTCAACTGGAGCCTCTCAACCCAAACAATCCTGAACTCTATAACCACAGCCACGACCATAATCGGCCTAACCCTCGCGACCTTTAGGTCGCTGCATCCTCTACCTCTAACTACTGGCACAACTCTCAGCGTCATAAAGCTAAAAACCAAAAAAAACAAACATAGGATTCAAAAATCTAAAACACTTCAAACATCAAGTCACATATAGCATTTCAAACACCAAGTCACATATAGCACTTCAAACATATAACTCCAAAACCATAAAATTCCCACTGTCTTTAGGTCTTCCTAAACCTAGGCTCTAATACCAAGCTGTCACGCTCCAAAATCCACAACTCAGGGATGTGGGGACTAGACCCATAATTCAACCACAAATAGCTACACATCAAATACCAATCAGAGTAGAAGCAATAAATAACAATAGTATTCTACATTAGAATACATCAAAGGTTTATAATTTGGCATAAGGGGCTACAAAACTATATGCCTCAAACTGGATCCAAAATCGATATCAAAGTAAAATTACATAAAATGAAAGTAAATCAAACCATGTCCAGCTACTTTATCTCACAAGTTCATCACAAACATTTGTTCCTACAAGATTAGTTATAGGGAGTGAGCACTAAATCATGTGTGTTTAGAAATAAGCATATAAGAATAAGTTTCTCAATCATGTCGGGCAAATAACACTTAATCGACTTTAAATTAAGTAAAAATTTTTTATTAACTTCTCAATAATATCACAATGTCCACATTTATTATATTGTTTCAACTAAACAATTAATTAGCCATAATCATGCAATCTCATGCTAAAACCACATTCATCATCTCAATCACATCACGATATATATATATATTTTTAATATCATAATATGGGTCAGATACGCTGCAAGGTTAGTCTGTGGCTACAGAATTAAACCCAAAATAAATCCTCATGCCTAAACCGTGGGGTACAACTAGTCTCGTAGTCTTAGATGTACTAATTAAATTCCAAGGCCTAAGCCATAGGGTACAATTGGTCCCGCAGTCCCAAATGTACTCATCAAATCTCCAAACCACAGTCGTAGGGTAGTCCGATAGTCCCAAATGTACTCATCTTACCTTTGTAGGCAAACCAGTCCTACAATCCCAGTACTAATATACGCTAGTACAAGCTGAATATACACTTCGTAGGTTTCTAGTCTACTGGTTATGCTAAACCACCCTACGTAGCTTTTGGGACTTTTGACCCTTAGGCTCTAGAACCCACTCTTTCAGTACCCTCTGCGACCTCAATATAAAAAATCAATATCGATTCATACTTTATATTATCAACAGCACATCATACATTAGAGTTCTTTCTAATTTTAGGTTCTTGTGTTCATCCTTTAATTTAATAAATTTTATGAAATAATTTCACTTTGGCCTAAGTTTCATGTTGCCCAAAACATATATAAGTTTAATGAAGTAAACAAATTTTCATGAACACAAATGAAATTAATTCAAGATATACATAGTCAATCAACTTTAGAAATCCCTTTAACTCAAAACAATCATAGAAAAATTTTGAAGACATTCCAATCAAAGAGGACAAGATTACATTTTAAACAAGTAAACAAATTCATAAATCTCAATTGAAAATTATTTTATATCTTATATAGGTAAAAAGATGTTTGAGAAGGGTTTTTTTTTTTTATTTTTTTACTTTTTATGTTGAATGGAGACATTTATAAAGAAGTTAGAAGAAAAAGAATGAAAGTTGCTAAAAAATTATACTTCGTTAGGACATTGGTACCCATTGTTCTAACAACAGTAGCAATGTAGATTATCATTTGGACGTTGGTACCCATTGTCCTAACAATAGTAGCTATGCAGATTATCATCTGGACATTGGTACCATTGTCCTAACAACAGTAGCTATGTAGATTATCATCTGGACGTTGGTACACATCATCCGGACAATCGTACCAAAACATAGAATTTAGTAAAATTTATCAGCGATTTTTACCATGGAACAAATTTAGATATCAATTACTTGAATTTATATTCTCATAATCAAAACATAGCCGCATAACATCATATTTTTAACACAAATTTATATAACATGACAAATAAAATTATTCTCATATGTCGTATTTTTATCTGCTACCCGTTAATTGCAACCATTAAGACGAGGGTAAAACTGTTTTTTCTTCATAGGATTAGAGTTTGAGGAAAAAGGGTAGCCGCTGAGAAATATAAGGCTACCAGTTGACTGTCATGGTAGTGCCGGTATTGGAAGCTGGACTGGTTACTTGAGCAAGGGTTAGTGGAGTTGTTGAAACCGTCGAAAAGGGGAAGTGACAAGGCCGGAGCTTTGGAGGCCCATTGGAGGGTTTCTTACGGTCAAATCCACTCAAGAATTTACCGGAATAATGCCAACAGCATTGAGATTATTTTTCAATATCGATTGAATAAAAACAGAGAGTATCTCTTTGACCTTAGCATGAATCATAAAAGAAATTCAACTGAAATTAGCAAAATGAGAATGAATTTTATCTTGATTCGAATGTGCATGAACCAATCCAAGAGGAATCCTAGTTTCTTTACTAGCAGCGTGAATGGAGTTGAAGTTGCTTGAGTTGTAACCAAAGAAGGAGAAGAAACGGCCAAACCAATATTCACATAGGAGAGTGCCGGACTCACTATGGAATGATTAGAAACGACCAAAATATGATCGGAAGTTACATCCACATTGTCCAGAATGTTGGGCAGCAGATTTGAGGGTTCTTCAGCAACCAAGGTGGCTATTAGATCATTGGAAAATTAAACCCAAATACCTAAGATTAATGGAGAGAGGCTGGCGAGTATGGGGTCTGATGGTGTTGCTAGAAAAGGTTGTACGACGCCGAAAAAGTCACTGAAAAATGAAAAATAGTGAAAAGAAGTTAGAGAAAAAATTTAGTGAGATTACAGTTTTACCCTCATCCTAATGGGAATTAACGGACAGTACACGAAAGGGCTATATTATTGATTGACCGAAAGTGCAGGAATTTGATTGTTACAATTAAAACTAGCGGAACCAAAATGAGACTGGGAATAAAGTGTAAAGATTATTTTTGTACTTTAACCAAATAATTATTAAAAATGCAAGGAAACTACTTTTTGCACAAAAAAAAAAAAAAGGATTGGAAAGATTACACGTTATAATTTATCTTTAATTCAATGAATGGTCTGAATTAAAAGTTAAATGGGTGTAAAAAAAATATTTTATAGCTTGAGTTTGATCCCTTTTCGATCAACTCCAACAGGACAATTATTGAAGGTTCCGTTTGGAATTTTAAATTTTTTAAAAAAATTTTAAATGTTTTTAAAAATTTTTAATTTTCTTCCAATTAAATTTGTCATGCGTTACTTTTTATATCAATTTTTAATTTTTTAAAAATTTTTTTAGAACTCCAAACGATTGTAAAATCTCTAGAAGTACAGTATTTCTTAAAAAAAAAAGTCAAGAAAGGTTTGTGTTACTTAATTATTAATTCATCCGTTACACCTCAATTTGGTAAAATAATTTTACGGGTAATTAATCGTTAGAAAATGAGTTTAACTGTAAATGAAACACTTATATAGTTACGTTATACGTCTTTAAATGTTACAATACGAGTGTCAATAAAATGGATATAGAGAGGAGATTTTTTTTTTTATCAATTTTGTTTAGTAATCTTCACCCTGTCTCTATGTCCATTATCGTTAGAGGAAATACTCTTCACTTTCTGATCGTATCCAGACATAAATTTTTCTTATTTGTTCCTCCTCTCATCTCCATTTAAAAATAAAATTATTTATTAAACTTAAATATTAATATTATAATATATTTATTAAAAATAAAAATTATACATATTAATCCCCTCAGTATCTGGAGAGCTTATCCAGTCGTTAACTTCAGATTCTCAAAGATCAGTTGATGTATGCGCAAGTTAACCTTAATATACTGAGTTAAAAAAAAGTTATATATTATTATATAAATAAAATTGATATACAAATAAATTTATAAACTCATGTAAAACAAGTACTGCAAAACAACCCTTAAGACTAAAGGCTTGGTTTGGCTATCATTAGCTTTTACAAATTTTTCACTTTTTTTTTTTTTTTAACTTTTACTAATTTTTTCACTAAAATTAACCAAATATATTTTAAAATTTTACAATTTTTTCTTAACTTCCTCTTTAAATTTTTACTAAACATAATTTTTTTTTTCAAAAGTAACACGTAATAATATCAAGACAAAAGTTGGTAAAAAATTTATTTTTTTGTACACCAAATTATCTTTTGTTATTGTTTGGAAAGAGTAGAATTTTCGGTTACTCAACTTTTTTTTATTTTTTTTAAATAATCAAAATTACTCGTTTATATTTTATATTTATTTTACATTATCAAGGCCAATATATCAAATTAACAATAAAATTAAAAAACTAACACTAACCATTAAAAATGTATTTTTTTCCAAATAAAAAAAACACTATTCTTTTTTCATCTCAAACAAAGCTTAATATTTTTTTCATTGTTTGGGGATGTTTGGAATGACAAAAAAAGAGATAAAAGTGAGATACTTTGTAGGTTCATAATTTATATAGTGAAATAATAAAATAAATAATTTTTAAAAATTTTTAATATTTTTTAGTATGTCAAATACATCAAAAAATAAATTTTCATCAATTTAGAGTCATATTTGTTAAAATAAATTTCAAAAATTATTTATTTTTTAATAGGAATAAATTTTCATCAATATGGAGACATATTTGTCAACCTAGTAATTTTTCATAATGGTCCATACCAGACCATACCTTGCTTCGGTTTTCCTTCGTTGTCATCGATCTGTACGATTTCACGAGAAATCAGCGCGGTTATCGAGGACTCAGCGTTTTGTCTCTGTGTGTAGATCTCTCTGTTCCTCTATAAAGAGGGGGGGGGGGTAATTAAATGTAGTGTTGCGTGGGTTAGTTAGATTTTCACTTTCTCAATAGCAGAGAAGAAAGAAATTAATAAGCAAAGCAGAGAGAATAAGAGAAGAAGAGGATGGAGAACCGAGGGAGAAGATGCAGAGAAACTAGTCCAGAGAGGGAAAAAATATGTGCAGTGAAGCAGAGGGTGGTGATCAAACCCACCTTCAGAAAGGTTCAAGTCGTGTATTACCTCTCTAGAAATGGACAGCTCGAACACCCGCATTACATGGAAGTTGCCCACCTCTCACATCAACACCTTCGTTTGAAAGGTATACATATACGTATATATTTATATTTGTCTTATATACATAGAGAGAGAGAGAGAGAGAGAGAAAGAGTTCATTTTGTTACATTTGATCAACATTATTATTGAACAATGTACAGATGTAATAGACCGTCTAACTGTTCTCAGAGGTAAAGGCATGCCTTCTCTCTATTCCTGGTCCTGTAAAAGGTATGCTCATTCTTAAATTTTCTTCCTTTATATCTGCATATTCAACTCTACAGGTACTTACCAAGAAAAAAAAACTCTACAAGTGTGTATTTCTTTTTTATATGATTCTTTGCACAGTGTACTTTAATCTCTCTCTTTCTCTCTCTCTCTCTATTTATATTGTAGATATTTATTTGTTAAAGAATCGTTCGAAGCGAAAAAAAATTATAAAATTTGATGAATGTTATAAATTCGTAATTTGTATAAAGAAATAAAAAATAAATAATTTTTAAAATTTTAAATAAAACTTAAATTATCCCAAAATTAATTTCCATCGGATTCTCTACATACCACAAAGATTTATATACCATTTTATCTATTAAATATTTATATACATACATATATATGTATATATATATATTTGTTAATTGGTGATTATATACATTACAGGAGCTATAAAAATGGGTATGTGTGGAATGACTTGACAGAGAACGATATTATCTACCCCTCAGAAGCAGCTGAGTATGTACTTAAAGGCTCTGAACTCGTAGAAGGATGCACTGGTCTGTCTTTAATTAATTCATTTACTCAACAAGCTATAACCCACATTTTATTCTTCATTTTGATTTATTTATTTAATTCTGTTTTGTTTGATGAATTAAAAAACTTTACATGTCTAATTTCAGGAAAATTCCAACAACTCCAAGTTAGCAACAGATCACAGCAGCTTGTGCCGGACCCCACTTTCCACCCAAAACGGAAACCGTCGGCTACAAAACGACACTTCCAACCCGAAGAAGTGGACAACAACCGGTATGAGAACGAAGATGACGACGATGATGATGATGGAAACGAAGAGGAAGAGGAGGAGCAAGATGATAATGAAGACAAGAGAAGCTACACAAGCTCGATGACTCCTCCTCAGTGCTCTCGATGTTCGAGAGGAGTTTCCACTGACGAGTCCGAGTTGCAGACAACCCACAAAAACAACTCGACCATTGAGTTGACTCTGGACAACTCGTCTCCAGCCTCGACTACCACTACTACTTCCTCAACCGTCTCTGAAAAGGCCAACGAGAGCGGCAACAACAACAACACCTCCAAGAGATTCGAGGACGGTGACCCGGTCGCCGCCGAGTCGTCATCAGTGAGTCGAAACTCGGTGTTGCTTCAACTCATTTCTTGCGGCGGCTCGACGTCGTTTAGGGGGAGGAATGTGCCGGTTGTGAAGGAGCAGCAACCCCCTAGCGCGGTGGTAGCGGTGGGGAGGAAGAGTGGAAGTAGTCTTCAGAAGGGGGTGTTATATAAGGCGGCGGCGGCGGCGGCGAATGCGGCGGGGGAGGATGAGATGATCAGATGCATGTCGGAGAACCCGCGGTTCGGGAATTTGCAGGCGGAAGAGAAAGAGTACTTCAGTGGGAGCATTGTGGAGTCGATGGCAGAGGAGCGAGTTCAGGCTGAGTCAGCTGGGTTGAAGAGATCATCTTCCTACAATGAAGAAAGGTTAGTGACTCATTTGCGCCTTTTTTTTTTTTTTTTTCCAATGCATGTCCATGGCAATTCGTTTATTTTTTGAGTAAAATACATTACTGAAAATTTTAAAATGATAATTATAAAAGATTAAAATATAATTAAAATGTATACCACAAAATAACACCTAGCACAGTTTCACAACCTAATTTTCAGTGAAAAATTATCCAATGTTATTTTTGTTTGAATGTTTACTAAAATATTAATTTTTATTATTTTTTTATTTAATGATAATAACTTATTCAATTTAAAATTTACTAAAAATTATTAAAAATTTTATTAAACATGTAAAAATAAAAAAAAGCTAAAAATTGCTTCTTTGTTAGCAATTTTTAACATAAAATACTATAAGTTACTGTAATTAAAAATTGCTAAAATTTTAATTTCCAAAAGATACATTGGGCGTCTTATTAAAGTTCTACAAAAGTTTATAAAATTTTATATATTTTTATAAAATATAAATTTTTTATTCAAAATATAAATTACAAGGGTATAATTTTTATAAATTTTTTTAACTTTTACTACTCTAAAAACATGCTAATGTTAGAAATAGTGACGTTACATTTACGATTAATTTTATACATTATTATTTATATTTTGTTAGTTTATATTGGTTACCACAAGTAATGGCAATGATAAGTATTGATTGGCGGAATGTAAATAAAAATTAAAAAAAAAAAGTATAAACATGGTATTTTTTTATCGAAAAAATAACTAGAGAGGGGGGGGGATTGTGGCCTATGGCCAGCTCCGGTACCTCCAAAGACTGAACCAGTCAGAGATGATTTGACTTTTGGTTTAATGTCAAATGCGACTCACATGAAAAAAAAAAAAAAAAAAAGATAATACTGCGGATTCACTGTCTTGTGTATCCTTCGTGTACACTGTCTAAGTGATAAATGGTTATTGATTATTGGCTTAGGGGTGTTGGGTAACTCAAAAATTAGTAAAAAAATATTAAAAGTTAATTTTTGTATATTTGGTAAAATCATAAATTTTGTCATTTTTTTTGATTTGTTACAGTAAAAAGTATCATTCCATCATTACATTTTTTTTGATTTGTTACAGTAAAAAATATACCAAACACTCAAAAGTTACAACTTTTTTACTTTACTACAGTAAAAAATTTACCAAACACTCAAAAGTTACTAAAAAAATACTAAAAATTTCACTTGGTTCAACCAAACACACAAAAAAGTGCAAAAAAAAAAACCAAAAAATTACCAAAACTTAAGTTTTTTTTTAATTTCCAAACACCCTCTTAGTAGTGAATTCTAAGCAGGTAAGAAGGTGAGAAAAATATTCGAAAATTTAATCCAAAATTACCTTCTCACATTTTTACATGCTCGGGACCTATTATTAAGTCAACAATCATCTGTCACATAAACAGTATATTCATAGTATTATCCTAAAAATAATTACCCAAAGCCCCCAAATAAAAAAAAAAATAAAAATTGCGTGATAAATATCTAACAGATAGGTACCCTGGTGGTAACAGCACTTTTATTTATTTATCATTTTGACGTGTACTTCATATTTCATGTAGTTTTAATCACGGCACTTTATCTGTATACTACATTTGATTCAATATTATAATCATCTTCTATCTATAATTTTGTTTAAAATCTTATTTGATCACTGAAACTTAAGTTTAGGCTTTGTTTGAGGAGCTATTAAAGCTTTGTTTGGCTATAAAAAAAATATTTTACTTTTTTTTTTTATAGTTTTTTTGTCTTATGTAATTTTTTTTACTAAAATTTAATTTTTTTTAAAGGTCATAGATTTTAAGCTTACTAATTGTATTCGTAAAAAAAAAAAATTAAAAAATAAAAAATTCACTTTTAGAAAACATTAAAAAAATAAAGTTTTCGTTACTTTTCTATTTCAATAGATAATTTTTATCAAATGGATGTGAATCTTTAATTTTTTTTTTTTTACTAATACGATTAACACGTTTAAAAGTAACAATTTAAAAAAAAATTAAATTTTGGTTAAAAAATTATATAAGATGAAAAAAGTTATAAGAAGCAAAAATCAAAATTTCCATAATCCTAGCCCTAAGTGGCTGTTTGGAGTGTAAAATTTTAGTTAAAAAAATAAAAAACTAGAGAAATTTTAAATTGTTAGGTATTTGGTGTGTTTCTAAAAAAAGTGTAAAAAAAATTGGTAAAGAGGGAAAAAGTGGAAAAAAGTTGAAAATTTTTTGTGGAGAGAAAGTTAGAAAAAGTTAAAAATTTTTAATCAAATTTGGTACTCCAAATGCACCTTAAAAAGTTAGCTTTTTGTGTTCCTAAAACAAATAAAAAGAAAGAAAAAGTAGTATTAAAGCAATTAAACTTCTGGAAAATGATAAATTCATCTCTCTATTACCTTTTTGCACTCTACATTATTTTTTTTTATCATTTAGTAAATTATAGTCATTGTGGAGTGGGGTAGTTAAATACTTTTAGCCTAAACATTTTTAATTTTTAGTTAATTTGACTTTTTTTTCTTATTAAGATAAATAAAAGTTATAAGAGAATAATTTTGGTATTTTAAAAGAAGTTAAAAAATTAATTAGTCAAAAGTAAGTTTTTAGTTTGTGTTGCCAAACTAAGCCTTAATTTGGAAAAGGAGAAAAATATAGTTGAGTCTTTTTGTAGTTACTAAAAAAGTTATTTATTATTATTTTTTTGCATTTGAAAAAAAAAGTTAATCTTTTGATAATTAATTTTTCAGGTTTTTTAATTTATTTAATATATTTAGCCTTTATAGCTTAAAAAATTAAAACGTATAATTATAATATTTCGTTTATTTAGAAAGAGAAAAAATTAAAAAGTTGAACGTTGAAGTATGACTGAAATTGGGCATAGGGGTGATATTAGAATTAAATTAAAAGCTTAATTACACTAGCATCCCTTCTATTAATATTTGTTTTTAATTTATCCCTTTTATTTATTAATTTTATCATTTAACTCCCTCATTTATTTAAAAGGGTTCCATTTGAAAATCGTTAAAAAAATTCGTTAACTTTTCACTTATTTATTATTATTTAATTATCTCAATCTATTTCTAATATGATTATTACTCACATATATTCTAATTTGAAACTTATGATTAGAAATTTGTATAGATTAGGTTAGATAAATTATTTTATTTTTTATGATAAGTTAAATAAATCGAATTTTTTATTCTGTCAAAAGAAAAAAAAAACTTAACCTGAACCTAATTTTGATAAATAATCCAACCAAATTAATTTTCAGATCTTAACAGTAAGTATTTTTATTTTTTTATTTTATATTAATTATATATATTTAATTTTAATAATAAATAATAGAAAATATATGCTCAAAAAATTTTAAGCCAAAATCAAATTGGAAAAGAACTAAATCAAATGAAACTATTGTAAGATTAAAAATTCAAAATTATTAAGTTTAATTTGTTTTTTTTATTTTCATTTAGTTTTGCTCACCAAGTTTCTTTATACCAAAAGCAAAAATAAAAAAAAATATATATATAATTTATTGTTGTTTTTAGATAATGTGTTATTTTGATGCAATAAAAAATTTTAACTTATTTAATTTATAATAAAAATTCAAATGATTTATTTGACTTAATTCATACAAATCTCTAGTGATAAATTTTAAATTTGAATACGTGAGAAATAATTATATGAGAAACCTATTAAAATAATTAAAGAATATTAAATAAATAAAATGTTAATGGACTTTTTTAATAATTTTTAATCGAAACTCCTTTTTAAACATATAATTGGTAAAAATGTTGTTAATAATTGAAGGGATTAATTAAAAATGAAGTATAGCTGAAGGGGGTCAAAGCAATTAACACACTGAGTTAAACGCACCCTACGAAAGTGGAATTAGGAGTAAAAGTGTTATGAGCTTTTAGTGTATTTTATTATTATTATCACTATTATTATTGTTATTATTATTATTATTTTTACCTGGTGTAAGATATGTTTATTCCCCGCTGAGGTCACCATTATGCAATCTAAACCGTTGAAAAATGCTTATAAACTAATGAAAGTAACGTCGCATCATGACTAATATATCTCCTTTATATTAAATTAAATTTAAATAAATGGTCAGGAACTTCAAGGCGGAATTGGTCAGGGAAGCAGCGGAAAAGGAAATGAAAAGAGACGTGGAAAAGGCAGGCGTGATGAGAGGAAAATGCATCCCCATCAAGAAAGACTCCTCAAAACAAGCCAACAAGTCAACCAGATAGATTAGTAGGTTGGAGCAGTGAAACTGTGAAAGGTGCGTTGTTATTGGGGTCGTCGCTCTGCTCGATTGACGTTTCATCATCAAATGTTTGCCTTTTTGGTCTGTCAAAGTTAAAGAAAAAGCACAAGAAAAGGTTAGTAAAAACGTTTGAGTGTATGGTGAAAACTTGAAATGAGTTCCTAGATTAGCTTGTTTGTAGGTGTAAAGACTGCTGGATAGCTGGCGGTTGCTTAACTTGCTTTGTCTTCAAGTGCTTAATAAATGGGTAATTAATTGATGATCTTAACCAACCAGCACATGCGATCATGATTATTTTTGGAAACACAAAAATTAAACCTGGGTAATATGAGGAGAAGAGGGGTTGGTTTACTGTAGTTGTAATTTTTCAAAACGATGTTATTTTGGTATTTTTTCATTCAAAGTGACACAATTTCAATTAAGCTTCATATAAGTCTTCAGATTCGAATATAAGAATTTAATTGAAACAAAATGGTGTCGTTTTCAAATACTGTGGCGACCGTAATAAGTCATCTATTACATTGCAGCTCTCGAGTCGAGTATGACATACCGTTTGTAAAAATTATTTTATTTTTTATAAAAATTACTCTTTTATATTTAGACATTTTTCAAACCATGAAGGATAAAAATATATCAAATGAAGAAAATAAATAAATTAATTAAAAAGGAAACTTACGCCAAATGCAAATGAAGTTTAAACTTTTAGTTACCTACCAAAAAAAAAAAAAGTTTAAACTTTTAGTTTCTTACTTAAAAGTGAGCTTGGCTTGGCTTCCCAAATCATACTTGGGGATTTTCTAAGGGCCTGTTTGAAAAAGATTTCACTTTTCAGTTTTCCATTTTTATTTTTATTCTTTTTTGAAAATTAAATATCAAAACTTGTTTGCTAAATTTGTTCTCAGTTTTTAGTTGTTTTAAAAAAAATTATTTTCAATATTTATATAAATTATAAGAATATGAAAAAGCTAGTGTTTTGATTTTATGTGCAAATTAAAAAATAGATTCTATTAAAATTACAAATATATATTATGGATACCTTTGATTTTTGTGTATAAAAAGGATACAATTGAATTTTCAAATGTAAACAACTAAAAAGTAAAATTTTGAGTTTTCAAACAAAATTTTAATTATGTACCATCTTAAGTGTTCATTTTAAAGATTAGATCTGGATTAAAAAAGGGGGGAGGGTGGTTTGGTTGGAATACAAACAAAAAAGTAGACAATTTTGAAATATATATATATATATATATATATATGAGTTTACGTTTTTGTGTTTCAAATAAATTTTGGGGTCTCTTGAAGCTGTTTTGGTAATACTAGTTAAAAACTCTTGTAAATGCTGCACATGTTAATTTCTACTTATATGTTTCGTTGTAAGCATAGCATTCTGACATTAGTTGGTTTCCAATTTTCTTCGAAAAAAAGGAAAAAAAAAAAAAAAAAAGGAGAAGAAGAAGAAAATATAATTTATACACCTCCAACAATTTGGGTAGTTTAGCAGAACAAAGTTATTTCAATAGATTATTCATCAATATAATTGAAATATGGGTAATTGTAGTGTAATACCTGTGCCATAACTAAATTTAAAGGTAATTACATTTGAGCTGATTGATGTTTGGCAAATATATATATATATATATATATATATCTCCTCGTTCTAATTTAAAATTTAACATATGACCTCTTATAATTTAGCCTAATATGTAAAATTGATCGAAATTTCTTAAATCAAACATAACTCAAAGCATTTATGAACTATACATGCCCCAAGTCTCTTTAAAAAAAATAAAAAAGGAACTATTTCATTTTTATAAAACTGAGTACAAAAATATTTTTTTCTATTAATTTTTCAAAAAACTTTTTCCTCTAATTGATTTTAACTTTTAAAATACAAATTCAGTTAAATTTAATAGAGTTTATCAATTCATATTTCAATCTAAATTACGAGAGGGTATAATTACTCCTAAGAGGCTCATATATTTTAAAATAGAAAGGGTAGGGTGGTTTTAGATCAAAAACTCTAACAGGGTGAAATTACCCCTTAAATTTATTTTTGGTCATTCGTTGGATTTAACCTATGATTTAAATTCTTGGGTTGGAGTAACTTTATTCTGAATCAAGTTATAACTTTTAGCCCCGAAAGGAGTAATTGAGTTGATTCGGATGGCGGGCTGAAGGGCCTGGGACCAATAGGTCCCGGGTTCGACTCTTCTTGGGGACAGTCTTTCCTCTAATTGTGGAGGACCATCTAACAGTTTTCTCGGATAAGCCGGTCAGTCAGGACTTGCCTAGGTTAGTTTACCTCCTCGTGGTTCTTTGCCGACTAGGGTCACCGGGCGGGTTTCACCCAATGTGCACCCATGAATAGCGGCTGCGGACTTCTCCCCGACCTCAAAAGTTATAACTTTTAGGATTGGTTAGTTGCTTAATGGGATGGATAATTTACTTATTGGGTCTTTCTGTTTGGAGTGGGCTAAACCCCACACTTAGAAGAATTATTAAAGGTGGGCTTCAATTACACTAAAACAAAACCAAGGCAGTTGGCCTTTTCCTGGGTCCCAACGGCCTTAGGCATAACTTAAGCCTCATTCTTCTTGTTTTTTATTTGAGTGACAGCTGGTGCAGAGATGGCCAGATGGAGCTTGTCCTATTTTTACTCTACCTTCGTTTCATGTGTTTTGAAGAGTTGAATGTTAGATAGGTTGAAATCTACTCTTACATGTGAGAGAAACTTGAAAAGGGATTTGAGTGGTTTTGGTCAAAACACTCTTGATTACACTTAGGTCTTGTTTGTATTTATGAATTTAAAATTAAGATGTTTGGTATTAATTATTTAAGAAGGATTACACAAATATAATTTTGTCAATTTAGATAGTAATTTAATCATAGAGTTGAATAGTTTAGTATCATGAGTTTATGATGAATTTAAAATTATTACTAAAAGTAATTAATTGAAATTATGTATAATTGTGATTACCATTTTAAGAAGTAGTGACATTACTACTTTAGTAGTAATCAGTACTAATTATTAGTAATTATTAGAAGAATTTGTATATATTATTAAAATAAATTAACTCTATTTTTTATATTTTAATTTAATTTGATCTTATTTTTATTTATTTAAAATTTTTATTTATCCAAACGTAACGAATTTAGCTCGGACTGAGAAAGGTTGATGGTCCTTTAGCTGGCTGCTTGAAATTTTATATTAATGTATTGTATGCTATGTTTTCAAACCCAAAGTGAAAAGAAAAAATGGCATGGTTACTGCCCGTTTGGTAATGTTTTCGTTTTTTATTTTTTTGTTTCTGTTTTCATATTTTTGAAAATTAAAAATAAAAATGCATTTGGTAAAAAATATTTCTATTTTTTTGCTGTAAAAAAATGAAAACTATTTTCATTTCGGGGCTAAAAATGGAAACACCCTGAGGGGTGTTTTCAGGTTAGTTTTTTTTTTTTTTTTCGTTGTAAAAAGTGTTAGGCCTCCAAAAATAGGAAACAAGCTCCCAGAACCTATGCTCCAACCCGTGAACCATCCAGGTATGTCTCCTCCTCCTCCTTCGTCTTCTTTCTCTCTCTCCTCCCCATCTCCATCCACCCTCTCTCTCCCGCGAATCCTGTCTTCTTCATCTTCTTCCGCCGTCTCTCTACCTCTTTCTCTTTCTCTTTTCCCCTGAACCCAATGGCCCGTCGACACTGTGATCGGGCCTCTTCCTCTACCCCTTCTTCTTCTTCTTCTCATTCTCTTGTGTATAAAGATCTGATCCTCCAACTACCCGATCATTACCCTAATTTTTACCCAATCTGATCTTTATCCTAATTTTTACCCCAAATTTGTGCAAACCCATGTTAACCCTAACTTTTATTTTTTTGCCCCAAATTTTTTTACACCCATGTTAACCCTATTTTTTTTGCAGTCTTGCACTCCTAACTTGGTGCATGTCAAACACCATTAGCATGCCATTCTGTAATCCAGTGTATATATAATGCGAATTGCCAAGATCCCGTGAACATGACCCAGCCGCAGCCAGTAAACCATACGAAAGAACTGTATTGTTGCTTTCCATGCTAATAACAAATAATTTCTTCCCCAAAGAAGCCAGGAGTGCAAGACTGCAATGAGGCGAAATACGTAAATCCCTAACAGCTTTTGTGTTGACAGGAAGCTAAATATTTCTTTTTCGTGTGGAGCTACCAAGCTTATCTGCAAAACCAAAGTTAAAAATATAAATTTTATAAATAAATAGAGATAAAAAAAAAATATAGGTCAAAGTGTAGTTTTTACATATATAAGAACCTAAATATTGAGTTATAAATGTAATTTTTTAAAGTAAATTGCATCAAAAAAATGTTTTTAGTTGTTTTGTAAATAAAAAAATTTTAAGAATGTAAGAACTATAAACTTTGTTTACCAAACAAATTTTCTGTTTTCCGTTTACAAATTTGTGTAAACAAAATTACGTTACCAAACATAGTTTTTGTTTTCCTTTCAGAAAAAAATAAACAGCAACAGAAACCACAAAACAGAAAACGGCAACAGAAAAATGACAGCGTTATCAAACGGGCTCTTTGTGTCAATTGTTCAAACTTTTGGGTCAATTAGAATTGAATCGCGCGGGTTATTATAAATAAACTAATAATGTTTGGCAAACCAAAATATATTAGAAGTAACAACAAGTTATTACCTTTTTTCTAACTTTCTCCAATCAAATTTTATCACGTATCACTTTTACACTAATTTTTTGGGCATCCAAACACTATTTAAGTATAATATTTAAATAAAATTAAATATTATAATAACCAAAAATTATTTAAAATTTTAATACTTATTGAAATATTTCTTCCAATATCAATTCTTTATTTTTATAGTGACATTATTA
Source organism: Vitellaria paradoxa (assembly GCA_019916065.1). Lineage (NCBI taxonomy): Eukaryota > Viridiplantae > Streptophyta > Magnoliopsida > Ericales > Sapotaceae > Vitellaria > Vitellaria paradoxa. The sequence continues at coordinate 60,455,436 of CM034233.1, forward strand.
GTAAAAAAGAAAAAAAAATCTCAATTATAAACAATCAAATTGTAATTTTATAAGTACTTTAAGAACAATAACGGTTTTACTTCATAAAATAGTTTTTTAAACTATAAATTATAGAAATAACTATATAATAATTTCAAATTATTAGGATGTTGAATTGGCCTGTTCAAAAGAAACGTAAACGATTCATACAAATAAATAGTTTAATAGTGTTTTTTAGCGATTTAGACTGGTTTTTTTTATTGGAATAGGTTTGTGTAAGTTTATAATTAAATTAACGCATAATATTTAATTAAATATACAAGATTTTGATACTCATGATGTTCAAATATTATGTTAACTTACACAATATAATCAAGACTATACACCATAAATCATTGCTAATGAAAATTCAAATACGAAAACATACCTCAAAATATTATTTTTGAATTTTCTACTTCAATAAAAAATAAAACCATTTGAAAATTCGGATTTTTCTCTCTTACTCCCTAATACATTATAATTTAATGTATATAAATTGATAGAATTCTTCCACTATTTATAGGGAGAGAAAGGACCTAATTATCCTAACTAATCCTTTAATTTCTACCATCCATCAAAGTAGAATTTGGTAAAGAAACTAACTCACAATCTTTTGCCAATGATGAAACACTCCTAAATAATATTTGTCAAATTTGAATTTTTTTTATGGGACCACTTTAATTAAGACACTAATTATAGTAATTATTGGTTAATTAATTAATTCTAACAGCCACTCACTTGGTCCATATAATAATTCTACAGTCATAATTTGATATAAAAAATATAAGGCAAGTAATAACATGAGAATAGCTTCTCAATGAGTTACCTCAATTAAATAAAAACATTAATATAAAAAGTGCCTTGTTCATTGTTAGCTGTGATAATATATTCTTAATCGCGATTCAGTTTAGTGCACTTTAAGAATACTAACACGTTAACTTTGAGACAGCTCTTAGATGGTTGAGATAAATCATCTTATATATAGAGGTCATTATATTATAGCATCCGATTGAGTTGACCAAGCTTACTGTAACTATGAACTAAGTGTGGAAACAAAATTGACCGGTGAAATCATATATCTCTCTATATATTAATTACATTCATACACAAGATCTTCTTTAAGTGTGTTTCCTAGTTCTGACATATTACACCCATATAAGTGTTATAATAGTAAGAATGTATGTAAAAATAAAGAATATGGCTTATAGGGCACATTCAATCCAACATTATTGTTATAGTAAATTAGTTTCTGCTTGCCTTCTTCCTCTTTCAGCAACATTGCATTTATTGTATGTTTTAAAAAAAACCAAATTCAATTGTAAAACTTTCACTTGCTCAAGATGTTAACAATAGTAGGGAGGTTGAAAATTAAATATTTAATTCTTCGAGTGCCCAATCGTATTTTTCATCCCAAACAAGTTTATTCGATTCCTTAAATAATTTGTGATCTGCTAATAAATCGGTTGAGTGTTGCCACAATTCCAATCAAATTTTGTACTTTTTTTCTTTTAAAGTTTTTGGATGGGTAATCTATTGAATGGTGGCTATCTGATCAAGATCAACTTTAGTGCCTTATCATGTCACCAAGAGCATCAAGAACTTCCCAAAACTCTACCTAAAGGCATATTTAGCTATTTCAACTTTAAACCATATCTATCATGTTTTGAATACATTCTGCAAGTCTTGGAAAATGATTTTTAACTTCTTTGCTCTTCATCACCATATTATTAATATAAACTTTCATGGTTCTTCCCAATTTCTATTTAACTATATTGATCACCAAACCTTTATAGTTACCCCCATTGATTGGCTTGGGGAGAGGGGGCAATATCAAGACATTGAAATAGTCGTTCGTATAATGGCCCCTACACAGAAAACTGAAAACATGGTTGGGTTCGTATACTGCAATATAAGGGCCACCACGACCAAAGGACATTACTAAAATGATTTATGTTAAGAGGGCATGACATTAATCTGGTTGAATTGAGACTACATAGTTAGATAGTTACGTATTTCATTAAACTCGAGTGCTTTAGGGAACAGGACCCTAAGAGGAGTCTGGACACTTGTCACTTTCTTATCAACCCTTGAAACTCACGTCACGATCAGTATTTAATGTCCCACCTACCACCACTCACAAGCCCTTGAGAATTGAGACAGGTGATTTGGAAAGATATCTTAGTCACATCAATGTAGTGCCCATCGTACCTATAAATACCAAGAACAAATACACAACAAATGTATGCTCATTGCATTCCATCAAATTACTCTCTGTCTCTAAATGTTAAGAAAACTAACTTGCTCATCGGAGAATCTCTGGTTGGTGGCTTTTCGTAGGCTTTTGATTTTGATTTTTCTTTCTTTATTTGTGTATAGGAGAAGGTTTAGAATATTTTGATTTGGTGACAATGCTGAGCACCAATAGTGAAATTTTATTTCCGTGCATGTACAAATAAAATCAGGTATACAGCTTACAAAAAACAAATAATAAATATTTTATTGTTAAGTTATTAGATATTAAAATTTGTTTAATTATTTTTAATCGTGTGAATTATACAAAACAGTTGATTTGCAAATTAAATAAATTTTATTGAACGAACTTAATATTTAAGAATCAAACATTGAGTCATATTTAAAGGGTCTTTGATTTACTAAAAAAACTTTAATTGTTATTAATTTTTTTAATTAGATTTTATCTCGTATCGTTTTCATATAATTTTTTTATTTTTGTTAACCAAACACTACCTTAGCATTAAAATATTAAATTCAAGGTCGCTCCAGTTAGAACTTGTCCTACCCATTATGCAAATCCGGTGTGATTGCGCAAGTACAAATACACCGTTGTGGTATTCTCTCATTTTCCCCTAGGCAAAGCACTTGTGCATGTGCTAACTGATTTTTTTTTTAATTTAAATAATATAATCCGAGTTATGATTAACCAAATTAATTGTTAACCAGCCAGTGATTGATGGAGGGTTGTCATTTTAATAATTTTGTCAGTTGAATTCAAGACATGCATTCAATTTAGTTGTGATTATTACGACTTTCTTTATATTATTAATTATTATTTACAGAATTAAAAATTAGTGATGCCGTGATTCCCTGCATGCCCATGGGCCATGGATCTGCGTGCACCGGAAATAGAAGTCCAACCTATTCCCGCGCTTTCTCAACCTTCAAGTTTCCTCCCTCACAGCACATGGGTCGTCCTGAGGGTGAGTTTATGGTTAAAAAATAGTTATTTTAATAGCCGAATCGAATATTTTTAAAAATTAAAAATAATAACCAAACTAACTAAATAATATACACTAACTGATAATTAATCAAATTGAATTATATCGATTTGATTATGGTCGATTCGATTATATATACTTATATATTTAAATATATTTTTTATAACTTAATTATGAAAATAAAATAAAAATTTTTATATTAAGTGTTATTTAAGACTTAAAATGTGTACTTAATAGTATAATGTTTATTAATTTCCTGTAACTTTTGAAATTTCAAAAGATAAAACTATTGATACGAGTGGATATATAGATTAATTATTATTATATATATCTTAAATATTAAGTAAATTTAATTCAATTAATTCGATTTATTTGGTTTTAGAATTTCAAAATCTTATACAAAACCGATAACCGCTATTTTTATACAAAATAACCAAACCGATTGTTACTAAGTAAATAACTGAACCAAATTTCTTCAATTTGGTTGGTACGGTTCGAAAACCAAATCTTAACCAAATTGTGCACACTCCTATGTCACTCATCGATTCATTTATCAGAAAATCATTATTCAAATTTAATTTGTGATAAAATGGGAAACTAAAAAAAAAGTATATATTTGAGAAATCAAAAAATAATTAAATTAATACATTAATAAATATTTTTATTTTTTTACATTTTTTAATCTATTCAAATAAAATAATAAAATTAAAATTTTATATTTTCTCCCCCCCCCCCCCCAAACATATTCACTATTCTTTCAATTTTTTTTTTTCACACTCGAAACACAGAAGGAACTCTCTTATATTTTAAAGCACTTTAGCTCATCAAGGAACTCTTCAATTGGAATATGTATTAGGTCAGCCTTATTCGTTGTTGACTTTCACGATCCAATGCAAGTTGATCCATAATATTAATATATAAAATCAAAATTTTTATTTTAATGTGTTTTCTTTTATAGAAATTATGTCAATTTTATTTATTATTTTTTTATTTTCGTTATAGTTTTTTCCATAAATCGAGGGGATACAAAAGGTTTTAGCAATTTTGTTATTACAATTACTTGTACATAACTAAATTCTGCATTAAATACAATTAAATAAATAATTTTATTGCCCATACAATTAAATTATGCATTAAATACAACTAAATTCTCCAATAATGAATGAAACTAATGACTAATAAAAATTTATTTATTTATTTAAAATTTTTATTGATTAATATATATATATTTTTATAATTTTTCTTAAAATATTTAGCCAATATTTGGGGGGGGGGGGGGGGTTGGGATTTGAGAATTTATTGAAGGGTAAAAATTTTACAAGAGCAAAGGTGAGATCTCCGCGTAGAGTGGGGAGAGAGCATCGTGGAACCCACCGACCCAAATTAATGAACAGAGTGGCCGAAGACACGCTTTGTTTTCTTTCTCGTGATAGCACGTGATCACTACTGTGTGCCAGCCCATATCCACGTTATCATAACCCTTCTCTCTCTCTCTCTCTCTCTCTCTATATATATATATATGTATATAGCATTGGCTTTCTTCTTCTCTCAAGCTTCTCACTATATTTATATTCCTGCTTATTAGACAAGTCTAAAATAAGAAGAAGAGGAAGAAGAAGAAGGGGTGCCCGAAGAATGGCTAGATTGACAGTATTGTTTGCCCTCTGTGTACTCCCAGCGCTTGTCAGCGCGCGCTTCATTGGCAAATCTTACGAGGTCCAGGGGCAAGTCTACTGCGACACTTGCCGCGCCGGATTTGAGACCGAAGTCACCCGTCCCATCTCTGGTAATTCCCCCCCCCCCCCCCCCCCCCCCAAACCAAAAAAAAAAAAAAAAAAAACTAACTATTTTGTGTGCTAGCACATACCCTTAAAATTTGTGAATTTAAGGGGGTTGTGACTTATGAGGTCAAGGATCTCTAATAATTCCTTCCGATCTCTAACAGATTTAGCCACGGGTTCCAATGGCACAAAAATGAATGGTTGAGATACACGTCATTAAATCATTGGAGATCTATAATGATTTGAACCATTAAGTGGTCATTATACCATTTGAAAAAAATAATCAACCTTTCATTTTTTGCACAGCATGCAGCTCTGCAGTGTAGCCCCTAGATCTCATGTTCTAGTCTCTGTTATGAGATCAAATAATCTGTTTCAAAATCAGGGTTCAAAATTATGTTTGTTTTGTCCCCTTTCATTCCCAGTTTGTGATTTTTTAACCCAGCCGAAATGGATGAAAATGAGTGCCCATTAACTGTTTGATAATTTGCTCCTTAGGTGCAAAGGTGAGAATCGAGTGCAAGAACAGGAATACGATGCAACTGACATACAGCGTGGAGGCGACGACTGACTCAAAGGGAGCATACAAGGCGAAGGTGATCCGCGACTGCGGAGATGATATATGTGATGCGGTGCTCGTGGAGAGCCCCCAGACCGACTGCAGTGAAGTAGACCCAGGAAGGGACCGCTCTCGTGTCCCCCTCACCGACAACAACGGCGTCGTTTCCAAAACTCGCTACGCAAATGCCCTTGGATTCTTGATGGCCCAGCCCATGGCCGGCTGCACCAAGGTGCTCCAGAAATATATGGAATCTGACGATGTTTAGATCAATTGTTTCTATTCTTACAAAAATGTTAGGGCTGATGTATTTTGGTCACTACAATTATTTCTTTCTTAGTTGTGTGTGTTTTTCATCAATAATTATTTAGTCCGTCACTCAACTGTGGCTTTGAAAACAAGCTTGTTGTGCGCCACTTTCATTATTCCGCGACACTGATGCTTTAAGGACCCTCAATTTTAATTTTTACCTAACCTACCCTTAGTGGTGGTTATTCATTTTAAAATGTGTAACCTTCCGTGAACATTTATTTTGGTAGTGTTTGGTTTACCTTAATATATATATATATATATATATATTAAAAGTTGATGTTTGTAATATAAAAGTTGATGTAAAAGTGATATATGATAAATTTATTATTTTTTTTAAATAGATAAAAATTAAAAAAATTTTTTTTTGAGTAATTCAAACGTCAGTTATTTTTAACATTTAAAATTTACAAATCCATTCCATAAGTTAAATAACTCAATAAGTATTGATGAAATTAAAATCTTATATAATATTCTTATTTTATCCATTCTCTCAATTGTTAGATGCTTGGTGTGTTTTCCAAAAGTGTGAAAAAGTTGGTAAGAATTGAATAACATTGAAAGTTAATAAAAGTTGGAGAAATTGTTAAAAGTTGAAAAAAGGAAGTAGTTAGCGATTTTTAGTAAGGAAAAAATTGAAAAAATATTAAAAATTTGAAAAAATAGAGATTTTTTTTATTAAATTTAATACTTTAGACGTGCACGTATAAGTTTAGAAATAACGACACATATATTGTATTTTTATCTTCTTAATTGTCAAACACATCTCATTTCTCTCTTTATCGGTTGATACTGATATGGCTTCTTCGTAAGAGTGGAAACGAGCTGAATTTAGTCAAATTTTAACTTATTCGAGTTCGGATCAAGCAATTTATAATTGGCTCGAGGTTGTCTTGATTGAAAAAAAAAAAGGAATTTAAGCTCGAGATAAACTTACGAATAATTTGATTAAATCAAAATGACATTATTTTAATTAAAAATATAATAAATAAAATATTATAAAAAATATAATAAAAATATTATTAAAAATATAAAAATATTATAGATAAATTACACATACCTTATAATTATTTCGATCAAAAAAACAAATTATACATATCTCCACTAAATATTATGCTAATTATATATACACTCTCTTAACATTTAAAATTTACATTGACCCCCTTCTTTGCAAAAATTACTAACCCCAACCCTCTTCTGTTAGATTTCTGTTAGGTTTCTGTTAGGATTTAAAAAAAAATGTAATATTTCATTTTTACTCTTGTTTTGGCATGTCGATATATTAATTTATACAAACATATACATATGTATATATTCACATGGTCGCCGATCGAAACAACTCTGGTGGCTTGAAGATTAAATTCCGCGGTCAATTGAGCAAAAACAGAAAGCATCTCACCAACCCTAGCATGAATCATTAAGGAAAGTTGATTGAATCGGCTAGAGGAGAAAAAGGTTGAATCGTGAATCAAAGGAGGACGAACCAACTCGAGATGGGCTATGGATGATTTTAGAGATGCTCGGACAATGTTGGATGTGTCCAAAATCGCCATCACGGCGTGAGAATGAGCCACAGTCGAAGCCAACGGTTGAGGGTCTTCCTTATCTGCGGTCAAAGAGGTTGCAAGTTCGCCGAAAACTGACGAAATGGTCGGAGCAATGTTGGGGATGATACTAGAAGGTAAAGTCGACCTTGGCTGGCCCTCCAATCGAACGGGAATAGCCACAGAAGGCTGCGTAGAATCGGAAAAAATAGTGGACTGCGGTGGGGGATCTTCGTGGCTGTCATAAGGCGCCATTGGTGATGTCAGTATCCAAAGTCCAACCATTCCTTATTAAGGCTCATCTCGATTCCAACCACTCTACTTGTCAAAACGAAGATTTTTTTGACAATTCCGATGAATTCGGCGTGCTATTCCTACCACCAGCCACCTCCTCCCGTTGGCCACTAGACATACATACATATATATATATATACAAGATGTACGTGTGAGAGGCCATAGAAGAAAATGGATTTAGGGTTTACGGGAGAGATGATGATAGGGGAGAACCAAAGGCATAATTGTTTGCATAGTAAAAAATTTAACGGAGTCAATAGCAATAGTAACGGAAGGGGGGTCGGGGCTTAGTAACTTTTGAAAGGGTTAATTGTCTCTGTACTCCTTGTACATAAGTCGATTATCACTTACACTCCCTCAACTTCAGTATTATACACTTACACCCCCTCTACTATTTTCCAAAATGCAACATCTGACGCCGTTACATTAAGTGATAAAACGACCAAAATACCCTTTATAAAGTTAAAACCCCAAATCGATCAGTCCCTTTCACTATACTTCGAAAAGTTTCATAGTATGAAGGCTAGGGCTTGTTCTGATTTTGAGAGGGTTTCGATACTGGCAAACAAAGGCATTACTGAGAGATTGAAGGGGGAAAAGAGTAGGGTTCTACGATTTCTTGTTGTCAAGTTACTAAAAAGGGCCCGTTGATTGAAGTTTATCAACCAGAGGTATGTGTGTATATGTAGTTGGTGTATATATATATATATATATATATATTTATAGTATGATATTGGAATGGTGTGTTGTCAAATGTGACTTTTTGCTTTTGAAATTGCCATTTTCTTTGTCGATTGGAGATAAATGTAGGGGACAGAGGACACCCACATGGGCCCATGTGGGGTATCTGTTGCCTTGAAGTCCCCATTTGCTTTACGTTGCTGACTAAAAAATTTACCTTTTTGAATTAATAAATTGGTTTGGTAGTATACTTACAGAAATTTTTTGGTTCATACAGGGATGACTGATATTAAAACAGTTGAGTTGCATCTCGATGAATGCTTTAAAGTGACTCCGCAGGGGACCATATACAGTGGGGGCACTGTTGAATATTCAAACAGGTGCAATGTAGATTATCTCAGTTTGATTGATTTACAATGCTTGTTTCTAGATAGAGGTTACCCATGCACTAGCGTAATGTATTATAGAATACCTGGGATGGGTTTAAGTGAGGGGTTACGAGAAATTAAAAGTGACAAAGATGTTTTAGAAATGGTTAGTTATTATGTTGGACTTTCAATAATTGTTATGTATGTTGTGAAAGGTAATGAACCAGAACCATTACAGGTTCTGGGGAAGGATGGGACACCGTTGAAGGGGTTAAAACCATTATTAATAGAAGGCCCTAGTCAGTGTCCAGTAGTTGAAACTGAAATAGAGGATGAGATTCCTACTACAGTGGATGAGGAAAGTCCTATAGGTGAGGAGACTCCTGCAACTGAGCAACCCTATGCGGCTGAGGAGACTCCTGCAGTAATCAGTGAGATTTGTCAAGAAAATGATATACCTCATGCTAGTGGTCTGCACCATAAGTCTGTAGAAGTTGAAAAAGAAGACAGTTCAGAGGATGAAGAATATTTTCCTGGTAATAATAATAGTGATTGTAGTGATGATACAAACCCTGGTTGGTTACTTGAGGACTTTGAGGGTGTGAGTGATGATGATATTTTTGCTGAGAAAGAGACTCCTGCTCAAGCAGAAACATGTGACCAATCTGAGAATGAAAAGAAACAAGATGAACAATAGTGGTCTGATGATGGGACTGATAATGAGTTACATTCCATGAAGGGATCAGATGATGAGGGAGATAGAATTCATTATGCAGAGTTTGATGAAGAGGTTGACATGGCAAATCCTGATTTGAAAGTTGGCATAAGGTTTAAAAATGTTTTGGTGTTTAGGAATGCCTTAAGGGAATGGCAGGTGAAATAAGGTTATGATTTGAAATTTATAAAGAATGAGCTTGCTAGAGTTACTGCCATTTGCAAGTTGGAGTGTGGCTTTAGAATTCATGCATCTCCTATGCAAGGTGAAAGGACATTTCAAATAAAGTCACTCTAGCCTAAGCACAATTGTGGGAGGTCATACCATAATCACCTTGTCACCTCTAGATATTTATCAAACAAGTATTTGGAGAAGCTAAGAGACAATCCTTCAATTAGTCATACTGCATTTCAGAATGAGATTAAGAGAGACTTGGTTGTCGATGTAAGTAGGAATCAACCGTATCAAGCAAAACGAAAAGTAAGAGATACCATTGATGGGGACATTAGGGAACAATATGCTAGGTTGAGGGATCATGCTACTACTGTCAGGTTACATAATCCACGCACTTGGATTAAAATTCAAACTAAAAGACCAAGTCTAGAGTTACCTCCTACATTTCTTAGGATGTATGTAAGATACCAAGCTCAACTTCATGGATTTTTGAATGGTTGTAGGCCAATCATTGGCCTTGATGGTTATTTTTTGAAAGGGTTATATGGAGGGCAGCTATTAAGTGCAATTGCTAGGGATGGAAATGACAATATGTTTCCACTTGCTATTGCTGTGGTGGAAGCTGAGAATAAGGAATCTTGGACTTGGTTTTTGGAGCTGCTAATTGATGACATTGGAAGTGTTGATGAGATGGGGTGGTGCTTTATTTCGGATAGACAAAAAGGGTTAGAAGCTACCTTTGTTGAGCTAATGCCCAATGCTGAGCACAGATTTTGCTTAAGGCATATATATGCCAACTTCTTAAAGAAATTTAAAGGGAAAGAGTTGAAAGACTGCCTTTGGAAGGCTGCATTTGTTGGGACAGTTAGGGAGTTTGAATGTCAAATGTTGGTAATGGAGAATATGGATAAGAAAGCTTATGAGTGGTTGAAGAAAATTAATCCAAAATTATGGACTAGGTCTCATTTCAGCACTAGGTGCAAGTCAGACATTCTGGTTAACAATCTGAATGAGTCCTTTAACAGCTACATACTTGAGGCAATAGACAAGCCCATCATAAGTATGCTAGAATGGATAAGGAGGAAATTGATGAGGAGGTTTCAAATTAAAAGGAAGGGAATGGAAAAACATAATGGAGATTTATGTCCAAGAATCCAACAGAAGTTAGGCAACAATAAAGTTGCTGGCAAAAATTGTTTGCCTTTTTTTGCAGGTGAATTGAAATATGAAGTTGATTGTGGGAACACAACCTACACTGTTGATTTAGGGAGGAAGACTTGTGGTTGTAGGATGTGGGATTTGACTGGTATACTGTGTAAGCATGCAATTAGTGCCATTTACATGCATAGGCAAACTCTGGAAGAATATGTTCATCAGTGCTATCGGAAAGAGACCTACTTGGCTACTTACAATACAATGATCCATCCTATGCTTGGAAAGCATAACTGGTTGTGTACTGGAATGGATGCCATTTCCCCCCCTTTTGTGAGAAAACAAGCTGGCAGGCCAAAGAAGATGAGAAAAAGAGATGTAGATGAACCAGCCAATCCCAACAAGGTTTCTAGGGCAAATCGATATATTGTGTGTAAAAAATGTTTGTCAAGGGGCCACAACATAAGGTCTTGCAAGGGCAATATACATCCAAAGTCAAAATTAATGAAAAAGACATCATCAACAAGGACTGTTGAGGTAATGGCCTATTTCTGTTATGTCATGTTTGTTTAGTTACAAAATTAATTGCATTATATTTTGTTGCTATATTTATTGCTATTATGAATGATTTAAATGATTATATTACTAATTCATTTACAAAATTTTTCAAGACTGCCAGAGAAGGTGCTTCCAGAGTTGGTAGTGGTTCTCTCACACAACCTACACCTGCTATGGCATCTACTTCGACTAAGGGATAACACACTCGAAGTAAATCTTATTTGCAAGTAGGTAAATGAATAAGTAGGAGCATTGCTTGTGTTGAATATTTGAACTTTCATAGAAATTAATTAATTTTCATTAAACTATGTTTGTGTTGTAGTCAACAAAACTATCATGCCGTCGTGGAAAATCATTTGCTCAGAGTGGAACTGCTCAGGTTGAGACTGCTCGGACAAGAAGTGGGCAAGCTGGAAGTCAAAGTGGGCAAGCTGGAACCCAAAGTTGAAGGCAGTTGAAGGCTTGACATGTTGTCTTGCTTTCTTAGATTTTTATTTTTGGTTGGTCATAGTGTTTTTTTGGCTGGCAATCAAACTATGCAAACAAACTGGAAATGTTGTCAGCTTATCAATCTTTTGTAAAATTAACAGTTGCAAACTGGTTGTCAATTACTTTCTTTAATATTTTGTAAATTTAACAATTGTTAATGATCATTTGGTTATTGAATATTCCATCAGTTGGCTGTGCAACAATTATAAAATTAGTTACAATATCAGTTGGCTTGCTGTTAATTATTGGTATTGCTAGAGTTCTATTGTCAAATGTGTTAAACTGCAACTTGAATGCTGTTTTCCTATACATGGTCGACTGTTGTTTTTGGGTGTATGGTTGATTGTGGTATGGTGGAATGGTTAACAAATTTTGTGAACAGTTTGCAACTTAGATTGCTGCATGGTGCATGGTTGCATGTTCTGTGCATTGTTGCTATTTAATGCAGTGGTAAACTGTGCATCGTTGCTATGCAATACACTGTTTGCATGAGTTGCATATTAGACTGTTTGGATATATTTTTCTAGTATACTATTGTTTTTGGTAAGATGATTTTTTTTTGACATGCTACTTTTAACATTTGGCTTACAGTTGACGTGGAGGTTAGCTTTTACAGAACATACAAATATAAGATGTATAATGAGTTTTATTTTCTGCGGTGTATGTTGCTATAGACCTTACTTACATCTCTTGTTCTTGTGATAAGAGTACACAGAGCTTTAGGATTGTAAGAATCCTTAACCCTAACAGGAATGTCACCTTTTGTTGCTAGCCTTATGGTCAACATAGGAGCACACTTTAACAGTTCTTAAATTTGAATTAGGTTGCATAAAAGATGGCCATACATAGATTAACAAATCAACCATTAGAACTAGTTTATTTTTCATAATTTCAAAGAGAAATTAGAATATATAAATCAGATTGTCAACCTAAATCATATTTATTGGAGTAAAAAAGATTCATATTTACTACTAGGTAACAAATCATAGTAAATCTCATTACACACTACAATCTGTTGAATACATTAAACCAAACCATTCTTCATTAATAGCAACATGTATATCAATTACAATTGCCATTACAAGAATAATCGTTCACTAAAATCTCCACGAAAATTAAAAAGATAATGACTACATAGGCAACCAAAAATACATCAAAAATATTAAAATTACAAATGTTTTTTTAGTCATTGCCTAATGAAACCAAGTACAATATCAAAAAACCTATCCCAATCCAAGTTCCAACAAAAGCTTGCTTGTACATCATTTTCCTTGCATTGCATTTTTCCAGCTCCCTCTCCATTCTATCAATCTTCTCCAAAAGTTTTGGAAGAACCTCCTTCCCACATTCACACATTGGTGGGTCAACCCATCTAAAAAAAACCACAACTTGATGCACCCTACAAATCAAATTAGTATAAACTGTAAACAAAAAAATAAATAACTAAATAAATAAAAAACATATATTGTACAAAATCTGAAATTTTATGAATTTCAAATTTTTGGGTTTCAAATTTTTAATTATTTTTGGGTTTAGTTTTATTCTCATCTTCTATTTACAAGGAGAAATCAATTTGAATCAGAAATTTTACCCCAAGTCAAACCCAACACACTTACCCCAAATCGTCCATATCTTCCACAGCCTAAAAACCTCTTACCCATGTTAGCTTCAGTAAATGATGTCCGTATCGAAGCCACTACACTGTAATAGCACTTCCGCGCTAAATATTTTGAAACTTTAGCTCCGGATCGGGAAGCATGGGACGAAGATGATATCTCCACTCCGGCGATGATGCTTTATTACAGACGAAGAGGAGAAAAGGAACAAATATAGATACATCTACCCCACCTAGACATGAAGGGTATTTTTGTCAATTTCTTACGTTTTTATTATTGGGTATAACACACTTGCACTTTTTAAGCACGTGCGTCACACTAACTGTTAATTGCAACGATTCCGTCAAATGTTGCATTTTGGATAACAGTAGAGGGGGCGAAATGCATAGTACTGAAGTTGAGGGGGTGTAAGTGATAATCGACCTATGTACAGGGGGTACAAAGGCAATTAACCCCTTTTGAAAATAAGGGGGTCTATGTAAATTTTAAATATTGAGGAGATGTATGTGTAATTAGCCTAATGTTTAGAAGAGGTATGTATAATTTACCTAAATATCATTTAATATATCTATTATCAAGTTGGATTGCAAACTTTCGAACCGAGTTTTTTTAAGCTTGAGCTCGATTCTAAATGGATCACAAATTGAACTTGATTTAAGTTCACTTTAATTACAAATCGAGTTCGAACTGAGATTTTTCAAGCCAAGCTCAAGTAGCTAGTAAAAAACTCGGTTGGTTTTCAACCCAATTTAACAAGCAGTCATTGATTTCAACATCCAAATTTTTTATTTAGGTTCTTTTGTTATATTGCTTATTGCATTAATGTATCTTAAAGTTCAAAATACTTAGAAACTAACAATAAAATTTCAAATGGAATAGATTCATCTATTTCCCTATTCTTTTACATGAAAAAAATATATCTTAATTTTATTAGAAGACCAACTTTATTTGGAATTGAATATACATGAAATTTTCAAATTCATGAACCAAGAAGTAAGGGCTTAGAATGGTATAAATCAAACATCTAGTTGAAAATCAGACACGCCTATATTGTAGGTGGCTTGTTGTGTTCTAAGTGCATCATTGGGTTTATAAAATGTTAATCTCAATTTTCTCATAAGGTCCTTAAATATTATAGAAAAAATTCTCAAATACTTTCATTTAAAATTGAAAGATAAATAAAAAATAATTGGGATAAAATTTATGATTTATAAGAAAACCAGATATAAATGAATTCTAAGTTCAAATAAAAGATCATTTAGATAAGAGTATTATAAAACCAACTAGAAATTAACATTCTAATCTTACTTTTCTAATAATGAATTATAGCGAAAGAAAAAGAGAAAAAGTTAGGATGGTCATCAACTATAAAAAATTAGATGAAAATTTGATATTAGATGGGCATTTTATACCTAAAAAAATGTTTTAGTTGTTAGAAACGGAGAATAATAATGTAAGAGAAAAGAGAAAAATGATATATTGATGTTTTAATGACATATTGTAAGAAACAGTACAATAGTATATATAGACTAAAATAATCTAAACAAAGAAAGCAGAATATCCTAAAATATGCTAATGACTTATTGTAATGAAATATATTCTAATATTGGTGAGATAATATAATAATATAATATATTCTAATATCCTCCCACAAACTCAATGAGGTATAGCAGAGACCAACCTGAGTTTGGAAAATAAAAACCAGATTGAACCGGCTAAAGGTGAAGTTGGATGAGAAGCAATGACACGGAAGTCGAATGGCCTGAGTGGCGACACATGGAACGTGTAGAATTACGTTGAAAGAGATGCTTGGAAGTGTATTGAAAAGTTGGAGACTCATGGAAGTGCATTAAAAGAGGCACATGGAAGCATGTTAAAAAGTTAGAGGTGCATGGAAGCGCGTTGAAAAGTTGAAGACGCGTGGAAGCATCTTGAAAAGTTGGAGGTGCGTGAAAGCATATTAAACAATCTTAAGCACATAAAAGCACGTTAAAAGAGCTAGAACCACGAGAAAATGCATTGAACGGTAGGAGTGCTAGTTGAGCACAATTGAAGCTCCAACATAGAAACTGAGAGGGTTGAAAATTTTGGGAAAGAAAAGTAAGGGTGGTAGAGTAAGGAAAATTTGGAAAAAGGAAATCCAGGTTTTAGGGAAAATTGGAGTATTTAAAGGATATGATAGATTGGAACAGTGTAATTTAGGAAAGAGTGATTTGGGAAAGGACGGCCTTTATTACTGGTTTTGAGAGAGAGATGAAAATTTAGAAAAGAAAAGTATCTAAATTAAGAAAGTAAAGACAATAAATTAAGAAAATAAGGATAAGGGATACAGATAATAAAGGAAAGGTTGTAGGGAAATTATATAAAAGAAATTATTTAACGATTACAAGGAATTAAATAAGGGTTTGATTTGAGAAATCGGTGATTTGGGTTTGTAGAAAAGTAATGAAAGTAAAGAAGAAAAGAAAAACTGATAGTAGGTTTAAGCCTTTGTATTGGTTGGTGTGCAAGCACGTTGGGTTGTCAAGGAGAGCTGATAAATAGGGGTTTTCTGGAGGAATAGAGCTCAAGGTTGAGTTGAAGTTGTGGCAGTACTGGTGGAAGCTGAATATATCTCTCGAGAAGATAGAGTCGGCAAGGCTCGCCGGATAGCATTGGTCTATGTGGGTCGTTGCACTGGAATAGCATGATTGGTTATGAACTGTGGAGGCAAGGGCAAGGGTTAGTAGTAGGGGAATGAGTTAAGACGGCGATGACTACCATTATAATAGGGAAAGACTTAAACTATTTAGGGTCGAAAACCTTAAGCTCCGATACCATGTTAGAAATGGAGAATAATAATTGGAGAGAAAAAAAAATGATATGTAGATATTTTATTGATATGTTGTAAGAAAGAATATAATGGTATATATAAACTAAAATAATCTAAACAAGGAAACTAGAATATCCTAGAATATGCTAATTACTTATTGTAATAAAATATATTCTAATATTGATAAAATAATATAATAATATAATATATTCTAATATAATGCTAATTACATATAGTAATAGAATATATTCTAATATTTGTAAGAAAATATAATAATATAATATATTCTAATTTAACCCAAACCAAAAATTTTAGAATATTTAATAAGTTTGATTGCAAATCAGGTTTTTGGGCAAGTCAATTGATTGCTTTTTGCACTATATGGCATTATCAATAGATTGTTTTGCCATTTGGAATATGTAAGGTACTACAGATATTTTAAAAATGGATGAACAATGTATTTGAAGATCTAAAAGATTTTTGTTTTGTATATATAGATGATGTATTGATTTTTTTCTAAAAATAGGGAAGAGTATAAATATCATTTAGAAATACTTTGTAAAAAAATTAGAGATAATAGAATAATTTTTGGTCCAAAAAAGATTAAGATTGAAAAAGAAAAAATTGATTATTTGGATATTATGCTCAATTTACCAAGAATTGTGTTACAATGTTATTTAATAATAGAGGTCAAAGAGTTTCCAAAAAAACTGAAAATTTTAAAAGATCTACAAAGCGCCCATTTAGAGCACCAAAAAACTCTATAATTTTTCACAAAACTTTTTTGCCTCGAACTACGTCAGTCTCTTTAGATTTCTATAAATTTATATATATATATATATATATCTATAAATCGTAAGAAATTTTTATAAATCTCAATAAAATTTCTATAAATTTCAATAACATTTCTGCAAATTTCAAAAAGTTAAGTAACCAAAACCACATTTTATCTCAAATTTTGTAACTTCAAACGCTCCGAAAGTCTTCTTGGATTATTAAATTATAAAAGGTAATTTGTAAAAACATATTTCAAAATGTGAAAAATCATTCCTAGAAAAATTTAGAAAAAGCTCAAAAGAATAAAAAGAATTTCAATATAAAAATTGAGTGAAGTGAAGAAGATATAAGATGATTAAAAGAAATTAAAACTTTATTTAAACCTAATTTAAAAGTTTATCTCTCAACAAAATATGAAATCTTAATACTAGAAACAAATGCCTCAGAAATTTTCTGGAGTAATACTAAAAGTAGAAAAATAAAAAAATCTAAAAAAAGAATATATATTATCAAAATTCTTAAATAACAAAAATGTTTTAAAGAATTAATATATAGATATACTTCTAGAACATTCAAACCAAATGAACTTAATTATATTATATTTGAAAAAAAAATCTTAGTCATAACAAATGCTATAAAGAGATTTCAAATCTATTTAGCTCATGTTAAATTCTTGATAATAACAAATAATCAAGCAATTAAAATTTTCTTAAAAAAATAAAGTTGAAGATAATTTTAAAAGGATTAGATAGTCTAATTATATTTTTCAATATTCATCTGAAGTTAAACATGTTAAATCTACTAAAAATATTCTAGTAAATTTGCTTAATATGTATAAACAGATGAATATTAAGACTCACAAAAATTTTTAATATTGTAAGAATCTTGTGGACAAGCAACCAAGATTGAAATGTCTAGGCCAAATAGTTCAAATGGTAAAGAAATTCAAGCTAAATAAGTTGAAAATATTTTTGCTAGATAAACCTTCTAGAAAAATATATCTCATGGAAGTTATGATCATGCAGTGATAAACAAATCATTTGTTATAGCAAAAGAAAAAATACTAGATTTCTTCAATCTAGGCTTGGAGAGTAAACTCCACAATCCCTTGAACAAAAAATGAAAAATTCATATTGCAAAAAAAAAAAAAAGGTTAATAATAATAATAATAATGAATTTGCAAAGCGACTACCGAAATGGCATATGAGCTAAGCATGATCCAAGATAAAATAGACAATCTAAAAGAATTTTTGTCAATAAATATGATTTGAAACATCAACATTTTATTATGAAAATCTGAAATTCAATAAATTATGAAGATTTTAGAAATTTCTTCTGAAAAATCAAATTTTGTAAAAGTAAAAAGGATTAAGGTTTATGAACATATTAATTATGTTAACGATCAAATGACTAAACCAATTTTTGAAGAATTTTTTGATAAAACAATGGGTGTGTTTAGAGTGGCAAAAAGTGAGACAAATTGAGATAAAGTTAGCTAATTTGTGAATTTGTAATTCATGCAGTGAAATAAAAAAATGAATAACTTTTAGAGATTTTTAGAAATTTTTAGTATTTTTTTCGCAAACCAAGCACACCTAATATATGATTTAGTTTGCTCTTCCATTAGAAAATTGGAGATTCATAGCAATTGATTGAAGATTAGTCAAAAAAGTTATCTTCAATCTATTGGAACAACATCTTGTCAAAAATTTTAAGCAATGATCAATAAAATTCTTTATGATTTAAAACAAAATCATAGTATCCGAAATTTATAATTTTGTGGGATGCAAATACAATGAATGATATTTTGAACCATATCAAATTTGGAAGTTAAGGGAATACTCTCCTTTAGACACTTATCATGCCTCTACAAAAGATGATAAGAAGCCTAAATGAGCAGTCATAATAGAAGAATATATTTTGTTATGGTTTTGAGTAAAATTAATTCACAATGCCAAAATTTAACAAAACATATCGGAAAAACTTATGGACACGAATGGTAGGATACTATTTGTCTCTTTATTCTATTAATGTTTGGATTAACAAATGATCAAAAAGATCAAGCATTCAATTTTTTAAACAAAATTAGTAGAACAGACATTGATGCTTCGTCAAAAGTAGCAATTTATTATGACAAACATTATAAAAATTTTGAAAATGACCTCAAATTAGAAGTCATTATCTCTGCTAAAATAGATGAATACAAGAATATGGACGAAAAAACCTAACACAATATAAAAAACATGATGTAAGACTAACAAAAACTAAACCATCATGAGCGTAGTGGATCATCTAAGAATACTATCAAAAGGAAAGAGAATCAATTTTTCAAAACATGTTATGTACGATTGCAACTTTATATAACACATGTGTACAGCCCATATGAAGGAATTAATTTTAACAAAAAGAGATTCCATAATTATTGTACTATTGATATCTTTTTCATTATATCCTTTTCTTTTATTCTATTATGTTTGAAGTTCGAAGTTTGAAATCCGAACTTTAAGTCTATAAATAGGATTCACTCTGTAAGAAAGAGGCGTAAAAAAATTCTAATCCTTATTTCCTTTATCTGTAATATTTTCTCCACGTAATATTAATTTTGTAGTAAAAATTTGAGTAGTTAAGAAATATATGAGTAATGTTTTAAGTGTTTTAATAATATCGCATGAAATTTTTTAAATTTGTGAGTGTGTTAGTATCTAAGCCTAGACAATCTGAAAAGTATAGCTATAAATATTTTATCTCATGATGTATATTTTTTTTAAATATTACAAAATTTTAAGGTTATTTTGTAATTATTATTATGATCTAATGTGATTCAGAACAGTTATTTTTCTATATTTTAAACTTACGGGGTTAGAAAGAATATAAAGACAACTAATAGAAATATTTAGGACGTATAAGTGTAAGGGTTTTATTGACTTACATCCATCGTGGTTTTGGGTTTGTATACCTAAACCCTACAAATTTTATAAATGTGCACCTACACCTACTAATGTTTGTATTACATTCACTTAAACCCTTTATGCTAGATTTTCTATCCAAAAAATAACTTTTAACCAATTCATTAGTATGAAATTACCTTTATACCCTTATTATTAATATAAAAAATGCATGAAAAAAATTAAAGTAAGATTGTTACGTTATTTTTTAATACTAATAGAAAGGAAGTGGAAAAAAATGGAAAAACAAAATTTTTCTCTCTTTCACGACTAGTTTATAAAAGTAATGATAGTCTATATATATATATATAGGGTAAGGTATGAAAACCACCCCTACAGGTAAGGGTTAAACCGTCATTTTGTAAGATGGTTCACGTGGTAGAGTGATGACGTAGCACCACCGTTAAGGTAAGGGTAAAATCATTATTTCACAAGATGGTCCATGTGGCACCCTCAAATGACGTAAAGACTGTTCGCCATGTGCCAGATGCTCACTTGTCCACATGCGCTGGTGTTGGTTTCTGCCATGGAGTAAATTCACTTTAAAAAGGAAAATAAAGTATTACAAATTATGCTACTCCTAGAAATCAAACCAAAAACCAAGGATAGAGAGCTAATAACAAAACCTACTCATCAAGGGCTTAGTTTGTATAAGATTCTTAGATAATATTTACATATATTCAAAAGTTGAAGTAGATTCTCCCAGATCTTTTATATAAATATTTATATAAATATATACAAATATTATATATTTTAATATATATTCTATAAATATATGAAATTTATTCATAAATAAATATATATAAATATATTCTATATAAATAAATATAAATATTATAAATATATATAAATATTATAATCAAGGAAAATTTACTTCAACTTTTTAATATATATAAATTTTATTTAGGAACCTTACGCAAACAAAACCCTTGGTAAGTTAGTTTCATTATTGGTTCCCTATCATTAAGATTCTTGGTTCATTTTTTGGGGGGTAGCATAATTTGTAATATTTTATTTTTTTAAAGTGAAGTTATTCCATGTCAACAACCACATCAGCTAACACCAGTATAGGTGGACGAGTAACGTCTGACACATGGCAGACAAACAATCCCCATCTCATTTGAGGGTGCCATATCGTCACTTTATCATGTGAACAATTAGTTATTTGACACATGGCAGACAATCTCCCCGTCATTACTCTGTCATATGGATTATCTTACGAAATGATGATTTTGTCCTCGCCTTAACGGTGGTTGAGTGCCACGTCAACATTCTGCCACGTGGACAATTAGCAAAATGACACATGGAGGATAGTCACTACGTCATCATTTTGTCATGTGGACTATTGGGATCAAAGTAAAACTAAGGATAAAGTGTAGGGATGATTTTTGCACTTTACCCTATATATATATAATTACTAATTTGTACAATATAATTCTAAAATATTAATGTGGCATGTAAAAATTTAAAGTACTAATATAGAAAGGTTTATAAAAATTTAATAAATTAATTATAATATAATTTTTATAAGAAAAAGTTATACCATATCATAATATAATATTTTTTTATTTGTATTAAAGGTGTAAAGGTAATTTCATAATATTGATTTGGTTAAAATTTATTTTTATAATGAAAATTTTAATAGAACAGTCTCAAAAAATATAATACGAAAAATTCAAGTACACATTTATTAAATTTAAGTGTATACATCCAAAATTGTAGGAATGTACATGTAATAATCTGACTTTTCTTTTGTTTTACAGCGATTGTGGAAATTATATCTGCAATTGCCATCGATGGGAAACTAATTCGAAATTTGCTGTTAATGAGAATTCGCAATTTCATACCGCGGTTATAGAGTGCCACCAGAATCAAAGAAGCACGATATTCGATAGTGCTTATACAGAACCACTACAATAAATCACCATTCCAAATAGCGATTCTTTGCTCTAGAACCGCGCTATGAAACTGCGGCAACGTGCCCTACAAATCCCATATTAGTCTCTCACAGCTCATTCTCAGTCACTCTCACTTTTATAGCTCATTCTCGCTCTCTCTCAGCCCTCACAACGCAGCTCCAGCACCGATGGCTCAACTCTCTGTCACTGTCTCCCTCTCTCGCTTTGAGCCCTCACTACAACAATAAACACTTTTAGCGACCAAAAATTTGGTCGCGAAAAGTTACTTTTTGGTCGCTAAAAATTTTGGCGACCAATTAAGGTATTGGCGACCAAAAATATATTTGGTCGGCAAAGGTTTACTCTTTAGCGACCAATATCTTTAGTCGGCAAAGGTTTACTCTTTAGCTACCAAAAATTTGGTCGCCAAGGGTTGGTTTTGGCGACCAATATATTTGGTCGGCAAAGGTTTGCCATTTAGCAACCAGAAATTTGGTCGCCAAAGGTAAGTTTTTGGCGCTTATAATTCTGCCACGTGTCAGCCTATGATTCTGCCACGTGTTGAATTTTTATTTTTGAGATTTTTGTTGTTGCTGAGATTTGAAGTCGTGCCATTTTTTTGGAAGTTCATGTGGTTGACCACTAGGCCAAACTATTATTTGTGTATGTATTTTACACTTTTTGTATATATAAACAAACTTTTATCACTTTTGGCAACCAATTGGTCACTAAAGGCGTACCTTGGCGACCAATTGGTCGCCAAAAATGATAAAAAAATTTATGATTTTATTTAATTACTTCAACTTTTTTATAATAATTTTTTAACACTTTTGTCAACCAATTGGTTGCAAGAAATGCCCCTTTATAGACTAATTAGTTAGCAAAAGTGATAAAGAAATATATTATTTTTATTTAATTATTTTAACTTTTGTTTCAATAATTTGAAATCATAAGCAATATATGAAACTATATAGATATTTAGTAAATAATTTATGAATAACTATTATATTTAACTAAAAATAATTTTAAATGTTTTTTTTTATTTTCCTCCAATTCGCATATGTAGCACATATTTAATACATATCTTTAATGGCTCACTATATATATTTTTTCTTCATTTTTGTATTTATATTTTGTATTCATTTTGTATTTACTTTTATTTGTAAATTTAAAATAATGTCACTTTAATATAATCAATATTAAATTACACTAAATAATTATTAGATATTAAAATGTTTAATATTCACTTGATTATAAGTTATACAAATTATAAAGGTTACTCCAACATATTTACTTTGAAACAAAAAATGATTATACATTCAAATTATCTAAATTTGATTTGGTGAATTTAGTTTTAACATTAATTTGGTAACATTCTTTTATTGATCCATGATTATAATTTTTGATAATTTTTATAAATTAATTAAAATTAATAAATAAACATTAAAATAAAATTTATAAAATCTAATTTAAATCATACAAAGAGATAAATAAATTTGTTTGAGAGAAAAATAGAGAAAGAAAAAAAAAATTAATTATTTTTATTTAACCATTTCATTTTTTTAGCAACTAAAAAAATATTTGGTCAATGAAGAGATTTTTTTAGTAACCAATTCGTCGCCAAATGCTTAAAATTTAGCCACCAAACTTATTTGCTTGCTAAAAATGAATGTCAAAAAATTATAAAAATATTTCGTGACCAAATGTTTTGGTAGCCAAAAGTCATTATTGGCGGCAAAAGATGGAGGAAAATATTTTAGAACTCTTTAGCGATTAAATTAATATTTGGTCGCTAAAGGTTAACTTTTAGCGATCAACTGGTCGCCGAATGCCTAGGATTTAGTGACCAAAATTATTTGGTCGCTAAAGATAAATGTCAAAAAATTATAAAAATATTCCGCGACCAAATGTTTTGGTAGCTAAAAGCCATGGTTGGCGGCAAAGGGTGGAGGGAAGTATTTTAGAACTCGTTAATTTTTAGCGACCAATTGGCCGCCAAATGCGTGGGATTTAGCGACCAAACTTATTTGGTCGCTAAAAATAAATGTTAAAAAATTATAAAAATATTTCGTGACCAAATGTTTTGGTAGCCAAAAGTCATTGTTGGCGCCATAGGGTAGAGGGAAATATTTTAGAACTCTTTAGCGACCAAATTGATATTTGGTCGCTAAAGGTTAACTTTTAGTCACCAATTGGTCGCCAAATGCCTAGGATTTAGCGACCAAACTTATTTGGTCGCTAAAAATAAATGTCAAAAAATTATAAAAATATTTTTCGACCAAATGTTTTGGTAACCAAAAGCCATTGTTGGCGGTAAAGGGTGGAAGGAAATATTTTAGAACGTTTTAACAACTAAATTAATATTTGGTCGCTAAAGGTTAACTTTTAGCGACCAATTGGTCGCCAAATGCCTGAGATTTAACGACCAAACTTATTTTGTCGCTAAAAATAAATTATTAGCGACCAAATGATGTTTAGTCGCTAAAAACTAATATTTAGCGACCAAATTTAGTTTTGGTCACGAAAAATGCTTGCTAAAAATGCTTTTTCTTGTAGTGCCTCATTATCTCATACTCAGCTCAGCTCTCCCAGCTCACTGTAAGTGTCTATCATACACATCCTTCAACAAATAATGCCTGCCAACAGAAAAGAAAGCATATGCAGTAACTATACATACTTATAAATATACACAGGTATAGTTGAGACCTCAAATTGGATAGAGAAAAGGGAAGGACAGACCTTTGTTGAGAAGTAAGAGACGTAATGATAGTGTTGTACTCTGACTCATTGTTGGCGTAATTTCTCTTAGCGTACTCTTCAGTCGAACCAGTAAAATAACGGTGTCCCTGGGCTCGAGCCAGCGAACGGTGGTGTCCTAAAGGATAAAGAAATAAAAAATAAATTAAGAATCAAGAAGAATTATCAAAAAGCCCTCCCTCCATAGAAAGGCCATACCAAAGATGGTCTGAACGAGCTTCATGGAGATTTCATGCTGTGAAAAATGGGTCTTTGATGAGCTTATGTTGAAGAGCCCTTCCAATTGAACATCTCCGCTTCAGTTTGGGGACTGCTTTATGAGGGCTCACTATAAGTGTTTATGAGATTGTCAGTATGTAATATACATTATGCAGTTGGATTGTTGAGTTAGTTCATGACCAGTCCACTACACAATGGCCCTCAATCTTAATTTGTTCATCAATCAGCTTGGATTTGTGGTTACCTTGCATCATTAGTTTATCTATATTTAATTGTTGCAAAGCAATTTAATTTTTATTACTGCTTTTGTGAAGTGTTCATCAAAATTTTTTACTGTGAAAGTAAAAAGATATATGCAAAATTTGGATTATAATTGGAATCCTTGCGATACCATTTAAAGTTTGACTTATATTTGTTACACTAAAGATCTAGTGAAATGGTAAAATAGGACCTTCGACCCATGTGTTTAGTGCTAAATAATTCAAAGAAGATTCATCTGAGTTAATGTGATGATTTGTATATTTGTAGAGTGCCTTATGCGTTGTTAGGTTGTCCCTTAGGCCATTTGAAGTAAAATCCATCCATGGAGTTAGTAAGATCATTATCAAAATCCCAATGAAGAGGAAAAACATAAATGAACTTGTAACAGAACTTATATTTAGCTCTAATTGACTCACCCTCTCACCCAAAAGAACAAATTTGGAATTGCAATGAATCTAAAATTGTGTGAATCCTATGTTGCTGAGCTTGCAATTAGTGGTGGGTAATTGAAACAATATTGGTATTTTTTTTTCCTGGAAGGTAAGAAATATAAGACGATGTAGTACCTTTGGGAAGAATCAGCAGTTAGGGATTCTGGAATTTTTTTTTGCCCTATTGATACTGCATACACAATCTCAGGAATTGCTGTCTAATTTTAAAAAGTATTTGGAAATTTACTATTAAATAATTTAGTTATAATATTTATAAAATATAATTTAATAAAATATATTTTTATTGTTTGAATTAAATTAAATTAAGTTGATACATATTTTTTTATTATTTATTAAAAATAATTAATTATATATAATTCTTATTAATTAAATTAACCAATTTAATTTAGTTATTCATTAGAAATAAAAGTTTATTAAAATAATTTAATAATATATTTTTAGGTGATTTCAATTATTTATTAAGTTAAATTAAAATAATATATTTTATTTTATTATTTAGTGAAAATAATTTAATGATATTCCTATTAATTAAATTAACTAATGTAATTTAATTATTTATTGGAAATAAATTTGTAATATATAATATATTAATAAATTAGTAATACATAATATGATTTAATTATTTTAATATAATTATATTATTTACTAAAAATAATGTGATGGAATATTTTTATGTAATTTCAATTATTTATTAAGTCAAAATAAAATAATATACTTTATTTTATTATTTAGTAAAATAATTTAATGATATTCCTATGAATTAAATTAGTAATTATTTATTAGAAATAAATTAGTAATATGTAATTTAATTGATTTAATATAATTATATTATTTATTAAAAATAATGTAATAGAATATTTTTATGTGATTTCAATTATTTATTAAGTCAAAATAAAATAATATATTTTACTTTATTATTTGGTAAAAATAATTAAATGATATTCCTATGAATTAAATTAACTAATCTAATTTAATTATTTATTAGAAATAATTTAGTAATATATGTTACATATTAATTTAGTTAATAGAATTTAATTATATTATATATTTAAAATTTTTTTTGGTGTAATAAAATATAAGAATAAAATAATTTATTTGAATATGATGTAACAAAAATGAACAAAGTATTAGAATTGACCAAATATTTACAACATTTATTTAAAAAATTTTGTTAAATCTGTTTTTGCTTTTCTGTTTAATTTTTTATTTTTTTGAAAAACTAGAATAACGTAAACAGATTTAACAAATATGTTTTTATTTCCAATTTACATAATATTTTAAATATAAATAGGAAAATAGAAAATAAAAATATTACCAAAATGGGCCTTAATTTTATAAAGTTATGATTATTTATGAGTGTAACTTCTGTCTTTCTTTTTATTTATGAGTGCAACTTTTTTTTTTAATTACTAATATTGAGTTTGTATTTTTTGTAACAGAAGGTATGGTATCGAAAAAATACGTGACTGTATTCTGTTATTAGGGTGGGAATGTAATTTCAACTGATGAGGGGTTATCCTATGATTGTGACTACGAGGAGAGCACCCGGGTTGCTAGTACTATAACTTATGAACAACTAATAGTCGAGCTGTGTAAGATATTGGGCGTAGAAGAAACTGGAGTAAAGCTTAATGTTACCTATTGGTATCTAGTGGTTCTTGGACCTACAAGTCGTTATAGGCCATTTCGAGTGAAAAATGAGAACGAGGTTAGGGGAATGATGGATGCAGTCGATCATTTGAACTTATTGCACGTTGCCTTGTACTTGGACTATCAAGTATTTTTAGTTGATTTTTCTCGACACGTGCTAGTTTTTGCTAATGTGCATGTAACACCTATCTTTAATTTTGAAGGAGATCATGCTTCTAATTCTCATGATCTCCAATCACCTCACTATCCTATGCAGCCAGAGTTTGTTGAATAGGCTGTAGTTTGGGAATTAGCTGAGAATGATGAGCAAATAGGGGTTGGTGCATCAATCGTGCCTCCGACCCTAGAAGATATGATGGTAAAGGAAGACCCAATCTTTAGGATAGATGTCGACTACACTGTTAATATTGAAGGCAACGACAATGCCGATATTGATGCTAAGCTTACTACTAACGAGGGTGCCGAGGAGGCTGAAAAAGAATTACATCAACCTGCCTCCCAATTATTTACAACTCTGAGTGAGCAAAGCACTATAGCTTCTTCCACATGTAGGTTCAATTGCCTAAATTGGGACCCTAAGACAGATGAGCCTCATGTTTGAGTGTTATTCAAAGATAAAACTGAGTTAATTAGGGCTCTAAAGACGTACTCGATTAGAATGAATACTCAATTAAAGACAGTTGGGTCGGATACAAAGAGGTAGGCTATTAAGTGTAAGATGTCTGATGAAACTCCTTATATTTGGCGACTATGGGCTAGTAAACTGAAGAGACATGGCCAACTTGAGATCACCAAGTATGAGGGCCCTCATAGTTGTGTTTATGCTCAGATGAATCGTAGTCACTCTTAGTTAGATGCGGGTTATGTCGCAATGCATATATAAGAATTGGTTAAGAAGGATCCATCAGTCTTAGTTGCTTTCTTAGTTTTAGTAGTGAAGAATTAGTTCCAGTACGTAATATCAGAAAACAAAGCATGGGCTGCAAAACAGAATGTAACAACTAACATTTTTGGTGATTGGGATGAATCATACAGTAAGTTACCTGTACTTCTGAATGCAATGTAAAAGTATAATCCTGGCACCGTTGTTAAGTATCGCCACCATCTTGGACCGGTCGCGAGTATCGCCATCTTACAGTATGTCTTTTGGGTATTCAAGCCGTCTATCGATGGCTTCCAATTTCGTAGACCCATCATAACAGTAGATGGCACTCACCTATATGGGAAGTATAAAGAGAAGTTGCTAATTGCTATAGGGAGTGATGCTAACCTACAAATTTTTCCACTGGCTTTTGCTGTTGTAGATGATTGGTACTGGTTTTTGCACAACTTAAGGAGACATGTAGTCCTAAATAGGCAAGGCTAGTATTTGATTTCTGATAGATATGGTGGCATTACCAGTACTATAAACACCCCCAACTCTAAATGAGGCCCCCCTATACCTTCCATAGATTCTGTTTGAGGCACATGGAGGTTAATTTGAAGAAGAAATTTCCCAGCTCCCATTTAAATAAGCTGATGTCTCATGCTATAAAAATCCCACAGACTCGTAAGTTTGATTCGATAATGGAAAAGATTAGAGAGCTGAATT
Source organism: Vitellaria paradoxa (assembly GCA_019916065.1). Classification (NCBI taxonomy): domain Eukaryota; kingdom Viridiplantae; phylum Streptophyta; class Magnoliopsida; order Ericales; family Sapotaceae; genus Vitellaria; species Vitellaria paradoxa. The sequence continues at coordinate 60,484,289 of CM034233.1, forward strand.
TAGATGCGTGGAAGTATTTAATGGAGATCCCCAAGGAGCAGTGGACAATGTCTAATGACAAAGGCCTGAGATACAGGAATGACACAATGAACATTTCTGAATGTTTCAATAATGTCATGTGGGGTGCTAGATCGTCACCTATTGCAGCATATGCCCAATTTACATTCTACAAAGTTATGACATATTTCTATAATAGGAATGAAGTTTCAGTGGCAGCTTAAGAGGCCGAGATTCGACATCCGCCAGCAATCTTGGAATTGATTGTAAATACCAAGAACGTGCTCGAGGTCACAGAATTGTGCGATTTAATCACATTGACAAACTATATGGGTAACTACGGGCCAACGTGTAAACGGGGGTGGCCATGTACAAGTGATTTCTCTAAAAGATTAGACTTGCACAAGTGGTAAATGGCGCAATTGCTAGATCCCATGCTTGCATGTCATTGCCATTTGTGAGGAACGTCGTTATGATGGGATGGCCATAATTTCAGCTGAGTATAGCATTAAGGCCTATGTTAATACATATGCTTCTCGTTTCCACCCCTTATATGATTCAAAATATTGAGAAGTGCCAAATGTCCCAACATTCATCTCGAATCAATATTTGAAGTGACAAAAATGGAGACTAATGTCAGCTCGAACTACCAACGAGATGGATATAACTGAAAGTTCGGCTAAGCTGCGGTGTGGTATTTGTCATGCAGAGGGTCATACTAGGAGGAACTGCCCCAGAAGAGCTGCGCGCTAGTTAGTTTTTTTATTAAATGAGATATGTAATTTGTACGACTTTAATCTATTTTATTTTGTAATTTGGAAGACCATGAATTATTCATTTATGTAATTTGTTAGGTATTATCCCGTAATTTGTTATGTATGTTGTAAGACTTTCAACTACTCAGTTATGTTTGTTATTGAGCATTTTAACTATTTTATCACTACCTATTTATGTAATTCTTCAAATTTTGAATGCTTATTATGACAATTAGAACTGTTGGTAATTTTTTACCTTTTATGTGTAGGTTATGGACCTTCCAGTCGATCAGGATCGTCCTTTGTTATCCCCAGGACCTCACGATACATCTGTACTATATGCAAAACTCAGACATAGATCGACAGTTATATGAGATGGCAGGGTATGTTTTTAACTTCGCTTCTTACATTTGATTTTTTTGATTCAACAACCATTAAATTCCTATTATGATTGTAATTTTTTCATTACTTAGGAGTCTTCCGTACTTGATCTTCGTACTAGCCAGCACCTTATGAGATACCTCACACGGACTCCCAGGGATGCCCGCGTTGTTCAGTACCTTGTCAAGGTAGGAGTGTATGGGTTTTACCACTTAGGTTGTATTTAGTTATACATGCTGTTGATCACAGCACTTGTGAAGAGATGGTGAGTTGAGACCCACATTTTTCATATGCCGATCGGTGAGTGCACCATCACGTTAGAGGACATCAGTGCCATCATCGGATTGCCCGTTGATGGGATGGCTATTACTAGCGTTGATATCACTCATAGAGTGCATGTGTGGTTGGATATAGTCCTGGGCCACCTAGGCATTGCTCCACCTACCGACGCTATAAAAGGGAATGCGATCAAGTTCAGTTGAAAATCTCCCCACCGACACCGATGATGACGATGTACGAAGACATGCCCGTGTGACCATATTCATGTTGATTAGAGGATGTCTGTTCCCCAACAAGTCCCGTAGCTTAATCCTGTTAATGTATCTACCGTTGCTCGATGATTTAGATCGTGTTGGACAGTATAGTTGGAGAGGAGCGACATTGGCTTATTTATACTGGGAGATGTGTAAGGCCTCATAGACATGAGCAAAGGAGATGGGTGGCCCCTTAGCCATTCTTCAAATATGGGCATGGGAGCGATTCGCTATATTCAAACCTGTAGGTCCCAAATCTCACACAATAGTATCCCAATCAAAACATTCATAGCTGAATATAACAAGATAAACCAAAGAAATAACAGGATTTGTTGACTAGGTAAAAACCCCTTAGAAAACTAAGGAGAAAAAACCCCGGATCCTTAAACGGATCATACTAAACCATCTTCACTATAAAATCATAGGTTACAAGGTATATAAAAATGGATTACAAGTTTCCCCAACCAACTACCCGTTGATCTACTTACCTAAAAACCTATTCTAACCTTGATTGCTAGACATCCCGCAATGCACCTCAGCCCGTGAAGAAGAAGACCTTCAAAAACTTGAAGAAGCTCACCCGATCTAATGCATATCCACAGATCTGAGCTGATCGATGATGAATCTTTACCAAAGATGGTTGGTGATGTCAAGAATGAACCAAGTTAAGCATCTCATCATCCTCTTTTGGATTCTTTCTCAAATAAGCTTAGTGAGTGTGAAGTTCTGTCCAAAAAGTTAGGGTTAAGAAGAGAAAAGTTCTTTTTATATCAAAAGAGAGGGTTAAAAAAGTCATTTGGACAGATCTTAAAAAATCTGGACGTCATCACAGGCAGTTCGTGGGCACAGACTGCACATGAACTGCTCACAAGACCCTTTTGCATACTGGACAGAATTTTTCAGATGTCACAAGCATCTCGTGGGCATGAACTCCTCACGAACTGCTTATGAGACTTCTCAAGATTTGGACAGTAACAATTTAGGTCCAAAAAAGGATGAGCAAAAGCTTGTTGAACCAGTAACCACTTCTCTTCCCACTTCAATGCTCTTCTCAACTATCAATCAGGATGCTTAAACACTCTTTGGTACATGTCTAAGCATTGAACAACCTAACTTGTGACATTTGACCCAATTGAAGGAGAACAAATACAAGCAAAGTGTTGTCTTGGATATTGCCAACACAAAATCTGATCTAAAAGACATTTACAATCTTCCCCTTTGGCAATTTCGAAACAAAACACCCTACCACCCCAATTTACATCCAAGTAAAGTATGTCACAAGGTCTAGTCTTAAGTAGAAAGCATACCAGTAGTAGCCACAGATAACCAATTTCAAATTAACTTCAAAAATCAAATCAACTCCCCCTCAAACATACATTCAAAATTCTCACCCCTTAAACATGATCACTCCCCCTTACTCCCAAATTTCCCCCTCTTTTTGTTTGAAATTGACAAATAACAAACAAATAAATCAGCAAATGTTCAGTTGGGTAAACAGTAAGTAGATTAGCCATAGAGTTCAAACTGACAATCCAAAACAGTAGCAAAACAACCAAATAGTCAAAAGGTGTTACAAAATATCCAAAAGAGACACAATCATCAAGGTCTATTGCGGCCACGACGGGAGTAGGCTTTGATTTCATTGAAGGCACCAACAAGATTTCCAACTTTAGTCTCAAGAGCAGTAACTTTGTCACTCAGGGAGGTCAGGGGTGTGCGAGCAGATGTAGCAATTTCGCCAAGGAGGGTGACAAAGAAGTCCATCTGTGTCTTGCAGTAAGTGGCAGCACTGCTGACAGCATTCAGATCACGCAACATGGAGGTGCAAGTACCTTCATTCTCAGATAAAACAACTTGCTCAAGATAGGAGAGACGATCAGACAGAGTGCGTTCGAAATGAGTGAGTCGATTGGTCAAGGCATTAAGAGCAAATACAATCATAGAGTTAGGATCAGATGCAGAGTTTCCAAAAGGAAGATCTGTGGGGATCGATGGAGGAGGGCAGTGACCCATAGAATGACCAGATGACTGTGGATCAGAGGAGGATACAATGGGTTTCTTCTGAGCGATTGTACGAGAAATGGTTACCCGATTAATAGGTTTCTCTTGGGCAAGAGCTAACTGATCAACTCGACGGACTATGTTAAACTGGGACTTAAGAAGATTTGTGATAAACACACCATAAGGTAGTCCAACTCGAGTACCCTTCTGCTTAAAGGCATTACAGATGTTTTGGAACAAAATAGAGGGAAAATCTATAGGAATGTCATGGGTGAGACAGTAGAGGAATTTTACCCTTTCCTCAGGAATGTCAGAACAGTGATGTACAGGAGAGATGACAGAATCAACAATCAGATTCAAAATTTTGAAAGGAACAGTAAATTCACTTTGTTTGAAACTCATGCCGGGGAACCAAGGTTATAGTGTATCTCTCATTGGGTTAGCCATTTCAGATGGAGGGGGAAGAGACAACCAATCAAGGTTTGGAAATTGTGCATCAGAAACACGGGGAATGTGAAAGTATGTGGCAAGAGAATCTACAGTGAAATTGAAAGACACTCCTTTGACTTTGGTCTCAAAGGACTGAAAACCATGTGAAAAGTTATGCATGTTAGTATAAAACTCACACACAATGTTTTCTGATGCATGCCCATACTCAGCACAGACCCCTACCCAGCCCTAATTATAAAAGATCTCTTTGATGAAGAGAAAATCCCCAGTAAGTTGGGAGAAATCAACCAGTCATTCAAGGAGAACCGGTCGATGAGAGAAAACTGACTCAAATAGGTTCTGGCCACTAGAAATAAAAGTTTCAGTCTCGGAAGATGAAGAGTCAGAGTCACACCTTACCAGAAATGCAAAGGAGGGTTTCGATGAAGGTCCTTTATTGACGAATGCTACCTTGGTTCTGGGAGTGCCCGTAGACCCACCATGGGTGGAAGAACCCTTCTTTTTTTGCATGGTCGATTTAGGGGGAATTTTGGTCGATTTTGGTCCCGATCGATGGTAGCCCTTGGAGAATCTGATCTTTGCCATTGTTATTGACTGGAACAGGGTTCTAAGTGTGGATGAAGGTATGTGAAATGGAGAAGAATGAAGAGATAAAGTCCAAAGGGCAAGGGTTTTTGATGAGGCATGAGAGAAGGTATGGATGTTATCTGAGAGAGGTATATACATAACCCAAGGACACACGCGCCCAGAAAGAGTGGAGATGAAGAGTCAAAAATGATTTCAAGGAGGCCTTCAAGAAGGGATTTTCGAGATTGAGGCATGAAGAAAATTTCCAGAGGATTAGGGTTTTATTGTGCTTCGAAGAAAATGAAGAGGTTTGTATGAGTGAAAAAATGTGATCAGTTAGAGAGAGAGAGATGGCATCCATTGGTGGGAAAAGTGAACAGAAATTTAACGCTTCGGTTGAAATTTTGAAACCCGTGCTTGAGATAAGCACCCAAAATAAGAAACCACCAAAAAAAAAATAAAGAAAGAAATGACAAAAAAATAGACACGTGTCAGTTAATTAACCTACACACATGTATGACCCACATCCAAATAGGCAAAAACAAATCAATCGAAAAAGACTCAAGCCAATTAAATATCAACACGTGGAAATGACATCAATGTATCAACCTTCTTTTGTACCGAATCTGTACGGTGCACTCATCAATTCAGAAAATTTTCCAAGTTAGTCATTCCACTCTTCACTCTGCAGCAAAAAGAAGTTAGTGGGACATACAAGGAGATAAAAAGAACAAAACTGACCTGCCAGACTGAATTAATTAAAAGACAAATAAGGACAAGGTGACTCCTTTTTTTTTTTTTTTTTTTACAAGGCCCATCAAAAAAAATCTTCAAACCAAACATCTCCCCTAGACTTTAAGAGAATTAACAGAAGCATTTCATGCCCACAAGGATCATATAAACTTCCTACAAGCCTTGAACAAAAACCAGATTTCATGAAACAGCAAATTTATGCTAAAGCCCTGTCAACAAAAACCATTATTAACGAAGACACTTTCTTATATAGATTTTTCTCAACATAGAATAATTGATGCAAACAATTAGAGCTATGAATAAAATCAATTGTTTGAACACGCAGTTTCAATTAAGAGTCAAAATACTGAATTTTTAGAATTCATAAAAACAAGATATTGACTTACACAATAAAAAATTAACTCAATGTCCAAATCCTTGTAAACATCTTTTAAAAATACAAATAATGGGCAGAGAAGTATTTCAAATAAAACTTTAATCCACACAAATGTTTTTCAGTTAACTAGATCGACATCTCGAGACATGATACTAGCTGTAGAATCACATTCAAATTCTCTAGAAGATGTCTATTTGGAAGTCAAACCAATCAATTGCCCAACAATAGTAACACAGCAGCTTTCTCACATTGTGAGAGATGAAATTTGATATTGCAATTTAAATTCAAACATCCTTATCTCTCCAAAACAAAATTTAATTCAATAAGTGCAATGTGATGAAGGTTTTCACACACTTTTCTCCCTTTTTTTTTTTACCTTTAACATCCTTTTTGAAGAACGTTAGAGAACAAAGTGGTAACCCTTTTCATCACTTTAATTGGGATATTCAACAACTTTAATAGTCCCAACCTTTGTAACTTGGAATAGAGAGAATTGTGGGCTAATCAACTATGGGTCAATCCAAAGTAAACATCAAACTAGTAATTCAAGAAAGTTTCCATCTTATTTGACCATGTGTTCGATATCAGCCAGGTTAAAAGTAAAACATAAATGTGATTTCAATAATCAACATTTTCAACACAATCTCCACACACCATGAGATTAAAAAAGAAATCTACAAAACAAGACAATTGGCCAAAAATTGAAAGTGTAAGGAAATATCAAGTTAAACAAATTCTTACTCTTTTGAATATTTCAAACACTTAAGGGACACAATATGATCTTACTTTCAATTTCAATTCATAGTGATAAATGTAAGATCATTTATTCTCAGACTTGAGATAAAACTATTCAAGAAGTATCACTCCAAAAGATAAACAAAGATATTCAAATCTTGAAGCTTCCAATGGCTTTGTAAATATATCAGTAAGTTGTTGGTCAGTAGAAATGTGTTCTAAACTCAACACTTGTCTCTCAACAAGATCTCTTATGAAATGATGCTTTATATCAATGTGTTTTGTGCGAGAGTGTTGAACAGGATTTTTGGAAATATTAATAGCACTCAAGTTATCACAGAACAAGGACATAGTACCTTGATTGATTCCATAATCTAAAAGCAACTGCTTCATCCACAAAACTTGAGCACAACAGCTCCCTGTTGCAATGTACTCAGCTTCGGCTGTTGAAAGTGAAATGGAGTTCTGTTTCTTACTATGCCAAGCCACCAAGTTCCCTCCAATGTAAAAACAGCCTCCTGAAGTGCTTTTTCTATCATCACAACACCCTGCCCAATCTGCATCTGAATAACAGGTGATTTCTGAAGAAGAACCGTTAGAAAACCAGATACCATAATCTAGAGTCCCATTTACATAACGAATGATACGTTTGATAGCTATCAAATGAGATTCTTTGGGACAAGATTGATACATAGCACAAATGCCTACACTAAATGCAAGGTCTGGACGACTAGCTGTCAAGTACAGTAGGCTACCAATCATGCTACGGTATAAAGTTTGATCAACACACTTCCCAGATTCATCTTTATTCAATTTGGTAGTTGTGCCCATGGGAGTCCTAGCATGCTTAGTTGTAGAGAGTCCAAACTTTTGAACCAAATTTCTTGCATACTTGAATTGAGATATGAAAATGCCATTTTTCAATTATTTAATTTGTAACCCTAAGAAAAAGTTCAGCTCACCAACCATGCTCATTTCAAATTGACTTTTCATGAGTTCAACAAAGTTTAAGGAATGTTTTTCTGAAGTAGAGCTAAAACAATGTCATCCACATAAATTTGTGCAATGGTAATTTCCTTAGAATTTCTATGGATGAACAATGTTTTGTCTACACTATCCCTTGAAAAATTTGACTCTACCAAAAATTTGGTAAATCTTTCATACCAAGCTCTTGGAGCTTGTTTTAAACCATACAATGCCTTATTTAAACAAAACACATGATTAGGATGTTTAGGATAAATGAAGCCTTTTGGTTGCTCAACAAAAACTTCTTCTTGTATAAAACCATTCAAAAATGCACTTTTTACATCCATTTGAAAAAGTTTGAATCCTAAGTAGCAAGAAATAGCCAACAAAATTGAATTGATTTGGTCTAGCCACGGGTGCAAAAGTCTCATCAAAATCCACTCCTTCAACTTGAGTGTACCCTTGTGCGACTAGTTTAGCTTTGTTTCCTACAATAGTGCCAAATTCAGTCAGTTTTGTTTTTGAAAATCCATTTGGTTCCTATAACATTAACATCACTAGGTCTAGGCACAAGTTCCCAAACTTCATTTCTAGAAAATTGTTCTAATTCTTCGTGCATGGCATTAATCCAATGAGAGTCAAGAAGAGCCTCTTTAACATTTCTAGGCTCAATGCATGATGTATAACACAAGTAAGTTACCTCATTTCGAACTTACCTCCTAGTTTTCATAGGGGCTGTTACCTCTCCAATAACTTGTGTGAGTGGATGATTCAACTTTACTCTTGATGAAAGATTGAGAGTCAATTGCTGATTTTCATCTCCATTTTCTTCTTCTTCATCTCTTGGCATATCTTCACTTGTCTCAATTCCAATTTCCTGCACATCCCCTTGTCTTTCTAACGTGGATTCTTCATGAGGATAAATTGTGAATTCATGTTCATCCTCTCCTGAATTTAACCTGCAAACAGAATTAACATGATTATCATCAACAACAACATTAATTGACTCCATAACAGATGAATGTTTCAAATTAAAAACTCTATAGGCTCTACTGTTTGTGGAGTAACCAAGAAAAATCCATTCATCACATCTTGCATCAAATTTACCCAATGACTCTCTATCACGATAAATGTAGCATTTGCTCCCAAAGATGTGAAAATATTTAACACTTGGTTTCCTTCCTTTCCAAAGTTCATAAGAAGTAGCTTTAGTTCCTCGTCTCACAAAAACTCTGTTGCTAATGTAACAAGTAGTGTTTAAGGCCTCAGCCCAAAACTTCAAGGATATTTTCTTACCATGCAACATTACACGGGTCATTTCCTAGAGAACTCTGTTCTTCCTTTCAACAGCCCCATTTTGTTGAGGTGTCTTAGGAGTAGAAAATATGCAAAATACCATACTCATCACAAAAATCAAAAAACTCAGAATTTTCAAATTCTTTTCCATGATCACTTCTCAATCTAATGATCCTACCAATCTTAACACCTTTTTCATTTTGAAGTCTATTGCATAAAGATTTAAAAGCTTGAAAAGTGTCAGATTTTTATTTTAAAAAATTCACCCAAGTGAATCTAGAAAAGTCATCTACCATCACAAAAATGTATTTTTTGCCACCTAAACTTTCAGTCCTTATAGGACCCATCAAGTCAACATGCACAAGATTTAAGGGAGAAGAAGTAGCTATTCTATTGGTCTTTTTGTGAATAGCCTTTGTTTGTTACCCTTCTGACATGGTCCACAAACCACTTTCTTAACTTCTGCTAATTTTGGCAACCCTTTCACAATCTCGGATTTAGATAATCTTGCAAGGTCTCGAAAGTTCATATGTCCAAGCCTTTGGTGCCAAAGATCTATAGTGTCATCCTGTGCAGCATTACAAGTCAATTTTTTATTAGTGGAAAGCCCATAACAATTATCTGAAGTTCTAACTCCCTTCAACACCACATTATTATCGTTGTCTAGAATTGAGCATTCATTTTTGACAAACATAACATTGTAGTCTGAATCACAAATTTGACTAATGCTAATCAAATTTGCCTTCAAACCATCAACATACAGCACATCCTTGAGTCCTAGGAAGACCCAGATGATCAATGCATCCAATACCAAGAATTTTGGATTTGCTACCATCACCAAATGTGACTGAGCCTTCATCACAATCAACCAAAGAAGAAAACATGGACTTGACACCACACATCTGCTTAGAGCATCTACTATCCAAATACCACATGTTGGAGTTTTGAGCTCTAAATGTCGTGTGTGCAACAAAGCAATTCGATTCACCACATCTAATCCATGCTTTTCTAACTTTGCTTTTTGAAGACATTTTACCTTTGAAAATAGTTTTTGAAATGTTCTTGGTATTGGATTTAGACAATCCTCCATTAGAAATATTCCTTTTTGGTTTGAATGGAGCTCGAAAGTCATTGTCATCATGAAATTGAAGACCATTGAACCTATTAGACAAAAATTCTTTTCCTTTAAGACCTTTGTTAGGATTAACTTTGGATTTAACATAATTCAATGGCAATCCATGCAATTTGTGACAAAATGGTCTTATGTGTCCTCTAATTCCACAATGATGACATATAGGAACAAATTTCTCAGAATATGCAGAATTTGAGGAACTGGAAACTAGATTTAATGACATTTTTACCTCCAAAAAATGAAAAGTGATTGGGAGAACCATTACCTCGAATGTGATTTTTCATCTTACTTGCACTTGACATCACTTTCTATTGAAAACTTTAGCTTCCTCTTGAATTACTTTTTGATTGTTCACATTCAACTTTTGCAACCCTTGAAGTGAAGTGAAAATTGCTGGATTTGTTCTCAATTATCTCAATGACTGGGACAAATTTAATTGGGCCATTTCCTTGGTTTGAAGAAGATGATGACAGCTTTATACATCCAATCCCAGTTCTATCATTAGGACACCTTTGAGCTTCCAAAATGTCTTCCAACTTCTTGGTTCCAGCATCCCACTTCTTAAGAGAACTAGAAACCTTCACAAATTTCTCATTCAATTCTGCAACTTCTTTTTCCAATGTCACATTCAAAGAAGTTAAATTTTCTTCATTTCTTTTCAATGTCTCAATCAGTTTCTCCAGTTTACCTACATGAGTCTTACAACTTTCAACTTCATTTTTTAAACTCTCTTTCTCACATTCAACTTTGTTTAGTTTGGAAAGAGCTTTGGCCTTCTGCTTTGCAAGAGTTAGTGATTGTTGGTACAGATCATTATATTTATCTTTTAACACATCAAATTATCTTGAATGTCTTCTTCAAAATTTGAATCAGAAGTGTCACTCTCATCACTTTCATCTAGAGTTATCTGAGAAACACTGATTTCTAAATTTTTCTTTGAAGAGAAATCATCAATTTTCACCATAAATGCGAGCACATATGGAGAGTCATCCTCAGAACCAGATGTATCATCATCAGTTTGGTCTTCATCAGTCCTAGAATCATCTTCATTATCCTATGAAGCATTAAAAACTTTCTTGTTTCTTCTCTTCATTCGATTTGCACATTCATTAGCAAAATGTCCATACCTTTTACATTCAAAGCATTGCTTCTCACCAGATTTCTCTTGCTTTTTCTCAGTTTTGATTCCTTCACCAGACTTTTTCTTTCCTTTGGAGAACTTTGACTTGTATTGAGAAGGCTTCTTGGAGAAACTTTTGAACTTCTTGACAAGGAAAGCAATATCCTCAGCACTCACTTTTAAGGTGTCTATTTGTTCTTTCTCATCTTCACAGATTGAACTTAAGGAAATTCCTTTGTTTCTCTTGTTTTGATTCACATTAACTTCATAAGTTTGCAGAGAACCAACTAACTCTTTACCCTTCATTTGATCTACATCTTTACTTTCCTCAATAGCTGTAACCTTTGGCTGAAACTGATCAGGTAATGACCTTAAAATCTTACGAACAATCTTTGATTGCGGATAAGTTTCACCAAGATTTGCTGAGGAATTTACAATATCACTGAGCTTGATGTAAAACTGATCAAATGTTTCATTTTCTGCCATACGAATTTCCTCAAATGCAGTAGTGAGTCTCTGTAACTTGGCTATTTTTACTGCAGTAGTTCCTTCATAGGTCACTTGAAGAATATCACAAGCTTCTTTTGCAACTTCACAGTTAGAAATTCTTTTGAACTCTTCCTAAGAAACACTACAGAAAATTACGTTCAAGGTTTTACTATTCCCCCAGCAGCTTCATTCTCAGCAGGTGACCAATCTCTTTTAGCTTTCAGTGTGTGGTCAGTCTCACTCACAGTAGGTGGTCTCCATCCATCAACAACGGAATCCCAAACCGGTTCATCAATAGATTTGAGAAAGGCTCTCTTCCTTGCCTTCCAATAGTGATAGTTAGTCCCATCAAGAAACGGAGGTCTAACAATTGATTGTCCCTCTCTTTGGCTATCCATGGATACTATATGGACCAACCCTCAGACAGAAAGTCTAGATACAAAAACAGAGAGCACCCGATGCTTTGATACCACTTGTAGGTCCCAAATCTCACACAATAGTATCCTAATCAAAACATTCACAGCTGAATATAACAAGATAAACCAAATAAACAACAGGATTTGTTGACTAGGGTAAAAACCCCTTAGAAAACTAAGGAGAAAACAACCCCGGATCCTTAAGCGGATCAAAATAAACCATCTTCACTATAAAATCAGAGGTTACAAGGTATATAGAAATGGATTACAAGTTTTCCCAACCAACTACCCGTTGATCTACTTACCTAAAAACCCATTCTAACCTTGATTGCTAGACATCTCGTAATGAACCTCAACCCGTGAAGAAGAAGACCTTCAAAAACTTGAAGAAGCTCACCCAATCTGATGCATATCCACAGATCTGAGCTGATCGATGATGAATCTTTACCAAAGATGGTTGGTGATGTCAAGAATGAACCAAGTTAAGCATCTCATCATCCTCTTTTGGATTCTTTCTCAAATAAGCTTAATGAATGTGACGTTCTGTCCAAAAAGGTTAGGGTTAAGAAGAGAAAAGTTCTTTTTATATCAAAAGAGAGGGTTAAAAAAGTCATTTGGATAGATCTTAAAAAATCTGGACGTCGTCACAGGCAGTTCGTGGGCACAGACTGCACATGAACTGCTCACAAGACTCTCTTGCATACTGGACAGAATTTTCCAGATGTCACAGGCATCTCGTGGGCATGAACTCCTCACGAACTACTTATGAGACTTCTCAAGATTTGGACAGTGACAATTTAGGTCCAAAAAGGGATGAGCAAAAGCTTGTTGAACCAGTAACCACTTCTCTTCCCACTTCAATGCTCTTCTCAACTATCAATCAGGATGCTTAAACACTCTTTGGTACATGTCTAAGCATTGAACAACCTAACTTGTGACATTCTACCCAATTGAAGGAGAACAAATACAAGCAAAGTGTTGTCTCAGATGTTGCCAACACAAAATCTGATCTAAAAGACATTTACAAAACCTATTGTTGAACATCGAGGTAGACGAGCTGACACATCTCAGCATGAGAAACCAAATGTCGCATAGCCTAATGATCCTGATGTCACACAAGCAGCCGATCCACCAGCAGTGGCACCTCTAGTAGCAGAGCTAGTCCCTTAGTGTGGCCAACCAACCCATATGGCTACAGGTATGACAACGTTAAATTAGCTATTATATTTATATTTTTATAGGATATTACTTGGTTTCAAAATGAACTACTAAATGTATTTAAATTGAGACAACAAGTGGCGTGGAGGGCTTACCTTGACATCTTCACGTATTCTCGTTGAGTACAGGGACTAGTTAGACTTGATGGTAGAGACACAGATGACATGACAGCCATATCCAGAAGATTTAGATGTCCCAGCTCATGACTAAGAGATTTGGTAGACAAGATCGCCATTGATATGCTTTGACATCATCAAGTTGCATTTGCCTGATTGCGTCATACGACAGTTTGTGATGATTCAACATAAGCCCTAGGGTTGTCATACATCTCTGGGGTTACATGCTATTGATCGACAAGGTAGGGCTAACACTAACTAGAATATCACGTATGCTGATCACATCGCTGCCTGGAATGATCGTCGTGCTCGGGTGGTCACTGGCGACACATTTACAAGTCAAATGGATCACAGTGATCCCTATATGCAGTGGTTTGATCTGATTACTAAACACCCTATCGAGCCTCCTCGCGATGTGCCTCTCATCAAGTTCAAGCCAGTTGCTGCCATGAGAGAGATATTAGTAAAAATCTATTCTCAGTCCACATATAATGTATATTCCTGTTTAGGTATGATTATTTGATAGGTTTTATTCTAACGCTTCGATTATTTTTTACAGGTATAAACTGCAGTTATAGTCATACAGATTGCAACAGAGCTCTTCACTTGTGAGGCCTCTACATCAGTTAGCGACTAGATTGAGGACAGTTGGTCAGAAGACTATTGTAGCGCTAAATGAGAGGCACCAAGTTGGAGGAGACTTTATACGACCCAGGCCAGACACAGCTAGATCGTCCAGCTCAGCTAGCGATGGACTACTGGGCTCAGTAGGACTTGGACCTGGAGATGTCGCTGGACCATCTACCTTGATCCCCCATCAGTCTATACTAGAGATGGACCTTCTGCTTTCACTAGGGGTAGCCCCACTATAAGAAAATGGAGTATAGGCGGGGATTTTTTTTTTTTTTGTGAGGAACCTTATTTCCTCGCTAATAATAGGCTTTCGGCGAGGAAAGAAATATTTCCTCGCAAATGGTTAGAATAGTTTTTACAAGGAAAAATTTTCTCGCTAATAGTTGTATTTGTGAGGATTTTGGGATTTCTTGCTATAGGATCGAAAATACGGCGCCAAACTAAAAAGGGTTTGCGGGGGGGAGATTTGGGAGTACTATAGGCAAGAAAATTTAAATTTCCTCGCTAAAAGTCGGGTATAGGCAAGGAAATATGAGTTTCCTCGCTAATACTCAATGAACTTTTTTACTATAGGCGAGGAAACTAAATTTTCTTCGCTAAAAGTGAGGTATAGGCAAGGAAAAATTAGTTTCTTCGCTAATAGTTATGTGATTTTCTTTGAATATAGGGAGGGAAGTAAGTTTCCTCGCTAATAGTTGGATATAGGCAAGGAAATACATGTTTCCTCACTAATAGTTTTGACTACAGGGGAGGAAAGTTAGTTTCCTCGCTATAATAAGGTATACGCAAGAAAATATAGGTTTCGTTGCTAATAATACTCTACAAATAACTTACTTTACTTTTTCATTAATTTAAATTACACAATTACTCATATTTACTTTCAGATATGTATTATATAGTTATAATGACATAAAATGTCCTTATGCAAAAACTTAATTGAAGACATAATTATAATATTATAAATACTTCATTTTATAATATAAATTATTTTTTAAATAGTATATGTTAGAAAATAATATTTTGAAAAACTAAATAAATTTATTTTCTTTTATATTTTTAGCAATCATATAAAAATAATGTTTAATTTACTTTATATATTAATCAAATAAGAAAATAACTTATTTAATTTATTTCAATTAATTCACAAAATTTTGTCATTTTCTTAATTATCTTTATATATATACTTATTTTTCTAACAAACCTTTCATAATTTATTTATTTTAATATTTAACAAATTTGCATTTTGTATTATATTTTATTGCATTATTTTTAAAATATATACTAGATCATGGGATCATGGGTGGAGCCACGGAAGTAGGGGGGCTAACATTGTGAATGATGTTAGCCCGCTGATCTTGCCTCCCAGCCACACATTTCTTCTTCTTCTTCTTCTTCTTCTTTTTTTCCTCTGTTTGGTTCAAACGGGGCTCGCATGAATTTCTTTTCCCTTTAGTTTCGTTGAAATCAGCGAATAAGGTTAGGTTTGAGAAGAAATTAAAAAAAGTTAATTTTTTTGTAGTTGACTGCCAACTAACTATTAGAATTTATAAAAATAAAATTTATTAATATAATTTACAATATTATAATAAAAACTAAGTTATCAATATATTTTAAAAATATTCTTAAATAAATACGTTTAAAATATTTCAAAATATAATTTATCAAAATAATTTAAATATTATAATATATAAAAATTAATTCAAGTAACAATGTCCATTTGTTTGTTAAAATATTTAAAAAGAGAATAATTTGTCATTATAATTTAATTTTTTATAGTAAAAATTTATTTTTTCAAACATTTCAAAGAGAATAGCTTAATTTTAAGTTAATTTTAAGTTTTATTGATATGAAAATAACTCACGTTGTATGAGTAGAATTTTTAAATATTTTAAGCCTTATTTGAACTTTAAGATCAAATGGTCACAAAAAGTCATAGGTGAGGAATCTTTTATTTACTCACTAAAGTTTAATCAAGAAAATATTTTCAAAACACATAGCCGCTGACGCTGCACTTTTCCACTATTTACTCTGCTGCCATACCTTGCCGCCATTGTAGCTGCTTTTCTCTGCCTCTCATCCTCACCACCTCCATTCACAGGTTCCAACCTTCACCCTCCGCTCTTTTTCTCTCCTCCTGCTCTTTTTTTTTTCTTTGTGTGCGCGAAACCCTAGTTATTGATTTTGGGAATTTTCATTCATTGATACTTTATTTTGCTTTTTTTTTTTTTTTTTTTTGCTTTAATTGTTGCGAAGTTAACAATTATTTTAAGCTTGTTCTCTTATTGCCATTACGATAGAATAAAATTATTTCATTCTCATCAATTGTTTACAAGTATGTGTTAAAATCTGGTATCTGACAGTTCGGTCTTTTTTTTTTTTTTTTTGGGGTGATATGAAACGATATATATGTGTGTGTATGTATTACATCAATTCAAACTGCAAGAGAACTCCCAGGATCTTTATTGAAAGGACAAGGATTCATTAATATATAAAACAGAATACAAATGGAACACGGGAATGGTTCCGAGTCCTCTGTTTCATGATTCACACGGCTGGTCTTTTTTTTTTTTTTTGGTAATTAAAAAAAACCTAAAATATTATATGTAAAAATATTCTCACATGGCTAGTCTTCGCAGCAAGATCCTGTAAAATGATCAAATTATTAAAATACTATATGTAAAAAATCCTAAAATCTATAAAGGTATTAAAGGATTTTTAAAACTTAGAATCCCTCACTCGTCCCTCTTAAACTATCCTGGCTGTTTATTTATTTATTAAATAATGAATGGGTAAACCGAAATTATGACTAAAGGGAGGAAAAAAAAATACATGAGCCATTCTCTTGTACAATAATCTGTGAATTTCCTACTAGAGCATGTTTTGTTCTTGAAGTTGTTAAATGCCCTTTTTAATAATTACACAGTTGCGTAGTTGCAAATATTTTACTGGCAACAGATGTTAGGTCCCAAAAAAATAAAAAAAAATGGGTCTAAAACGTAAGCATAGGCGAGGAAATTTATTTCTTCACTACAAGATAAGAATAGACAATAAAAATGAATTCATTGTTAAAAGTAACTATAAGTGAGGAAAACAAATATTCCTTGTTAAAAACTATAAGTGACGGAGAATAGGCGAGAAAATCTGCGAGAAATATTTTTCCTCGCCTATAGTATTTAGCGAGGAAAATATGACTTTTAGCAAGGAAGTTTTTTCTCGCCTAAACCCGGATCCTATAGTGCCCATCGATGTCACACAGTTCACCTACTGACCTACCAAGCATTGACGACTATATAGTGATCACTGAGGATGCGGAGGCATTACCATCACATGACTTGTAGTTTGTTACGCCGACTTCGCCATCGAGCAGATTAGTCCGACCATCCGTAATGATGTATGTGAGGAGGAGGAGGAGGACGAGGCCTCAGTTTCAGGCTAACATGGAGCTGAGTCGTGTATAGTTAGAGGACCCCCTCAGCTAGACACAGGAGACTGAGCCACTCTCTTACCCGACAAAGTCTCCAACTAAGCCAGAGCTAGTGCAGAGGCGTAGGAACCCAGTGTGGAATCAAAAGGCTCCTAGTTGTGGCACACATTAGTATGTTGTTATGAAGATGATTGCCCAGTTGATGGCAAGGTTGTTGGAAGAGAAGTTATTGATAGGGTTCATGAGACTTATGACACAAAACTTGCAGGATAGGACATTGATTCTGAGGCAGCATGCAACAAGACAGTAAGTAATGTGGACTCTTTCGTATTGATATTCTTAAAAACTGCAATAATTTGTTTATCTTTCTTTGTGAACAAATGTTGTGCATTACAGGGGTTATCTTATAATTTGGTAAACGTTTCTCCTTAGTGACCCAAGGAACTCTGCAGATGTTGTGGTGGTGTCCTCGACTGCAAAGGATTCTTGTCGCTAAACATAGGTAATAAAGAATCACACAAGTCTCTATTATCTGGCTCAGGTGTGGATAGCTTTTCTCAATGGTTGCCAATAGAAAATGAAAATAAGTTTTTGCAAGTTTATCCTTAAAGCTTTACTTTATAACTTGTTGATTTGATTGCACTAAGTTACGATGATTTAGGTATTGATAATGCAAAACTTACTTGCCCATGGGTAGTATTGCTAAAATCATGTCTCTAGCCATCCAATGGACATCAAGGGGCATTTTTTATTTTACATGCAATGTGTAATTTTGGGTTGTCTTCATTGCTTTATATAAAAGGAACTTGATTAATTATCTTTTAGATATAATTTAGTTCAGGTTTCTAAATCCTACATGCACTTGCTTTCTTTTAGATATGATTTAGCTCAGAGTAATATAATTATCTTTTAGATATGATTCAGTAGCAGTTAGTTTTCTGTTTCGTGAATGAGAGTTTGTTCGCCTTATTTAAATTGACTAGATTTGGATATTTTGCATTAGTTTTAGAACACAACTTATTTCACTTCTACAATCTATTGATAAAGTTAAAAATGAATGGATAAATGAACGAGCTTAAAAAATATTGTATTACATGGGAGTTGAACGTTGAACGTGACGTAGATGTTTAGTTAACTGCATAGTTTCTTGGGACTATGTTGCCGTTAGGAGGTACACAAAACACTGCATAAAAAAGCAAAGAGATGTAAATGGTGGTTTCAATGGATTATCTGTACATTTATTATATTATATTTTATTGTTATTTTTTGGGGGGCGGGAGTAAGAAATCTGTACTTACTGATAGGTAGGAGTTCTTCAGGACTTGTTTCTTTTTTATATGAATCTTGTGCTTATATGATGTGGGCACTTTTGTGCTTATAACTTTAAGGGTATGTTTGGTTTGGAATAATTTGATGAAAATCTTTAAAAATCTCTATAAATCTCTGTTAATTTTATATCACATCAACTTTTTTCTCTCACTGCACGCATTACGAACTCTCTCCAAACCACAATTTATCTCAATTTATCTCATTTTTTCTTACTCCAAATAATCCCTAAGTGAAAACACCTATTAAATTACTCTTTAATTTCAAAAATGCCATTGCCGCGCAATTATTCTTGTAGATTTTTCTGGCTTGTGCAATTATTCTTGTAGATTTTTCTGGCAGACAAGCATTTTCCCATGACTGCATTCCATCTTTTGTCTAGTCTTTTCTCTCCTCTTTTCTTGTTACTGTTATTTTCTAGTACCTAGGTAAGAAGTTGAACAAGAGATGTTTAAATTTTCTAGTACCAAGGCAAGACATTAATTGAAATCCTTGTGTCTCGTGGTGGAGCTTTTCTTGCCATCATAATTCAGCTCATGCACATCTTTATTTGAGTCAGGATTAATGTCTTTCTTTTGGTCTGATGTTTAAATTTTTTATATTAAGCACTTCTTTAATAAAATTTTAGTATGTTACGATAACATAGGTTACTCTTTCCTTATTTCACTTTATCATAATTTATACAGTTGCACGACTATGATCTGTCCATCCAGTGCATTATTCTCTGTCCGGTTAGTCCAATCATAGAAAAGTTTAGTCAGAAAGAAAGTTGGGATCCAATGGGTGTTTAATGTTGTAATATTTTATTATGCAATGCCTATTAGATTCTAATCATTCTTTCGTCATCCATGTTCTAAATTTTGACGGATGGTTGAATTTGAAATTGCCATCTCAAAGGTAACTGTTGATTAACTCTAATTTTTGTTTTTTTGTTTTTGTTTTTTTCCAACTTCCCTTATTGCAGTTAGCTGGAGCTTCACCAGAGTTGATAAACAGGCTAATCCCAGAGCACCTCCGACGGCAAAGTGGCCTTGCCTTCCCACATCCAGCTGGGACTTAAAAAATTGGTATAAGGTGGGATCAAGTCTTCTGTTAGTTGATGGGTAATTAAAAAGGAGGCCTCTTTGGGTTACATCCTCATGGATTTACACCTAGTCACCATTTTTCTCACCCAACAACAATGCATGCATATACATATATATATATATATGTACTGGCTGTTCGGCTTAACTTGGAGCTTCGCAATTCTGTGCACTGTTTCGTCTTTAGCTAAATGAACTCTTACCTGTTTCCGTACATTATTTTGATCGAAAAGAATTAAGTTGCTAGGTGAAATGATAATGGTGTGTCTAGCTAGGAACCTGGCTTTGTAGAAGCAATAGGAGCATGAAGGGCTTGTCATGGTCTGGCTTCTTTATACTTGGATGGTGTTTTTCACCTTATGTATATTAATAAATTGGACATATACAATATCATTTATTAAGTTAAAGTAAATTAATATATTTTATTTTATTACTTTTTAAGAATTATTTAATGATATATATTTTCTATTAATTAAATTAATCAATTTAATTTAATTATTTATCAGAAATCAATTTGTAATATGATGTAACAAAAATGAACAAAAGTATTAAAATTGATAAAATGTCAGCATGGATTTTTATTAGTTAAAATTGTTTATTAAATTAAAGCAAATTAATATATTTTATTTTATTATTTATTAAAAATAATTTTATGATATATATATTTCCTATTAACTAAATTAACTAATTTAATTTAGTTATTTATTGGATATAAATTAGTAATATATATTACATATTAACTTAATTAATATGATATAATTATGTTATTTATTTAAAATAAATTTAGCGTAATAAAATAATCTATTTTAATATGATGTAACAAAAATAGATAAAATATTAAAATTGACAAAATGTTTGCAACAATATTTTAAAAAAAAGTGAAACCACTTTTTTTTTTACATTTTTTTGTTAATCTTTTACTTTTTGGAAAATCCAAAAAAAACATTTTCTTATTTTTCTTCTTTTCTTCATGTCTTTTATTTTATTATTTGTTTTTGTAAGTATTTTGTGAAAAATTCAAAAAAACATAAATTAAAAAGAAAAATAAAAAGAAAAGAAAGGAGAAGAAATTGCCGTGGCCTGAAGTTGAGCCGTAGAAATGTTAATGGAATCAATTCTTGCGGAGATTGGGTCTGTAGGAAAAAACCGACAATCTCTCTCTGAAGCTAAGGGACTGCTCACTGAACAGGATGGGTTCGGGTACTACAGGGAAAAACGCTGTCTGATAACGCGACTCCAACAAGCCATATTTCATAGGGCGCTTCTTCAAAAATCGCTATTTCATATCGCGGTTTCAAGGTTTGGTCTAATTCACTGTCCAGTAGGCCCTGCAATACTCGCGATTTGATGTAACGATTTTTTCTCATTTATAGTTTCGAATTAGTTTCCCATCGATAATAATTACAGATATAATTTCCACAACAGCTATAAAAAAAAAAAAAAAAAAATCTAATAATCCCCGAGTGCCTGCGCCCCTTCGAGTAAATGTTTGCCCCATTTGCACGTCACGGCGAAACGGCGTCGTTTCTTTCCTGAGTGTAATATTTGGTAGGCCATGGCAACATCTGTGATCTCCACGGCGGCCGATCAACCTCAGTTCAATGTTTCCACCGAATAGCTGATGCAAACCCCTCTGAATTCCATCACCGTCGTCGTCGTCCAAAAAAAAGTCGAGTTCTTTTCACCCGATTGGTTTGTATTTGCATTTGGGGTTCTTTTGCTCTTAGTGTTCTACACATGATCCGTTTTGATCTTTATTGCAATTTGATTTGTTGTTTATATATTTGATTTTTGGATATGATGTTTCAATGATGAATATATTTGATTTTTGGATATGATTTTTGAATGATGAATATTTGGCAGTTAGATATTGTGAATTATTTTGGACCTGTGAATCATGAAATATAGTTTTTTTTTTGGGGGGGGGGGGGGGGTGGGGGGTGGGGTGGGGGTATGTATGAAATTTAGATTCTAATAAATTTTGATATGAAGACCCTATTACCTTTATGCATTATTATGGAAACCCAATACTTAATATTTAACTTTGAGCTTAACTAACGAAGATATATTGAATTTTGGGACACATCTTGAAAGGTGCATCAATGTCTCTCAATTTATGTAAAAGTGATGTATATTTTGTCTTATTTTATATTTTGAACTGATGTAAATTACGTTACGGTTTTGATTAGATTACCAGGATGATCCCTGCTCCACTTCATCGAGCCATTGGGACAATTGGTGTCCAGGGATATGTGGAGGATTTTAGAACTTTTAATAGCTTCTGGAATTTCCATGTGAGATTCTCCTCAAAGGGCTCAAATGTCAACTTGGGATTGTTGAGAATAGGAAGTTTTAGCTCAATCCAGTTTAAATTGTATACAGTCAGAGTGTCCCCAATTCGTTCTGCAGTTGCAAATACAATTTTGTCCTCACACGCCACCATTGACAATCCGGAGAAGATGTCAAGTGAGTGTTCTTTATTTGAAGTAATCCTTCACCCCTACGTATCAATCGAACTAGTGATTCACAATGCAAGTTCTCCTTCTTGATTCATTGCGGCATGTCTTATGTGTAAACTTTGTGGTTTTATAATTTTGTTCAGAGGAATCTACTTTGATCTTGATCCGACATGGTGAGTCATTGTGGAATGAGAAGAACCTGTTCTCTGGTTGTGTTGATGTGCCGTTGACTAGGAGAGGCATAGAAGAAGCAATTGAAGCTGGAAAAAGAATTAGCAATATACCAATTGACGTTATTTTCACTTCTGCATTGATACGTGCTCAAATGACTGCTATGCTGGCCCTGACCCAACATCAGTGCCAGAAGGTACTCCCTGTAAAGAGAGAGAAATAGCTTCATTCTATTCACCTAGAATATATGAAGTGTGTTCATTTACATAAGTACAGCTCTACTTCATAATTATTTTTCATAATTTTTCATCCCGTAAATTCTTTCTAACAAATTTACTGGTTCAGATGTTCTCCTGCTGAGCCTCTTGTGGTAAAATGTTCACATAGAGTGTGTGCCGTTGTGAAGAGAGCATACTACTCATTGTTTTTTTTTCTTTTCCCCTCCAGATTTCCAATTCAAAGAAAAATGCCAACCTCACTTGATAATCATGAATTCTCAAAACTCACAATCTGTGTCATAGATTTTTTTATTTTTTATTTTTATTTTTCATGTCACTTAAAATGCCTACTTTAAGTAATTTCTGCAAGTGTTGATGAATATGCTGATGAGAAACCTACTGTCACTGAATGTTGAACTCGTCTTCTCAGTTTGACATTACCCAACTTTTTACGTCCTTGTGGAATTCAAAACTAAGGTGCATCAGCAACTTTATTCATCACCGCAAATCATTACTCTTGGAACATCTACTCTACTAAGTAATATGATGGCTAGAATCTTCAGTTTGGTCTTTCTTTGAACGCAAAGTACAAACTTGGAGCTTATACTTAAAAGAAGTGTCAGATATACAGCACAAGTGTGGGATATCTGATGAGTGATGATCTTTGAAACAAGTGTCTGATGAATAACATTATATTTTACATTTTAAAAATAACTTATGCAGTGGCATATAAGATACCTTTTCTATATTGTTTTTACCGTTCCTGCCTTTACCAGGAAGGGTTGCTTCTATATATATAGATATTAAGTCATTTAAATTTTCAGGTTCCTGTAATAATACACAATGAGAGTGAACATGCCAAAACATGGAGTCAAATTTATAGTGAAGATACCAAGAAGCAATCCATTCCAGTTGTGAAAGCTTGGCAGTTGAATGAAAGAATGTAAATTGGTGCCTATGTTTCTCCCTTTCTTGCACTTATGATTTACACTCTCCTCAAATATTTGGCACAGCAAATTTGAAACATTTTTGTTTGCAGGTATGGGGAGTTACAGGGTTTCAATAAGAAGGAGACAGCTGAAAGATTCGGAAAGAAGCAAGTCCATGAATGGCGTAGAAGTTATGGTACTTGTCCCCCTAATGGTGAAAGCTTGGAAATGTGTTATAAAAGAGCAGTTGCTTATTTCAGAGAGCATGTAAGCATTGCTTTATTCATTTTTTTTTCCCTGCTATAAGAGCTAGGAATTTAACATCTTATATTTACATATTAATGAATTAAAATTCCAAAAGTAATAAATGGGCATACTTTGTTGAAGTTTCATGTGTAAGCACCCAAGTTCTGAGAAGGATTACATTGCAGATTGAACCCGAACTTTTCTCAGGAAAGCACGTGATGGTTGCTGCCCATGCAAATTCACTGAGAGCCATTATTGTGTATCTTGATAATTTAACTTCTGAGGAGGTAACTAGCAAAATCACTTGAGGTTTTATTAATGCCTGTTCTGTTAGGCATAAGTTTGGGGTTGCTATGATATAAAGAGTTATAATGACTCCTCATGAACATGGATTCTAAGAGCAGAGTTTGTTACATATAAGCTTCTACCGCGTATTGTTGACAGGTTGTTAGCTTAGAGCTTTCAAATGGGGTACCAATGCTCTACATATGCAAAGATGGAAAATTTATCAGAAGGGGAAGTCCTTTAGGATCAACAGAGGCTGGTGTATATGCTTATACTTCGGTACTAACTTCCTGCTCTATGGTGGTCTTTTATCTTCTCTTTTGTTAATTATTAGAGATAATAGTCACTTTTGACATCTTGCGCTTGTAACGTTGTGCCCAGAGATTATTCAAGATGCGCTTAAACTGGTTTAAACATCCTTGAGTTATTAAAAAATACATAATAAATAAATATTGTGTAGTTACTTTTACACGAAAATGGAAAGTGGAGGAAATACGTTGACATAAGGTCCTAGCATTGTCTACAATAAGTATATCATGTCAGGGGTGGACATAGACCCACAAGCCTACGGGTCCTGCCCATGTACTTTAGGGCTTGGGCTTATGTTTAGGTTTTTTTATGATGGTACAGACAAGATCCCTCAAAGATCTTCTTCTTTCCTCTATGAACTTTCAAGAATTGTTAGAGGAATATTTCTTGGAAAAACTTCTGAACTTCTTGACTAGAAATGTGATATCATCAACACTGATTTTTGAAGTATCAATACATTCGTTTTCATCTTCAGGAACATGATTCAGTGCAATACGCTTGTTTCTGTTGTTCTGATTCAGATTTGTCTCATATGTTTGCAAAGACCCAACTTGCTCCTTTACTTTCATTTGGTCCACATCTTTGCTTCCGTAATTGCTGTTAGTTTTGGTTGGAATTGATCCGACAATGAATGAAGTGTCTTCCAAACTATCTTGGAATTGACTCGCCCAAATTTATAGAGGAGTTTGCTATATCAATCATTTTAATATAAAATTGATCAAATGTCTCATTATCATCCATACAAATCATTTCGAAAGAATCAAAACTAGTGGTAAGACATTGAAGTTTAGCATTTTTAACAGCATTGGTACCTTCATATGTGACCTGGAGTTTGTCCCATTCTTCCTTGGCTACTTGACAGTTTGCAATCCTTCTGAACTCATCTTGAGAAACGATGCAGAAGATAGCATTCAAAGCCTTGCTGTTCCATCCCACAGCCTCAATGTCTGTAACCGTCCAATCCTTTTTCTCCTTGAGAGTTCCATTAGTCTCACCTTTATTTGGAGGAGCCCATCCTTCATTGAAGTCCAAACACGTTCATCAATGAACTTTACAAAAGCCCTTATTCTAGCTTTCCAGTAATAATAGTTTGACCCCTCTGATAATGGAAGTCTCACAGTGGATTGACCCTCTATTTGTGAATCCACATCGATAGTTACAGGGTCTTGCTCTTAGAAAGAAATCTAACCACAAAAACTGAGCAACCTTGTTCTGATACCAATTGAATCCTACGACTTTTGTTAAAGATTCATACATGCATTGTCATCAAATGATCGAGAAATGACATATAAGCCATCTGTGTAATTCTCTTTCTGCAGGATTTGGCCCTTTACAGGCGTAAATTAGATGAAATGGCCCACTGAAGCATCATTATGAAGGAGAGGTAAACAAGACTGGCTTTTTAAGTTGTTTTCTCATAATAAAATCGACCGTTAAATCCTTACTGATTCTGGTAATGTTGGTTTTTCGTACAGGACGTTATTCATTGCATTAATTGCAGGGTGAAAATTATAGAAGAGAAGCAGAACAAAGTGGAAGAAGAAAGCTGGTGTGGTGAGCAATCACACACACACACACACACACACACACACACATATATATATATATATGTATGGGGTTTTATATGGGTGATGTTCAGTACAGATTTTAGATGATTATATCAGTGATATGCCAGCAGCATAAATGTAGGTGCAAAAGAAATCACCAAAGAGACATTGTAACCAATGTTGTTAAAATCGAGATTTTACCTAAAATCGATCGAGGGGTTATAAAATCGAATCGTAAAATCAAATCGTAAAATCGTAAGATTTTACTTACAACTTAATTTTTGAAATCACAGTCTATATAACATAATATTTTAATATTTAGAACTTTCAATTTGATATGATCACGTCGTTTGAGTGGAAAAACACTCACTTTATAACTAGTAATGTGGGTTCGAATCCCACCATGATCCTTCTATTAATTCACTAAAAAAATAAAATATAAAAAAAACTAATATCAAAGAAAAAAATTCAAGATTAAGATGAAAATATATTCTACAACACGAACTTGAAAGTCTAAACCTTAAAGAAAATAACAAAAGTCTTCCAAACATACAAGTTACACAACCAATAAAATTTTTGCTGGGTCTCTCTTTGCTCGTCCTTCGTTTTTCCTTCACGCGGCGGCCCAGGCTTGCACATAATCCACAGATTAATTACTTTTTATAGTTGAGTCTTCTTCTGGCCGTGTGGGGGTTTTAACCCAATTTGACTTTTTACGATTCTACCCCTCTTAATTAGTTGTAACTACAAAAAAAATCTTAACTTTTTAAAATCGTTAAAATCGTAAAATCGTAAGTAAAATCGGGATTTTACCCCATAAAATCGCTTTTTCACCGATTTTACCCCCAAAATCGATTTTGATGCGATTTAACAAGGTCTTGCTCTGTAACATCGTAAAATCGTACGATTTTACGATTTAAATCGCGATTTTAACAACATTGATTGTAACTAATGAAGATTTTGTGTCCTTAATTGTTATTAAAAAAAAGCAAAAAATAAATAAATAAATAAATAAAAAGAATCAGGTCTTGAAATGAGATTTCACATTAACTTAAGAGGGCAAAGTAATTGGCAAAGTGAAATTTGTGCGGAGAAGAAAGAAGAAGATGGCAAAAAAGAAACAGAAATTTGTAATATATTTCCCAGAGAAAACCAGCTATATATAAATATAGCTCGTGTATGTTTTGGCCCAACCTAAGTTTCTAGGGTAGCGTTTGGTAATTAAACTTTTAGCAATTTTTAATAATTTTTGGTTAAAAGTTATTACTTGAAACTTTTATTAATTTTTGGTAATTTTTGACTAAAAATTATTAACTGATACTTTTTATGCATTTGGTAAATGGTAAATTTTTAGCAACTTTTTATTACTTGATAAAAATATTGATAATTTTTATTATGATTTTTCGTGTAATAACTATTATACTCTCTTTTTTATAACTATACATAAGTATATATAGATACACCAAACAGGCAAAGTTGCAAAAAAATAAATGAGTAAATAAATAAAAAGAATTACTAAAAGTTGCCAAAATTTTGCGCCAAATAACAATTGATAACTGTTGCGCTAAGGATTTGGAGGAGTGACAGCATGAGTTTAGTTCGAAGACAATCAAGTTCGGGGCCATTAATAAATTGTTAAATTTTAATTCAATGATCTCGAGTTCAAGTTCTTATCAATGATCTCGAGTTCAAGTTCAGTTGTTATTGATTTGATATTGCCTCTCCCTTTTCTATGCTAAATGGGTGGTGACAATTATGAATTATTTCTTTTCAAATGACAAGTTCATATCTCAAATACATCATTTTGTACAATATTCCCTCACCGATTGTGTTGAAATTTGTGAAAAAGAAAGAAAAAAAAAAGAAATAGAAGAGAAAAGGAAGGATTATTAAAAGAAAATAGGAGAAAAATGTTCTTATATAATCTCTTTCTACAAACCAAATTATTAAAGAAGAAAGGAGAAAATTATTGGGGGCAGTCCTTCCTCTAATTGTGGAGGGTCATCTAGCAGCTTTCTCGGCTGAGCCAGTCAGTCAGGGTTTGCCTAGATTGGTTTACCTCTTTGTGGTTCTTTGCCGGCTAGGGCTATGGGGCGGGCTTCACCCAGTGCACACACATGGGTAGCGGTTGCGGGCTTCTCCTCGACCTCAGAAGGAGAAAATTCTTTTTTCTTTTTGTCCATATTCTTTTGCATTCTCTCTTTCAAAAGTTACAAACATACCCAAAATGAGAGTGACTATGGTGAATAAATATTTTTTTATCTTTTGCAAAATAAAAATCAACCCAAGAATGAGGAGCGGCTTAATCCTATTTGGTACCTAATTAAAACAAGATTGATAATAATTAGGCTCTTTTTGTTAAAAAAAAAAGTTAAATAGTAGAAATTTTTATTTTTTATTAAAGATAAATTGTCTACATTTTAATCTAACAGGACTAAGACAAGATTAATAATGAGGCTTTTTGTTGAAAGAAGTGTGAGATGACACGTGTAGACCCATCATAGAGGGAGGTTTGGGCTCTGGAGATAAGGAGCATTTCAACCAAGCCCTCTTAGCTAAAGTAACTTGAAGAACAAAGTCTATTAGAACAAAGTACTTTCATAATAATGACTTCTTAAATGTTCAACAAGTTAACAATGCATCATGAGGATGGAAGAATATTTTGTGAGGAAGAAAGCTATTAAAGAGGGGACTGTTTTGTAAGGTGGGATCCTCTTTTGGATCTGGATGCATTCAAATAACAGCGGATTCCAAGTTATGAAAAATCTTTATATGAAAATTAAGGAGTGTCGAGGTTAGAGGTTGGTCAGCTAAAGTGGCGTATTTTTCCAATTTTGAGAATAGGGATTGGAAGGAACCACTTTTAAAGTGCTATTTTAATAGAAGATATTAAAAGAATTCATGTGTTTCTGAATTTTTGTCAAAATGAATGGTGTGGGGTGGTACCAAAAATAGGAAGTTCTTTATTAGATCAGCGTGCTTTTGCATTATTTTGGGAGAGTTGAAGGATGTGGTAAAAAGGTAAATAGTGAGGTGGAAGCTCAAACAAATAAGATATGAAAAAAGTTTTGGAACTTAAATATTCAAGGAAAATGAAAGTTCTTTTTGTGAAAAAATTTGCATAATATATTATTTGTTGGGAATAATATAATAAGAAGGGGTTCGCATGTAGATAAAAAATGACAGTTGTGCAAAGTAGAATTAGAAATCTAGAACCACATTTTTGTACAATGTGAATTAACCAAAATAGCGTAGATTGAATCAACTTTGGGTTTAAGAATTGACGTGTAACACCTTAAATTTTTATTTTATGCATAATTTTTTTTAATTCCTATGCTTTGAAATGTTAATTTCATATTATTATTAAATTATATAATTAGATAATTATAACTAGTAATAGTTTAATTAAATTATTAATTCATAAGCAATATATTATAGATATACATAAGTTAATTAGCCACAAGGCTAATTAGTGCCATGATGGGCTTGGGGTGCTAGGGGGCTACGTGCCCATTTGATGACCAAAAAAAAAAAAAAAAGAATTTGAAAAATGAGCTTGGCTGGCAAGCTTGCTGCCAAAGCAAGCGTGCATATATATAAGTGAAGGGGGGAAATGAAAGCAGAGAAGACCCGAGAGAGGAGCCGCGCGGAGGAAGGAAGAAAGAAAAAAAAAAGAGAAGAAAGAAAAAAAAAAAAGAGAAGAAAGAAAAAAAAAAGAGAAGAAAGAAAAAAAAAAAGAGAAGAAAGAAAAAAAAAGCAAGGGAAAAAGGAGGAAATCTTGAGAAATTTTGGCAGAAAAATTGAGGTAAGTTATTTGTTAAACTAAAAATCAATTTTTTTTATATAAATATATATGTACCTTTTCTTTTGGGTTAGATAAATTAAATATGTGGAGGTTATGATGGCTATGTTTTATTTATTAAGTTTATATTAGTAATTAATTTTGGGTTATATTTTAACCACTCAATGCCTGATTTGTATATTTTATTGGACAAAATAATTATTAGGACCCAAGGATAATCAGCAATCACCTCCTCAGTAAATTGACTTTCTCAGAATATCTACGGTCCAAGTGGGTGCATTAAACTTAAAAATAAAAGTTATTAAATATGAAAAGCTAAATTTTATTTATTTATTGTCGAACGTTCATGTTGCTAACTTTTGCTCACTACCCATAAATTATTGTATGTTAGTGGAAAATCGTGATTATTTGTGAGATAATAAATTGGAGAAATAATATTTTTTTTAGTGAAAAAATAATAATAATAATACATTGTTGCGTATCAGCATGAGTTGCGTGCATTACATTTGCATTATGGTCAAAAGGGACCAGGCCAGATGGGGCCAGGCTAGATGGGGCCAGAAATCAATAATATGCGACCAAATGGGGCCGGAGAAAATAATATAGCTAGATGGGGTTAATGGGACAAGCTAAATTAAAACCACTGTCCACCATTGAGCACTCAACTCATGGGCCAGATGGGGCCAAATGTGTGTTACATGATTATTTAAATCATTTATTATGCAAATGTGCTATGATACGGTCAGATGTGGCCTAATAATGATGGATTGTATATTGAGATATATTTATCTGATGTGACACAATTGAATTGACTATAAATTGGTTTTGGAATAGTTACGGATATAATTGTTGTGAAATAATTTAATTTTGTGCATATTTATTATCTTTTATTTTATGTATAATACCTCCACTGAGTGTGTGACACTCATACCCAAATTTACAAATTTCAGGTTGAATTTAGAAGTGGCTGCGAGTGATTAGAGGAGAACTTGAGTTGTTTAGCTTACATGTTAATTTTGATGTTTAAGGTTTGTATAAGCAGTTAAGGCTAGAACGGTATCAGACTAATATTTGGTTAGTTGAACTTTATGGGTTGTAAGTTTATGTATGTTGGAGCTTTATGGATAATTTCTGTTTACCTCTTTGTTTTAAACTTTACATGTTGAGCAAATATTGCTAATTTATATTTAGATAGAAAATTTGATAATGTCCATCCTATTTAAGGGATTAAATGTATCCTAAAATAGGGATGTGACAAGTTGGTATCAGAGCTTAGGTTAGAGGATCCTGTATACTTGCCAGTGTTGGATACTTATAGCCAACTATAGAAAAAGTGTCTTAAGATTAAGTGATTGCAATGTGATGTTTACATGCATGAGAAATAAGTTATTTGTTTTATATTTTATTCTCTAAGGAGATAGGGTGTTATGGGTACTAATTAGACTTTTATTAATGTTTATAGCATTAGGTGAGGTAGATGGCAAATCCATAGATGTTGTGGTCCCAGTGGATTTTGGCACATCAAGAGGCCTTAGCTAACCTCGAGATACAAGAATAACATTTTATCCAAATATGAGCCTGAGAGCTAGCTCGCCAAAATATCTTAAATACTGCGGGGTCTTGGGCACAAGGGACGAGACGCATCCAGAATATGATTACACGAGAAAAAACGGTGTTAGAATTGCTAGCGGCAGAGCGACAGCTACAGCTATTAGACACCCCACAGGTTTTTTCAGGGTTAGTTCATGCTATGGTACAGGAAGGGATTTTAGTATATCAACTAGCAGCTGGAGCGCCTGCACAGCCCGACCCAGCCTAACTGCCATTCACCTTAGCTCTTCCCCCTACTCTTGAGCCAGCAGTAGATCCAGTACCTGAGGAGGACCTAGGAGAAGAGCCAGAAGAAGACCCTGAAGAGCCTATTGTTATTGACTTGACTGGAGAGTCGAATGATGACACTGATGGGGGTTCTTTTGAGGAAGACCCAGAAGAGGACCTAGAGGAGCCTATATTCATTGATTTGACAGGGGAGTCGGATAGCGATACTGACGGGGGCTCTGCCATTGCATAGGAGCAAGGTAGTGGTTGTACATAATTTTGGGGATGACAAGTGTATATAGTTTTGGGAATGATATTATACAATACTGTTTTGTGTATAGTTTTTGAAATTACCTACCAGTGACAGACATATATATCCCAGTGTAGGGATAGACTGACATTTTACGTATAGTTAGGATGTTATATAAATGTAGAAATATTTTTGTAAGCTGTTCAGGTAATAGTAATGAAAATTCACAACCTTACCCAAATATGTGGTTACTTCTAATATATATTTATTGAGTTAAATGCTTAGGGCTATGAACTTATAAATGTGATGAAAGTATATTTTGCACCTCACCGTGAATTTAATGTCAGATAAAATATGAATATTGAACACAATCTTGAGGAAATGGAATGAGAAGGCTCGGTTGGTCAAGTTCCACTACTAGTGGAGGCTTTAGGGCAACCCAGAGATCAAGGGAATCAGCCTCCAGCACAGAATTAGCCAGATCCCGTGGAAAGGGTACTTCAGGCTGTAGCTAGATTGGTTGAGCTTCAGACGGAACAGAGGGTCAGACTCGAGGCTCATAGTACCACTTATGAACAATTTTTTAAGTTGGGACTCACATTTTTCTCCGGTACTGTTAACCCTTTGAAAGCTGAAGACTGGCTGAAGAGCATAGAAGTAATTTTTGAGGTCATGAAAATTGCTGATGAAGACAAAATCATTCTAGCAACATTTATGTTAAAGGATCAAGCTAGACTTTGGTGGGAAGCTACTAAAAGGTTGTCAGTTGTTGCAATGACTTGGAACCGATTTCGTGATGCCTTCAATGATAAGTATTTCCCTCAATCATATAAGTATAAGAAAGAACAGGAGTTTATTACCTTGTGACAAGGGAAGATGTCCGTTGCAGAGTATGAGGCTCGATTTACTACCTTATCCAGATTTGCTCTGGAGTTGGTACAAACAGAAGATGCAAAATGTTGGAGATTCCAGCAAGGATTAGAACTCTCCATCAGATCCTGAATTTCTGCTTTTCAGATGAAAAGTTATGGAGATTTGGTAAATAAGGCAAAAATTATGGAAAAAGATGTCTGGGAGACAATTGGAAGGCGAGAACAATCTAAAAAGGCTAGATTTGACTTGTCAGCTTCTCGAAGGATAGAAGGTGAATCTTCTAGACAAAGAAGTCAATATCCCCAGAATTATAGAGGTTCGGGTCAATCAAGGGAAAGTAGGAGTGTCAGTTATAGTAGGACTCGAGAACAGAGTTCCAGGC
The DNA here is from genome assembly GCA_019916065.1 of Vitellaria paradoxa. Taxonomy (NCBI): domain Eukaryota; kingdom Viridiplantae; phylum Streptophyta; class Magnoliopsida; order Ericales; family Sapotaceae; genus Vitellaria; species Vitellaria paradoxa. The sequence goes on from CM034233.1 coordinate 60,517,344, forward strand.
AGACACCATCGGGTCCACGGGAGGTAAACGCTGGAGAAAGGTTAAGAAATGTGGTCTGCTTTAGGTGTGGGGCCACAGGACATTATGCCAATGACTGTACTGTTCCGTGGCCCTTTACCTGCTTTCAATGTGGTCAGGAGGGGCATATTTCTAGGAATTGTCCTACCTTATCTACTCCAGCAACCTCTGTGGCTAGTGTGGTTGGTGGTAGTAAGTCTTCTTCAGTGGCTCCACAGAGAGGTAGAGAAACTACCAGGCTATCTCACTCACAAGCTTGGGTCTATGTTATGACTCGACAGGATGCTCAGGCAAATTCTAATGTTGTTACAGGTATGCTTTTTGTTACTGGCAAGCTTGCTCGTGCACTGATAGATTCTGGTTCTACCCATTCTTTTGTATCCCGAGCATTCTGCATGCATTTAGATCAACCACTCTCCTAGTTAGATTCTGTGTTAACTGTAGCTACGCCTATTGGTGATATAATGTTAGCACGAGATGTATATCGAAACTGTGTGGTATGGATAGCTGGCAAGGATCTAGTTATTGACTTAATACCCTTGAACATATGTGACTTTGACATTATTTTGGGTATGAATTGGTTGTCAGCATACCATGCTTCTATTGACTGCTTTACCAAGGAAGTGATATTTAAAGTCCCAGGAGAACTGGATTTAGTGTTTTGTGATGACTGTAGGGTGTTGCCTAATTGCTTGATATTAGGATTAAAAGCTAGAAAATTGTTAAACAAGGGATGTTTAGGAATGATTGCCTATGTGGTAGACGTTAGAAAGCCTGAGGCTAAGCCTAATGATCTACCAATTGTGTGTGAGTACCCTGATGTGTTTCTTGATGAGTTGCCAGGAGTGGTCCTAGACAGAGATGTTGAATTTACTATTGAGTTGTTACCCAGAACTACACCAATTTCAATTGCACCTTATCGAAAGGAACCTGTTGAGTTGAAGGAATTGAAAGTCCAACTACAAGATTTATTAGACAAAGGTTTTATTTGGCCTAGTGTGTCTCCATGGGGAGCACCCGTTTTATTTGTGAAGAAGAAAAATGGTACCATGAGGTTATGTATTGATTACCGTCAACTGAATCGAGTAACGATAAAGAATAGGTATCCATTACCCAAAATTGATGATTTATTCGATCAATTGTAAGGTGCTACTGTGTTCTCAAATATTGATTTGAAATCTGGATACTATCAAATTAAGGTAAGAGATAGTAATGCACCTAAGATAGCCTTCAGAACCAGATATGGGCACTATGATTTTCTTGTTAGGCCTTTTGGATTGACTAATGCACCAACTGTTTTCATAGACTTGATGAATCGGGTATTTAAACCCTACCTTGATGTCTTCGTGATTGTTTTTATTGATGATATTTTGGTTTACTCAAAGAGTAATGAAGAGCATGCGCAACATCTTAGAATGGTTTTACAAACCTTACGGGAAAAACAACTGTTTGCAAAGCTTAGTAAGTGTGAATTTTGGTTAGATCAAGTAGTATTCTTGGGTCATGTGATTTCAGATAATGGTATCAGTGTTGATCCTAAGAAGGTTGAGGCAGTTTTTTAATTGGGAGCGTCCAACTAGTGTGACCGAAGTGCGTAGTTTTCTTGGGTTGGCAGGATATTATCGTCGTTTCATTCAAAACTTCTCTTCTATTGCATCACCTATGACATGATTAACTCATAAGGATGTAAAATTTGAATGAAATGATAGTTGTGGGAAAAGTTTTCATGAATTAAAGACCAGGTTGACTACCACTCCAGTGTTGGCACTTCCTTCAGGTAATGGTGGATTTGTAATTTATAGTGATGCTTCACGCCAAGGGTTAGGATGTGTTTTAATGCAGAATGGAAGGGTAATTTTATACGCTTTGAGGCAATTAAGATCTCATGAACAAAATTATCCAACCCATGATTTGGAATTAGTTGCAGTTGTATTTGCTTTGAAGTTATGGAGGCATTATTTATATGGTGAGGCTATTGATATTTACACTAATCATCAAAGCTTGAAGTATTTGTTTACTCAGAAAGAGTTGAATTTGAGACAAAGAAGATGGTTAGAGTTATTGAATGATTATGATTGCAGTATCCACTATCATCTAGGTAAAGCAAATGTGGTAGCGGATGCTCTGAGTCATAAGACTGTGGGAACACTAGCTTGTAATCGGTGTTGGAGGATTCACACATTTAATGACTTAACGCATATGGGTGTGGAGCTAGCTGTGACAAGAACAGATGCGTTAATTGCTCAAATTAGGGTGAGACCATTACTACTCGATCGTATTAAGAAGTTACAATTAGAAGATGCCCAATTACAGAAAATTTGGAAACAAATGACAGACAATACCCGGACAAATTTTGTGGTTAGGGAAGATGGGTTACTCTATTATGGTAGTAGAGTCTGTGTACCAGAAAACTCAGAATTAAAAAGGGAAATTTTGGATGAGGCACACCATTCTCCTTATGTTATGCATCCTGGGAGTACAAAGATGTATCGAGATTTGCGAGAACATTATTAGTGGCCTGGTATGAAACAAGAAATTGCAGAATTTGTTGCTAGGTGTTTGACTTGTCAACAAGTAAAAGCGGAACATCAAAGTCCTGCTGGGTTACTACAGCCACTCCCTATTCCAGAGTGGAAATAGGAACATATTACTATGGATTTGATTGTTGGATTGCCACGTACTCAAAGAGGTTTTGATTCTATTTGGGTGATCGTTGATAGGTTAACCAAGTCAGCTGATTTCTTACCTGTGAAATCTAATTCTACGACTGATAAGTATGCTGCATTTATGTTAAGGAGATTGTAAGATTGCATGGTGCACCTGTGTCTATTGTGGCTGATAGAGACCCAAAATTTACATCTAGATTCTGGCCTAGTTTACAACAAGCCATGGGAACGACTCTAAAGTTTAGTACTGTATTTCACCCTCAAACAGATGGACAATATGAAACAACAATTCAGACCTTAGAAGACATGCTACGAGCTTGTGTGTTACAATTTAAGGGAAATTGGGATGATCTGTTGCCATTAATGGAATTTGCCTATAATAGTAGTTTCCATTCCAGTATTAGCATGGCACCATTTGAAGTTTTATATGGCTATAAGTGTAGAACTCTAATTTGTTGGAATGAAGTGGGAGAAAGGAAATTACTTGGGCCAGAATTAGTGCAGGACACAGTAGATAAAGTAAAGGTGATCCAAGATAGATTGAAAATAGCCCAGAGTCGTCAGAAAAGCTATGCAGATAACCGCAGACGAGAGTTAGAATTCGTTGTGGGTGATAAAGTATTTCTCAAAGTTTCTCCTTGGAAAGGCGTGCTAAGGGTTGGAAAGAGGAGAAAATTAAGTCCTCGCTACATTGGACCTTATGAGATTTTACAAAGAGTAGGGGAAACTGTATATAGATTGGCTCTATCCCCAGAATTGTCTAGACTTCATGATGTGTTCCATGTATCAATGTTGCGTAAGTACATTCTTGATCATTCTCATGTATTAGTCTCTCAACCAATTGAACTGAAAGAAGATCTATCTTATACGGAAGAGCCGGTGCAAATTTTAGATAGAAGGAATCAAGTTTTGCGAAATAAGATAATACCATTAGTGAAAGTATTATGGAAAAGTCACACTGTGGAAAAGGCCACTTGGGAAAGTGAAGAGAATATGCAAATGCAATACCCATACCTATTTCCGCCAAGTAATAATTTCGAGGACGAAATTCTTTAAGGAGAGGAGAATTGTAACACCTTAAAATTTTATTTTATGCATAATTTTTTTTAATTCCTATGCTTTGAAATGTTAATTTCATATTATTATTAAATTATATAATTAGATAATTATAACTAGTAATAGTTTGATTAAATTATTAATTCATAAACAATATATTATAGATATACATAAGTTAATTAGCCACAAGGCTAATTAGTGCCATGATGGGCTTGGGGTGCTAGGGGGCTACGTGCCCATTTGATGACCACAAAAAAAAAATTTTGAAAAATGAGCTTGGCTGGCAAGCTTGCTGCCAAAGCAAGCGTGTGTATATGTAAGTGAAGGGGGGGAAATGAAAGCAGAGAAGACCCGAGAGAGGAGCTGCGCGGAGGAGGAAGGAAAAAAAAGAGAAGAAAGAAAAAAAAAGTATGGGAAAAAGGAGGAAATCTTGGGAAATTTTGGCGGAAAAATTGAGGTAAGTTATTTGTTAAACTAAAAATCAATTTTTTTAATATAAATATATATGTACCTTTTCTTTTGGGTTAGATAAATTAAATATGTGGAGGCTATGATGGCTATGTTTTATTTATTAAGTTTATATTAGTAATTAATTTTGGGTTATATTTTAACCACTCAATGCCTGATTTGTATATTTTATTAGACAAAATAATTATTAGGACCCAAGAATAATCAGCAGCCACTCCCTCAGTAAATTGACTTTCTCAGAATATCTACTGTCCAGGTGGGTGCATTAAACTTAAAAATAAAAGTTATTAAATATGAATAACTAAATTTTATTTATTTATTGTCGAACATTCATGTTGCTAACTTTTGCTCGCTACCCATAAATTATTGTATGTCAGTGAAAAATCGTGGTTATTTGTGAGATAACAAATTGGAGAAATCATATTTTTTTTAGTGAAAAAATAATAATAATAATACATTGTTGCATATCAGCATGAGTTGCGTGCATTACATTTGCATTTTGGTCAGAAGGGACCAGGCCAGATGGGGCCAGAAATCAATAATATGTGGTCAGATGGGACCGGAGAAAATAATATAGCCAGATGGGGCTAATGGGACAAGCTAAATTAAAACCACTGTCCACCATTGAGCACTCAACTCATGGGCCAGATGGGGCCAAATGTGTGTTACATGATTATTTAAATCATTTATTATGCAAATGTGCTATGATACGGCCAGATGTGGCCTAATAATGATGGATTGTGTATTGAGATATATTTATCTGATGTGACACAATTGAATTGACTATAAATTGGTTGTGGAATAGTTACGGATATAATTATTGTGAAATAATTTAATTTTTATTTTGTGCATATTTATTATCTTTTATTTTATGTATAATACCTCCACTGAGTGTGTGACACTCATACCCAAATTTACAAATTTCAAGTTGAATTTAGAAGTGACTGCGAGTGATTAGAGGAGAACCTGAGTTGTTTAGCTTACATGTTAATTTTGATGTTTAAGGTTTGTATAAGCAGTTAAGGCTAGAACGGTATCAGACTAATATTTGGTTAGTTGAACTTTATGGGTTGTAAGTTTATGTATGTTGGAGCTTTATGGATAATTTCTGTTTACCTCTTTGTTTTAAACTTTACATGTTGAGCAAATATTGCTAATTTATATTTAGATAGAAAATTTGATAAAGTCCATCCTATTTAAGGGATTAAATGTATCCTAAAATAGGGATGTGACATGACGGCATTGGAATTATGGGCATTGAGAGATGGCTAAGAGATACTGTTCATGAGCAGTGAACAGGGGCAGATTTAGGATTTTTGTCAAAGGGGCACAATGTATATAAAATTACACAAAAACATACTTAATATTAGAACTCAAAAGTAAGTAATACAAAAGCTAAACATTGTCCTTAATATTAAAATTTGACTTACAATTGACCTCTACGTTTTTTCATGTTTTGAAAATAATTCATGATAGATTTATTTGACAAACTACTGAATATATCTTTTTCAATATACACAACCAAACAATCATTCATCAACTGATCACACATTCGGTTGCGAAGTTGATTATTCACTATCTTCATACCAGAGAATGCCCTCTCTACTGTAACAGTTGTAATGGGTAAAATCAAAATCTAAGTTAGGAGCTTGTAAACTAATGGGTATGCCATATCTCTTCTATTTTTAACCATCTTTTGAGTAATGTCACCAAGCCCCTTTAAACTTGAAAACTCAACATTCAAGCGCATATCCATAATGAAATTTTCAAGTTGATCTGAAAGTGCCAAAAGCTCAATGTCTGAAAAGTCTTTTGGGTAAAATTGAGCTAATTAAATCACATTTTGCTTGTCAAAAGTAGCAAATGAACTGGATGGATTTAGGCATGAAACACAACGTAGCAACTTAGTATTTACCTCATTAAATCTGCTATTTAGCTCTTGCAGTTGCATATCTATGATAGTATTGAATTATTCAACACAATAGTGATATGAATTTGTCATTTCTTCAACTCTACAACGTGATCTTCCTTGAACTACATACAAATCATCCATACTAGGAATACTAATATGATGATTCACACAAAAAGCAGAAACTTCTTCCACCAAAGAATTCCACCCATTATTCCTCATCGCTTGAAGTCTTCTCTTAGAAATGTCAACTAAAACAATTGCATTTCCAATATCTTGCTCTTTCCGTTGTAGTGCTTGAGACAAATCATTTGTTATTCCCAATACCAATTTCATCAAATGCAAAGTAATCACAAACTCAAAGGATTGCATCGCTTTCAATAAACACAATGCTTCGGCCTTTGATCTGAATTTGTTCCCTCCTCCACAATCACATCAAGTACATCAATTACTGAGGCAAACATGTTAATCAAGCTCATAAGAGTCCCATAGTACGATCCCCAACGTGTATCACTAGGCCGAATTAGAGTACTTTCTTGATTCAAGCCTCGCCCACTTGTAATTTCTTCTTTTTCCATGCCTTCAATAATTTAAGCAACTTGTGCCTCTCATAAAATATCCCGTCGCTTGCATAAGGATCCAACCACATTAACAATATTAGAAATCAAGAGAAAGAGTGTGGCAATAAGGACATGATTTTTCGCCACTGCAACAAGAGCTACTTGAAACTGGTGAGCAAAACAATGTACATAATATGCACACTCATTTTCTTTCAAGATAAGAGTCTTCAATCCATTAAATTCACCTCGCATACTACTTGCCTTATCATAACCTTGCCCATGCAACATAGATATGCTTAATCCATGTGCAAAAAATAACTCTTCAAGTGCATTTTTAAGTGATTGAACAGTTGTGCAAGTGACATGCTTCAAGCCCAAAAAACGTTCAACCACACACCCTCTTTTGTTTACAAATCTCAAAACAACGGCCATTTACTCCTTCATTGACACATCATGAGATTCATCGAGGAGAATAGAAAACAATCCATCACCAAGCTCTCTAATTATAGCATTAGTTGTTTCAAATGCACAAGCTCTAACAATATCTTTCTAAATTTGAGGCGCTATTAACTTAAGATTCTCAGGAGCATTCTTAACTACAACATTTCTCACCTTTTCATTATGATCTGCAAGAAATTTTAAAAGCTCTAGAAAATTTCCTTGATTGTTTGAACCATCATACTCATTTTGCCCACGAAATGGAAGTCCCTATCTTAAAAGAAATCTAATGCAGTCGATTGATGCATTAAGTTGAACTCTATAATCAATCCTTGCTTCCTCTGTCATTTTACTAAAACTGGTTTTAATATGTTATCTCTGATTCATCAAATCTTGACATTTACTCCAAGCTTGATTGTGAACACTATTAACTCCTCCCTCATGTTTGTAAAACTTATCTTTCTTCTTTCAATCCCTAAAACCTTCACTAACAAATACATCACCACCCCCTTGATCTCCACACTCATTCTTAAAAAGATAATAGTAAAGGCAAAATGCAGAATCCTTTGATATGCTATACTCCAACCACTTAAATTCATCAAACCACGAAAGATTGAATCTTCTTAACTTCCCATTGAAATCTCTCTGTGGAAATTCATGTTTACGAGGTTGGCAAGCACGATTAAGGTAGTACTTTCTACGAACCATTTCACGAATATTAGGATCATATATCTACAATCTTAGGCCGCTCTCCTGGATCAGATGGAAGTTTAGGCAAGTTGAATTCTGCATGATTACTTCTTGAAGAATTTTTGGTGCTTAATGATTATGTAGAAGCTGGATTGGATGAAAACTCAGGGACCTCGGATTCCACACGGCTTTTTTTTGAAAGTTCATTACTCAATGGTGACTTTTCTAAGGAGATTTTTGTTGAAGGATCATTGGAATTCATTGAAGATGACTTTTCTTCGTCACCTTTTCTTTTATAATATCTCAACATATCTCTAGAAAAAAATCAAAAATTAAAATTAAAACTATTTTAAATAACCAAACCAAACCAAGCCTTTTCCCATTAGGTGGGGTCGGTTATATGGATTTGTCGACACCAATTAAATCTGTTTAAGGCCATGTCCTCCGATAGATCTAGGTAGGCCAAGTCATGTTTAATAGTTTCTTTCCAACTTCTCTTGGGTCTTCCTCTACCTCTCCTGCTCGTGGCAATCTCCATACTTTCACACCTTCTAATAGGTGCCTCCGCTGGACGCCTTCTAACATGGCCAAACCATCTTAATCGATTTTCTATCATTTTATCTTCAGTCGGTGCTATTACTACTTTACCACTAATCTCTTCGTTCCTAATCTTATCTTCCTTGTAATCCCACACATTCACCTTAGCATCCTCATCTCTACAACTGCCATGTTATAACCATGATTATGCTTTACTGCCCAACATTCTGATCCATATAACAGCGCTAGTCTAACTGCCACCTTATAATACTTTTCTTTCACCTTGAGGACGATTTTTTGGTTGCACAAGACCCCCGAAACACTCCTCCATTTGGTTCACTCGGCTTGAATCCTACGACTTACGTTAGTATCAATCCCTCCATCTTGTTACACTATAGATCCAAGGTACCTAAATTTATCTTTCTCTACAATCTTTTGTGTGCCTAAACTTACTTTGACTAAACTTACATTCCATATATTCCATCTTGTATTGGCTTAGCCTAAACCCTTTTGTCTTTAACGTTTCCCGCCACAATTTTAGCTTAGCATTCACTCATTCTCTCGTCTCATCTACTAAAACAATATCATCTGTAAATAGAATACACCACGACATCTCATCCTGAATATATCTTGTAATCTCATCCATAACTAAAGTAAACAAATACGGGTTTAACGCTGAGCCTTGATGTAAACCAATCGTGATAGGAAACTCGTTAGTCTCTCTACCAGTCGTCCGTATAGATGTCATGGCTCTATCATATATGTCCTTTATTGCCTCAATATATGCGACACATACTCCTTTCTTTCCCAATACTCTCCATAGAATCTCCCTAGAAAACTTGGTCATATGCCTTCTCTAAATCAATGAATACCATATGTAAATCTTTTTGACTTTCTCTATACTATTCCATTAACCTCCTCAAGGGAAAGATAGCCTTTATGGTTGATCTTCCAGGCATGAAACCAAATTGATTCTCTGAAATGTTTGTTGTCCTTCTTAATCTTCTCTCAATAACTCTATCTCATAATTTCATCGTATGGCTCATCAATTTAATCCCGCGGTAGTTCGCACAGTTTTGAATATCTCATTTATTCTTATATATGGGTATAAGGATACTTTTCCTCCATGCATCAGGCATCTTCTTGCTCTTTAGCACTACATTAAAAAGTTTTATCAACCAACTTATATGCCATCCTCTCCTAAGCACCTCCAAACCTCAATAGAGATACCATCTGACCCAACCGCTTTCCCATTCTTCATCCTTTTTAATACTTCTTTTACTTCTTCCCTACTAATTCTCCTATAGAACATAAGATTTAATTCTTTCCTAAAAGTGGTAAATTGTCCCAATTGTATGTCACTACTACTGCTTTCGTTAAATAACTCGTACAAGTAGCTCTTCCAACACTCCTTTATCTCCTCTTCCTTTACTAATACCTTTTCATCCTCATCCTTAATGTATTTAACTTGGTTTAAATCCTTAGTCCGTCTATTTCTGGATTTAGCAAGCTTGAATATCTCTCTTTTGCCCTCCTCAGTGTCAAGTCGCCTATATAAATCTTCAAATGTCTTTGCCTTAGCCTCACTAACTGCCTTTTGGTTTCTCTTTTTGCTTTACTATACTTCTCCAAGTTCGCTTCATTTTGGTCATTTTGCCAAGATTTAAAACACTCTCTTGTAACTCTTATCTTGTCTTGAACGGCCTCATTCCACCACCATGCCTCTTTATGTACTGGGGCACTCTATTTGGATTCTCCTAAGACTTCTTTCCCTATCATCCTAATACACTTTGCTACCTTATCCCACATAATATTTGCACTCTCATTTACTGTCCAAACGTCTTCCTCTAATACTCTTTCCCTGAATGCTAGTTGCTTATCACCTTTTGAGTTCCACTATTTAGTCTTTGAGCATCTATACGACTTCTTTTTTCTAGTCCACCTTTGAAGCTGCACATCTATGACCAACAACCTAAAGTTAGACAGTCAAGCTCTCCCCCGGTATAACTTTACAATCTTTACAAGTTACGCGGTCTCTTTTCCTAGTTAAGAAGAAGTCAATTTGTGTCCTTGAGGAGCCACTCTTATAAGTCACCAAATGTTCCTCTCTCTTTCTAATAAAGGTGTTCGTCACCATGAGATCATAAGCCACTACAAACTCCAAAATATCCTTCCCTTTTTTATTTCTATTATCGTAACCATATCCCCTATGTACTTCTATGTATCCATCTACATCGCGTCCTATATGACCATTCAAATCTCCTCCTATGAAGACCATATCTCCTTGAGGTATCTCTAATAACATTCCTTCCAAGTCTTCCTAAAACTTCTCCTTCTGCGCATCTCCTAAGCCCACCTAGGGGGCATAAGTATTAATTACATTTACTATCTCTTCTCCTAACACTAACTTAATTGCAATAATCCTATCTCCACATCGTTTTACATTAACTATATCTTCTTTTAGGTCCTTGCTTACTACTATGACGACCCCATTTCTCGTTCTATTAAGTCCCGTATACCATAACTTATACCCAGTCCTCTCAATCTCTTTATCTTTCTGTCCCACCACTTCGTCTCTTGCAAGCAAGCAATTGCGATTCTTATCATTTCCATTGTATCCACCACTTCCATAAGTTTTTCAGTTAAGCTCCCAATGTTCCAAGTACTTAATCTCAGCCTTCTATTTTAGACTAGCTTCTTTACCTATTTAACACTGCACCCGGGCTCCGATGCAGTGGTCCTTGCTTATTTAACACTGTACTCGAACCATACAGCGTATCGCTAAGTAAGGAACGCCCCCACAAAATCTCATTAGGTGTCAAAAAATCCATAAAAAAATTCAACAAAGTTTTACGCTGACTGTCGACTACCTAACACAACCATTCTCCTTTATCCGAGCTTAGGATCAACTATGAAAAAACATAAGCGAAGTTAAAAAAATTAAAATAGGGTATAAATAACAAATATAATGTTTATACACTACAAGAAAAATCATTTTTAGCGACCATTTTTCACGACCAAAACTAAATTTGGTCGTTAAATATTAGTTTTTAGCGACTAAACATCATTTGGTCGCTAAAAATTTATATTTAGCGACCAAATATAAATTGGTCGATAAATCCCAGGCGTTTGGCGACCAATTGGTCGCCAAACGCCTGGGGTCGCCAAAAGTTAACCTATAGCGACCAAATATTAATTAGTCGCTAAAGAGTTCTAAAATATTTCCCTCTATCCTTTGGCACCAACAATAGCTTTTTGGCTACCAAAACATTTAGTCGCGGAATATTTTCATAATTTTTTATATTTATTTTTAGCGACCAAATAAGTTTGGTCGCTAAATTCCAGGCATTTGGTGATCAAGTGGTCGCTAAAAGTTAACCTTTACCGACTAAATATTAATTTAATCACTAAAGAGTTTTAAAATATTTTCCTCCATCTTTTGGCACCAACAATGACTTTTGGCTACCAAAACATTTGGTTGCGAAATATTTTTATAATTTTTTACATTTATTTTTAGCGACCAAGTAAGTTTGGTAGCTAAATTCCAGGCATTTGGCGACCAATTGGTCGCTAAAAGTTAATCTTAAGTGATCAAATATTAATTTAGTCGCTAAAGAGTTTTAAATATTTCCGTTCATCCTTCGGCCCTAATAATGACTTTTGGCTATTAAAACATTTGGTCGCGAAATATTTTCATAATTTTTGACATTCATTTTTAGCGACCAAATAAGTTTGATGGCTAAATTCCAAGCATTTGGCGACCAATTGGTCGCTAAAAAAATCTCTTAATCGACCAAATATTAATTTAGTCGCTAAAAAAATGAAATGGATAAATAAAATAATTAAATTTTATTTCTTTCTCTATTTTTCTCTCAAACAAATTTATTTATCTCTTTGTATGATTTAAATTAGATTTCATAAATTTTATTTTAATGTCTATTTATTAATTTTAATCAATTTATAAAAATTATCAAAAATTATAATCATAGATCAATAAAAGAATGTTACCAAATTAATGCTAAAAATAAATTCACAAAATCAAATTTAGATAAGTTGAATGTATAATCAATTTTTGTTTCAAAGTAAATATGTTGGAGTAACTTATATAGTTTGTATGACTTATAATCAAGTGAATATTAAACGTTTTAATATCTAATAATTGTTTAGTGTAATTTAATATTATTTATATTAAAGTGACATTATTTTAAATTTAAAAATAAAAATAACAAATATTATTTATTAATTTTAAGTAATTTCATTTCTTTATCTTTTTAGAACTTATTTCCAAATATAATCACCTAAAATTTTTTTTATTAAAAATAAATTCTTAAAATAGTTTTCAAAAATTTTTCTTTTTAAAAATAATTTTATAAAACTAAAAATAAATGCGACTAAATTATTTTTAAGAATATAAATACAAAATGAAGAAAAATATATATATAGTGAGCCATGATATAACTAAATTAAAGATATGTATTAAATATGTGCTACACATACGAATTGGAGGAAAATAAAAAAAAACATTTAAAATTATTTTTAGTTAAATATAATAGTTATTCATAAATTCTTTACTAAATATCTATATAGTTTCATATATTGTTTCTGATTTCAAATTATTGAAACAAAAGTTAAAATAATTAAATAAAAATAATAAATTTTTTTATCACTTTTGCTAACTAATTAGCCTATAAAGGGACACTTCTTGCAACCAATTGGTTGGCAAAAGTGTTAAAATTTTATTAAAAAAATTAAAGTAATTAAATAAAAATCATAAATTTTTTTATTATTTTTGGCGACCAATTGGTCACTAAAGGCATACCTTTGCCGACCAATTGGTCGCCAAAAGTGATAAAAGTTTATTTATTTATACAAAAAAGTGTAAAATATATATACAAATAATAGATTGGCCTAGTGGTCAACCACATGAACTTCCAAAGTAATGACACGAGTTCGAATCTCAGCAACAACAAAAATCTCAAAAATATAAATTCAATATGTGGTGGAATCATAGGCTGACACGTGGCGAAATCATAGGTCGATACGTAGCATAACATAAGTTACCATGTGGCATGATGACATGTCAGCAAATGATGTCACGTGGCGCCATATTTGAATTTTTATTTTTTTAAATTAATTCAAATTTTCAATTAAAGATCCTTTTAGCGACTAATTGGTCGCCAAAAACTAACCTTTGGCGACCAACATATATTTGGTCGCCAAAGGCGTATTTTTTAGCAACCAAAATTTGGTCGACAAAAATTATACTTTTACCGACCAAATATATTTTTGGTCGCCAATACCTTCTACCACTAGCCTTAGCCGACCAACAGGTGACCAAATTATATTTGGTGAGCAAAAGTTGTAGCGACCAAAAAATAACTTTTCGTGACCAAATTTTTGGTCGCTAAAAGTGTTTATTGTAGCCTGTCTCAAAATAAGTGCAATCCTATCACCTCTCATTCTCCAAAACGAGAACATGATAAAAGTCACATTGAATTTGAAAAAACAAAAAAAAAAAAACAAAATAAGTTATTTAATCATAAATCAAATATACACAATTTTCAATTGTTTCAAAAAAAAATATCACCATGAGAAGCTAAAAAATAAGACAGATCTTTTATCTTTGAGTATACACAAGCCAGCTATTTTTGGGGAAAATTTTTCCTTTTGTTAGTTTTTATTTTATTTATTTATTTTTTGAATAGCGAGAATTATTTTTGTAATTAATTTGTACCAATTTTAAAACTAAAATTAACAGAAATTAACAGTTACATCAAACAAAATCTTTAAAACTTGCATTAACTAGAAATTAACATAAAACAAATTTAAACAAAACTTTAACACCAAATTCAAACAAAAATTTTAAAAAAAGTGAACTAAAAAAAAATTGCTTCCTTGGTTTGCTAGAGTCACAGTCCACGGAGACGGAAAGATGAGAGAAGATGAATTTGCCGGATGGAGGTTTGCTAGAGCTTGGACTGCTGCTGCTGGATCTAGATCTGGAAGCTTCGGATTCTTGGTAGATTTGATGTAAAATAGGATAAGGGTCAATTTTAAAATTTAAAAAAAGTGAATTGAAAAAAAAAAAAAAAAAAAAAAAAACTGCTTACATGGTCGGTGTAGCAACCTAGTTTGCTGGAGTCACGCAGACTAAGAAATGAGAAAAGATGAATCTGTTGAACAGAGGTTTGCTGGAGAGAAGATGAATCTGTTGCTGCTCAGCCGCTGGAAGGAGTTGAATCTGGAAGCTTCGAGCTTTGGCAAATTTGATGTAAAATATGAAAGGGTTAGTTTTGTAATAAAGTTAACATGAGGGGATTCTCAAGCAAGTGGTCGCTCATTGTTGGGCACCTTGGATTGTAAGAAATGGCAAGATGTTTAATAGGGTGGATAAGGAACCAATAGCCATTGTTAAAATAGTAGATGTTTACACCAATTTGTTAAATTGTTCTAATCGTTTTGATCCTAGAATTTGAAAGGTAAGGAGATAAAATCATATAAGGAAGAAAGAAGACTGCAAATGGAAGAAGCAACTTTTGTAAATGAAGATACAATTCCTGCATTACATTATGAGTGAATTATTGTTACGGATGCAATATGGAGAAAGTCCACAAGTAAAGCTGCATAAAGGATATTAAAGATACAACTCTCTCTTTAACCTCAAAGGCAATATGGCATCCTCAGCTTTAATGCCAGAAATTCTGGTATGTCTTAAAGTTTTGAAATCAACGATACACCTTAAGCGTGCAAAAGTAACTGTGTTAATTGATATCAGCTTGCTACCAAAGTATTTGAGGAATATAGAGAGCAGTAGTTGAGAAATCAAAAATATGCTTCTAGATTTATGTAAATGTGTATCAAAATTTTATTATTGCTGTGTTATGAACGTTTTTAGGAATTTAATTGAAGAAGCTTATGGGAGTGCAAAGGGTGCATGTAATAGATACTAGTTAATATTTGGTTAATAAAATATGTTTTATTGATTGTCAAAAAAGATTCATTAAAATACTATTGTTTATTGATAATATAGTTAATCTATTTAATTTTTTTTAATCAAAAACACGCTTATTAGACTGAATGAGGTTTATTTATTTTTTTCAATTTTTTATATCCAAAATTATGTTTTTTTTTTTATTATGCATTATAAATTAGAAGACTACAATCAGATAAATAGTTAACAAAAAAAGTTTTAATGTAATCTAACGAAATTGAGAAATTAAAGTGGAGAAGGAACTTTTTTTTTTTCTCTTTATTGAGACCTTTTTTCTTTTTTTGTGTTACACAACATTTATTTTTTTTTTCTTAAGTTGTTGGGATATTAATATTAAATAGGACTCTTAGAGTTTAGGAGATTCTATAAGATTATTATTATTTTTTTTTGTTAATGTTAGTAAGATTTTCAATTTAAATAGGCCACCTAGAGTTATTGCACGTTGGAACATTTTGTGAGACTTTTGACTTGTGAGATTTTTATAGGAGTAATTGTAGGAATTTTTTTTTTTAAATCGGGAGTGTCCGGGCCACCTTACGCGCATCTTGACTAATTCTTGGAGTTTTAAAATTAACGATCAGATAAACCTTCTAATGGTTCTAAAGAGATTCGATTAGTGACTACTGAGAAATAAACTTAAGATTTTACTAATTGAGCTAACTCTTAGGATTAATTGTAGGAAATTTCTGTGAGATCTCTGGTTTTGAATAGGTCACTTATTAAACTAAATAAGTTTATGTCCTATTTTATGTAGAAGACAAATAATAATA
Organism: Vitellaria paradoxa; assembly: GCA_019916065.1. Classification (NCBI taxonomy): domain Eukaryota; kingdom Viridiplantae; phylum Streptophyta; class Magnoliopsida; order Ericales; family Sapotaceae; genus Vitellaria; species Vitellaria paradoxa. The sequence continues at coordinate 60,533,447 of CM034233.1, forward strand.
ATAATAAGTAATTATATTTTATCCCTTTAGAATTTGACCTAAAATTACAAAACTTCTTCTAATTTAAATATTTTTATATATTAAAAAAAGTTAAAAACTTTATCTTTATTGGAGATCCTAGGCAATTAGTTAAATTGCCTAGCATTGAATCAACCTTAGCAAGAGTACAAATTTCAAATGGGAGACACTACTAGAAATTGCAAGGCAGAGGATAAAGGAACACTCAACCATTTGGAGGCGGTTGAGAGTAAGAGAATAGCCAATCGCTTTATCTGCACGGACGACCATCTAGAAGCAATCAACTAAACCCCTTTATAACTCCCCCCTAAAACCCATTTTCTTCCTACTCTATCCCTTTCTCATTGCTCTCTCTTGCTCTTACTCTCTCTTTCTCTTCCTGCGCGCTCAACGTTCTTTGCTGCTGTTTCCTACTGTTGTTCGCCCATTCCAGTCACCTCCCCGCTGGCGAACAAGTAAAGTTCTCTCTCTCTCTCTCTCTCTCAGGTCTCTCTTCAATTTTTTCTCTCTCTCTCTCTCTTCAGCTCTCAGGTCTATCTCCAGCTCTCTATCTCTCTCCAACTCTCAGTGCAATTTTCCCTCTCTCTATTTGCAGGCATATACATTTGTAGCGGTATATAGTTAGGTTACCTCGTCCTCCTCCGGGTTCTGTCAATTTTTGGTTTTTAGTGTTTAGGTTGCATAGCTACACTCTTTTTTTTTATTTAATATGTTGTTAATTAATTTGTTTGGGTTTAAGTTTATGTGTTGTTGCAATTTCTAATTGCTGAGTTTCAAAATGTCTCAATGTTGGTTGAATTTTATTTGTTAATTGTTAGTTTGAGAAGTTTGAAACTAATAGATTATGTTTAATACTTGGGTTAGTCTGATTATTTGGATTTTTCAATTGGAATTTTGAACATATATTGTATATTTTTAATTAAAAATATAATCTTGTGCAGTTAGGAATGTTGTTGTTTGTTGTTATAAGGATTGATAAATTTTGTGAAGTTGGTCAATTTCTGTGGATTTTACAATTATGTTAGAATTAATGAATCTAATTTTGATAAACAAAAAAAAAAGGTGGAAAATTTTGAAAATCATTTTATTTCCCAAATCAACATAACATATAAAAATTTGAACTTGCATAACATATATTTTAATTATTTTTGAAATATTAATTTCAACTTTATTGGGTTAAACTATATTAAAATTTTCAATGGGTTCAATATTGAAATTAAAAAACTGATATTTAATTTAAATTTTGTAAAAAAATTAGTTAGAAATAATTGTTTTTATGTATTATCATCAAAATTTAAATTAAAAATTAAATTTTAATAATATCTTTTACGAAATTAGGACTGCATCTTTTCATATAATGAAATTAAAATATTTAAGTTGATTTATTTTATCAAAATAATATTTTAAAAAATAATAATAGCTATTAAGATGATCTAATTTAAGTTACGTAACTAATATGTATTAATTACTATACTAACGAAATATTAAGTTGTAATTTAATTTATTTATTTTCTCACTTGGAAAATATTTTTAATAAACAAACATTATTTATTAAATTATGTATTCTAGTAAAATAATTTTTTTATGTATTGTGTTAACATAATTTATTAAAAGTAATTATTTATCGTACTCAAATTAGTTGTTCACATAAATTATTTTTTGAAAATAAAAATATTTTTTAGCAAGTATTAACTATTTTTAATGAATACTTAAGTTTTTAGTAAATTTTTTAGTAAATAATAATTTTAATTTAAAAAGATTGATATTATTTATCATACTCAAATTAGATGTTCACTTAAATTATTTTTTTTAAATGAAAAATGTTTTTTAACAAGTAATAAGTGTTTTTAATGAATACTAAAGTTTTAACTAGATTTTTTTAATAAATAATAATTTTAATTTAAAAAGATTGATTCATTGAAAATATTTTATTTATGAAAAATTATTTATGGTAACTAATGAATATTTTTGGTGGATGCAATAGTCCTATGATTTATCAATAATTATAATTGATTGAAATATACTAAAATTAGGCTAGAATTGACTGACTTAAATAAACTAAAATTAGGCTAGATTTGATCGACTTAAATGAAGTATGAAGTAAGCTAAAAGTAGTTGTTAATATTGTAGTTTAAATATTAAATTAATTTGATATTAAAATGCTTAAAAATTGGACATTAATTAATCTTTTGTACACTGAAAGTGTAAATTTTAAAGATTAATCTATAAATCTAAAAGTGAATGTGTTCAAATAATACATGCATAATATTAAAATCATTAAGCTCCCTGAAGTAAATTTATACTGAAAATAATAAAACGTAAGACAACAATCCTATAAACACTTTATTAGTGTTAAAATGCATTAAAATCTAATGTTAATGAAATTAAATTAGGGTTTAATTGAATCAAAGATAAAATTCAATTAAGATTACAATTCTTTAAGGGTTACATTTAATTCAAAGTGAAATTTACTTTAATAAATTTAGGGATAAATTTCAATTAGGGTTAATATAGTGAAATCTATACAAATTCGTAAATCTCTATACAATCTAAACGGGTGTACAAATACGGTAGATGGGTGCATTCAATCCTTGTTTTTTTTTTATTAGTTTTTAGTTATTCTCTTCAGAATACTGTCACCCATTCTTACTAAAAAACTAAAAGAAACCTCCCGAAAGATGTCTACAAACCTTGAATTATGAGTCTAGTTATAAAATCTTTATAAATAAATCCCTAGAAATGCCAATAAATCAGCAACAATTCCAATACATCTCTACAAAGTTTAAAGTATGAAAATCTCTTTATAATCTCTAAAATCCTTTATTTTGAATTACTTAGAACTTAGTTCTTTTATGAAATGGAATTAGTAAAAGTGGATTGCATTATGAATTTGGATTCAACTTCATTAGGGGTTAAGTTGTAAAGTTCTTTCAAAACTAAATTATGGTTGAATTTAATTAGTGATAAAAATCAATTAGGGTTATTATTAATTATTTTAAAATTAATTTAGGGTTAAATTTAGTTATCTTATGAACTCCACGAAAGTAGAAGTGTGTTCATATAAAACGAACGACATCTAATAATGGAGAATGAGAACACAAGTGATTAGGAGAGTATAACTTACAATTTTTTCGTATTACTTTCATGTATATGCATACATTTATTTTTTAAAATAAATTTAGACCCGTTCAAGAATCGTATCGCATGAGTCAATTTCGTCACCTTTGGTGCGATGACTTATGTCCGTTAAAACCTAATTCGTGGTGCCTCTCACAAGGATGCACAAATTGATGTATGCGATTCTTGAATTGTCCAGTTTGGATAGTTTGGAAATGCAATGATCCATTTCGTACTTGACGCTTTTCATGATAGTTTTACGTTGGGCAAGATGTCATGTACCTACTCCCATTATTTTTTGGGTACATACATAAGTGCAGAATTCATTGTATTTGTGTTGTGTACTTGAAGAACTACGCGGAGGTACTGTCAAAATTTCGTTTGACAATAAAATGTGGCATCAGAGGTGTTGCGTAACTGTTGGATCGTGCATTCTCAAATGGGATAGGACCAACCACCCTTTAATGATAAGCTTCTAGGTGTTTTTGAAAAACATTTACGTACTCAGTTCACTCTCAACTTACCGACTCGTTTAAACATTTCGTGGACTTGTTTAGTACATTAGAAGATGTCGACATTGGTGGTATGGACAAGACCTAGATTGACTTACTAGATATGTTGTCGAGACGATATGTCAAAGGAATCAAAGAGTTCATTGCATATACCTATACGTTGGACCAACTATCGATCAATTGCCTGTGCAAAAAGTGTATTAATTGATATCATTTCACACGGGATGTTGTAATGGATCATTTGCTAAGGCACAAATTCTTAAGGACATACAAGAATTGGACAAAGCATGGGGAGGCTTATGTTTCACTGTGACAATGTGAGGAAAGAGTTGAATTCGATGAACATGTTATGGCTGAGGATCAGATGATTAAAATGATGCAAGAGATTATGGCTGGGATGCCCATCGTAGAACCGGGTATTGACGGGGATGAACTTGGTGCAAGTAATCTGAAATCCAATGCAAACGAAAAATCATTGAGGTTTTCAAAATTCTCGATGATGTAAACACCAAATTGAAATTTTTCAAAATTCTAGCATCCTAGGTTGAATAAGTTTATTTCGTTGAAGACCCCACAGATCCAACTTGGCATGTTGTAGTCAAAATGTCAAGAAGAAGGATATTTGAAATTGATAGCAACTCTCCAGAGGTGGAGGAATACCCACCTCATTAGTAAATTATCAATGTTAGAATGCAATATTCTTTGTAAAAAAACGATAACATAGGATTCAATGTAGAAATGAAAGACCGTGGAACTTAGAACTTGAAACGGGGCGTTGAGTGCCCAAATCAAGCATCCTGTGTCCATTGTGAATGGAACTCGACGAGAAGCGAGATAGACCCATTTAGAACTTGTAGGAATGAACTGCGCGCCATTTTGAACCACGAATCGCTCGAAATGGACTCAGAAAGCTTATAGGTGAAACTGTGGAACTTAGAACTTGAAACGAGGCATTGAGTGCTCAAATCGAGCATACGGTGTTTGTTGTGGACGTAACTCGACGGTGAGCGAGATACACCCATTTAGAACGTATAGGAATGAACCGCACCCCATTCTTAGCCATGGATTACTCAGAATGGTCCCGGGATATTTATAAGTGAAACTGTGAAACTTAGAACTTGAAACGAGGTGTTAAGTGCTCAAATCGAGCTTACGGCGTCCGTTGTGAATGGAACTCGACGGGGAGCGAGATACACTCATTTAGAACATGCAGGAATGAATTGTGCACTATTCCAAGCCACAGATCGCTCAGAATGGCCTCGGAAAGTTTATAGGTAAAACTGTAGAATTTAGAACTTGAAACGAGGCGTTGAGTGCTCAAATCGAACATATGACGTTCGTTGTGAACGTAACTCAACGAGAAGCAAGATACACCCATTTAGAACTTGCAAGAATGAACTGCACACCATTCCAAGCCACAAATTGCTCAAAATGGCTCCAAGAAGTTTATAGGTGAAACCATGGAACTTAGAACTTGAAACGAGGTGTTGAATGCTCAAATCGAGCATCCGACATCCGTTGTGAATGGAACTCAACAGAGAGCAAGATACACCCATTTAGAACTTGTAGGAATGAACCACGTGCCATTCTGAGCTATGGATCACTCGAAATGGCCCCAAAAAACTTATAAGTGAAACTGTGGAACTTAGAACTTGAAACGAGGCGTTAAGTGCTCAAATCGAGCATACGGCGTCCCTTATGAACAGAACTTGACCAAGAGCCAGATACACCCATTTAGAACTTGCAGGAATAGCCTCGAGAAGTTTATGTTTGTGATTTGGTTCAACTTACAGTTTCACACGTTAATTTTGTTTATGATTTTAATTTAAAATTCATTCACTATTATTTTATATCAGTATTTAATTTAACTTTTTGTAAATCTATTTTAGGTTTGATGAGTTCACATATGGTCATGACTATGATTATCACTTGAAGACTTTTTTTTATGTATATATTTTGTAAAATTAAAGATAATGTAAAAATAATAAATATCATTTATTTAATATAATGATATTTATATTTTTATTGCATTCCATTTTATAAAACTATATTTGAATGTACAGGTACCATCATCGTACAGGTTTCGTTGTATGAATGTACAGGTTATAATAAAAATTCTCACAGTTTTTTTTTAAAGGGGGCATAGATGACCGCTTTGAGGTGGTCGACAAAAATTTTGGCCCCCTTAAAATGGCGATTGCTTTAGGTGGTCAACAAATTAAATGACTGTTTTGATGCGGTCATGTATATCCTTTCTCGAGTTAAGCATCTACGACCGCCTAAAAATAGTCGTGAAGCGGACGACAAAGCAATAGCCAACCACCTAGGAGCCTTTAGGCAATCAACTAAACCCATTCCCCCTATACTGAGAATGTTGTAAATATAAAAAGAATGAGATTTAAACAATAGTAAAAGAAATGAATGAGCAATTAATCAAGGAAAATAATAATATCAAATATGTTTTTATTATGGTTAGCACGTATATTAAATTAAACATTTGTGTCCTGTGCACTAATTATTTTAATCTTGAAAAAATAATAATTCATGTTTTTTAAATTTTTTAAGAGAAAAACAAAAACCAAAATGATTTTTGCAATCTCAACAAAGATCCTAATGTTACTGTACGCATGTATACAGCAGACTTAAGGGCTCTAACATTGTACAGCAATATTAGTTCAGGACATCTATCGGGGATTATTGGATTAAAATTTAATGATTCAGATCTATTAATATATTTTTAATTTAAAAAAATATGAACATATTTAAATCGTTGAATTTTAATTTAACTTTGTAATTACCGAGTTGTTAGCTCCCCTCTTTCCTTTTGTGTATAACTGCCTCTGTCATACATAGCTTCTGATGCTTGGAAGGAAATAAAATAAAATAAAACAATATATGTAATGAGTTTCTCTTTCTAAATTTTCGGACTTGGTAACCACGTAAGCTTCGGTAATAACATGGTCTGAGCCATTCCAAAGATGTTCCTATTTACTAAATTATAAAAGTACATGAATATGTTTGAATTGTTAAATTTTATTTTAATGGTTTCCACAATAATATTACCGAACTCGCGATGTTAGCCTTTCACTTTTCAAAATTTTTACTAAAACATTGAACTTAACCCATATTTATCAGTTCAGTGATATTATTCCAGTTAATATCTAAATAAAAGGTTGGAATAATATTCCATTAATTCCCCTTTTTTTACCCTCATTACGTCACCACTAAATTTTGTTTTCAACAAACAAGCATAGCCTGATCCCTGGGGACATAATTAAATTTTATATATACATATATATATATATATATATATAGTAATTACAAAATTTTTTATATGTTTTTCATTTTATAGTTAAAAAAATTTAAAATATAAATAATTATGGAAGTTAATATTTTTGGTTGTGCGGTAGGCCTTACTATAGTTTTTCAAAACAATTAAGAAACGTTGACTGAGTTAAAATAATTAATTAATGGGCAGTGGAAGTTATTCTAGTTTTATTGGTCCAATTTGATTTTTATAATTCCTACTTAGGTTTACTCCTAACTATACTTTAATGACATTGTATAAATTATAAAAATATTAACATGTTAGGATTTGTTTGGTAAACCCAATAAAAGTTGGTTTATTTTCAATCCTTTTTTTTTTTTTTGGTTCTCATGTGATTTTTTTACTAACAAAATCTGACACACATAAATATTTGCTTTTAGTAATTTTTAGTATGTTATTTGAAATTTTAAAAAATATTTAAAAATAAAAAAAATCCACATATAAGTGAAATAAGTCAGTTTTTTTCTTTTTTTTTTTTTTTGTGGGTTCTCTTTTTTTAAGTATTTTTTAATTATTTTAAGAATATATATCTAAAAGCTACTCAAAAAAGGGAAAAAATCCAATTTAATTAAAAAAAAATGTCAAATAAGAGGAAGAAGCAGCAAAGAACAAGCCATTGTTCAGATATAATACATCACTCGCCTCTTTTTTAAAACAATATATATATATATATATATTGGATGTGTTTGAAGAGATAAAAAATGAGATAAATGGTGTGTTTCGTTTGTTAAAAATCGCTTAAAAACTTTAAAAATTTTTAAAAATCTCTGAAAGTTATTCACTTGCACGAATTACGAATTTACAAATAATCTCATTTTTTGTCAATCATAAGTTATTAGTTTGTAATTCGTACAATGAGATAAAAATAAAGAATTTTTAAAACATTTATATAAACTTTTTAAAATTTTCATAATTTTTTTATCAAACCAAACGCAACCAATGATATATTTGATATGGATAATGCTATTAAGCCTATTATTAAGGGAGAGTCCAATAATTGTGAGCTGTGCACTAACGGTTTCTCACCTTAATCTCTCTTCCTCTCTCCGAAACTATTGGCGGCAAATTCTGATCTTTTATTTGTTTTCATAAATGATCAAATTGCAAAAAAGAAAAAAAAAAATGTAAAAAGAAAAGCAAATGAAGAAAATCAAAACAAGTTACAGGGGAAATGCGTGCATTTTGATGAACAGATCATCAAATGTTTGACCTTCTTTGATATCTCACATTTCCAGCAGATACGTACGGACGTGGGAATTTTGAGTTCAGATTATTAATACGCAGACACCCCCAAACCCAGCCCAACCCAACCCAGAAGGGTTGCTGCTGACCCACCCCACATTTAAAGACTGGTTGAATCATGATTTTTAACAACTGATTATTAAATCCTTAATGAATGATTCTTGTTCTTCCAGTTTGTTAATTGTTACCCAAATTAATCAGATGATAAACGGGAAATGACTAAGCCGGCTGTCATCTCTAAACCGGTTCTAATCTCCTCAGCCACAGCCGTCGCCGCCGCCGCCACAGCCACAGCCATCACATCACCAACCACCCCTGACAATTCGGTCAGGGGCGAAAGGAAGAAGAGGGTATATATCGTTTCTGTTGTTTAATTTGTTCGCGAATCTGATTTATTATTACTATTTATCTATTTGTTTTGTTGGTGGTTCTGGGATGACAGTCTATCATTCCTAGGCTTTTTAAGCGAAATGATAGAGACGACGAGGACGGATTGCAATCTGATGGATCTGTCAATGGTTCTCTCTCTCTCTCTCTCTCTATATATATATATATATGTATAGGTTTATGCATTAATTAATTTGAGTATCGTAAATACATTTTATTTGTAATGCAATGTTTAGTTTTGGTTGGTTTGGGTAACAGATTCGGAGATGAGTGTTAGATCAAGAAGGAAAGTTCTCAGGGAAGCATCCCCTGCAATGAAAAAAAGTTTTTCAGGTAAGGGTTAATTCATCAACGTTTTTTGTGCACGTGCATAATGTCGCTATCTCTTTTGTGTATTTTTATTTATCTGCTAATCTAACAAGAAGTGTATAACTGAGTCAACTCTTAATTAATTAAATTTAAGTTTAATGGGTGGTTCCAAATGTTACTACAATTAATCATTGTATATATAATTCTGAGCGGATTAATTCCCCCCCCTCCCCCATTACAATTCTAAATCCTCTTTTTCAAATCCCTACCGCAATTACAAATATGCCTTGATTAATAATTTAAATAAGCCCATTTAAATTAATAATTCAATATACATTCATAATGCGATAAGAATTTGGAACAGTATTTAGAGCATAGAATATATCTTTTCTCCTTGCTCACAGTTTCCAATTGGTTTAATCAATTTTTTTTCTCCTTGTCTATCTTTTTTTATTTCGCTTTATAATATTGTATAATTCTATAAGAAAATGTAGATAAATTTATAATATAATATATATACATGTATATATATAAACTTGTAAATTAAACGAATTGGGTTGAACCGAGTAATAGATTATTCAATTTTAATTTGAAAATCTTATTAAAATTGAAAATATTCTCATACTTGTTAAACATTCAAGCTAAATTCAAAATTTCGAGTTATAAATTATATTTAAACTTAACTTGATTCATAACAAACTAATCTCAAACGAGCATTTAACAACTTGAATGCAAACTACGCTTGAATTGTTAGTTCATTTAACAGCTATACATATGTTCAATGATAAACAAAACCAGGACTTGAGAGGCCATTCTTCCTAAGCTTGGAAAAATGTCACTTGTACATATAATATTTTTTTTTTTTAGAGACAAGCCTCAATTTAGGAAATACTACCGATACCTAAAAATTTTTAGGTTATGAACTTTTATGCTACAGCTTAACTCTCAAATTTGATAAAATGCCCTTTAGTTCAAGAAAACACTATTACTACATATAATTTTTTAAGTCAAAATTGATTTAGATTATAGATCAATTTTCTTAAATTTTGATTTTTTTAATTGTTATATATACTTCAAAATTTGATAACTCAACTAATTTTACTGTCTAGATATAACTCAATTCATCACTAATGATTAACGACTCAAAAACTTAAAAGAAAAAACAAACCCTAGAAATTTAATTATGTAAAATATTCCTAGTCTAATATATTTTAAAATTTTAAACTCGTAATGAACATCTCAATATTATATAATACTTACGAAACTAGAAAAAAAAATCAAATAAGAAAGGAAAATAGAAAATATAAGGTTAGTTGACGCAAAATAAAAGAGAAGGAAAAAAAAAAAAAAAAAAGTTAACTTCCACAGCAATCACATAGTTTGCATTTTTAGCTATAACTAGTCTTAAAACAAACTATCAGAACAAGATGAAAAGAAATTATAAGGAAATTCATTATAAATTTAATTATTGATAAATTTTTTGGCAAAAAAAATCATCAAATTTCAGTTTGATTGATAAAATTCGTTCGTTATATATATGAAGCTGAATTCTATTTGTGAATATGTGTTACAAGTTGTCTCACGTCGAGTCATAAGAAAAGTTATTTCTAATAATGAACCTTACGTTAACACTTAAATTTTAAGGTTAATACTCTCTTCTTATGTTGTTGGGGTTCTTCACATGATATCAGAATGTATTTTTAATTAGACCTTACCAGGTTGTTAGAAGTTGCCCCATATCGAGCAGTGAGAAAACTTATTTCTCCCATAAAATAAATAGACTTCCCTCATCTTAACATTTAAATTTTAAGATTGAGACTCCTCCTCTTATGTGATGTTGGACTTCTTGACAATATGTATATATATATAATTTATTTTTAGTGATGATGCATTTATTATTATGGATTTGATTATGATTTATATATTATTTTATTTGATATTTATTAAATATAATTGATAGTATGAATTATAATTTTTTCGCCAGTCTAAATTTGAGCCCAAAAAGCCTAAAGTCTGGTCTTTCGGATAAAAAATTAAATTAACTTTCTATATATCTACTCTCAGAATGTCAGAATATTGGGATCGAAGGTCTTAACCTGTCAAACTATGAGCATTCAAGGGCACCTGGAACTATAACTCAAGATTTCCGGTATAATTTCTTTTTGAGTGTGCTTTCTTGTAGCTAGCTCTTGATTAGGTTAACGTTGATCTTAGTTAATTAATAATTAGAGCAAGCTTGCAGGATATTTGTTGGAACATGGAACGTGGGAGGGAACGCTCCCCATCAAGGACTCAATCTTGAGGATTTCTTGCAGGTGGAGAGCTCTCCAGACATGTATGTTTTGGGGTATGATCAACTTACAGACTCTTTCCTTTATATATATATATGCACACTTATTTCTTACAGATTTTTTTGTTTTTTTTCTAATCTTGACTTTTCATTCATGAGTTTACATTAATGCGCGAATGCTTCCAAATTCACCTGCCAAACGAAACCTTACTTTAGCTGGCCCTTACTGCCAATCAAAACTGGAAAGCTCATATATATATATATATATATAATTAATTAGCAAATAATATTGATAGACATGGTTGTGAAGCAAAAATTTTGTCCATTTCACTTGACTATAGTCATTGACAAGCATATAGCATCAACTTGGAATTGTTGAATATATAATATAGAACACGGAACTAATTAATTATAAGCTTAATTAAAATAAGTCTAAAAAGTGTTACACGTCATATTCGAACACCTAGAAGAGTTGTGAATGTCATTCAAGACTTCGTTATGTTTAGAGCTTTAACTTTTTTTTTTTTTAAATTCTAAAAATTTTCAACTTTCTCTAATAAATGAACCGGATAATTAAGATAATAATGCACCGATACAATCAAGTTTTTGACATAGATTAAATGGAAAATGGGTATTTTGAAAAAAAATAGAGAACATTTTTTCGTGATCACTTTCTTGTTATATGGTGTATGTTTTGTCATTATATATTTATTTTAGGTATTTTTTTTAAGATGGATCTGATTTATCACTTTCGGTCGTGACTGAAAACCTCCAACAGCTTAATTCTGACTGTTACATCCAAAATTATCATGCCTTCCAATTTTAGGAGAAATTCTACTTTTTCAATATGTTAGGAATAATATTCCTTATTTAGTTTTTTTATTTTGAAGTTTTTTACACTTATTTTTTTTAATTAGGATTTCTATTTAAACCATGTAAACCCTATGAATTTCAACAATTTTGATAATTAATTAAATTAAGTATTTTACACTTTTTTCTTATTTTTTTGAATAGTTTTTGTAATAGTTTATCTAATTACTGTGAAATATGTCCAGTCTAATCCAAGATTTCATTGTTTGTGCAAAAAAATGTTTGATCCGCGGTCAATGTTATCGCGCGCTGCATCATACCCCTTTCCTAATGTCAATGTTTTTCTTTTTAAGGTTTCAGGAAATAGTTCCGTTGAGCGCAGGAAATATTCTAGTGGTGGAAGACAGCGAGCCCGCAGCGAAATGGCTTGCCATCATAAACGAAGCGATAAACAAACCAATGAGGGAGGACTCCATCCACTCTTCCCCCGATTCAAGCGGTAGTTCAAAGTACTCAAACAATTCAAAGGACACCAAGTCCAAATTCTTCCACAAGCCGTCTCTCAAGGTCCTCAGTAGGAATCTGAGGGCGGACAATGGCCTTCTCAAGGCCTGCAACTGCCATTTGGGAACGCAGATTTATTCAAGTAGGCAGCCGCGGCCAAGGACAATTAGGAAGCTCATTGATCCCAGCGCTTCTCCTCTCGTCCGCCGCGATCCCGGCACTTGTCGATTCCTGTCAATGGCCGAAATACCGACCCCACTTAGCGCAATGAGTTACCGACTCGTCGCTAGTAAGCAGATGGTGGGCATCTTTCTCTCCGTTTGGGCTCGAGATGAATTGGTGACCCACATTGGCCATCTCAGAATCTCCACTGTTGGAACTGGAATCATGGGTCGTCTTGGGAATAAGGTTTGTTGACTTAATTCATCTCCCCCACCTCATATCCTCTACCTTGGTTTAAGGCTTGGTTTGTAAAATAAAATAATAGTTAGTTAAAAAAAATTTATTTTTTTTATGTTTAGAAAAAGAAAAAATGTGATATTTTTTAAGTTAATTTTTTAGTTTCTATTAGTTTGAGATTTTTAACCTTAAAAATTTTTAAAAAAATTAAAATATAAGAACATAAATTTAATTATTTTACAAATAAGTAAATAAACTATTTAATTAATAAACTATTTAGCTCAAGGTTCGTAAAAAGAGCCTAATTCAGACTAACTAGACAGAGTCGTTTATGTATGACATCATGATTATCAAAAATCACTTCATATCCTCCATCGGTTAATTCAGACACGCTAGATAGTCATTTATATATATGACATCATAATTATCAAAATTTACTATTATGCATGACGTTTTTGTATACAGTGAAAGTTCCGTTTGATTTCTTGTAAACTTTTAAAAACTTTTAAAAACTATATAAATGACGAATTCACAATTTATCTCATTTTATTTCACTTTTTATCACTTTAAATATACCTCAAAAAGATAGATGAATAAAAAAATTATGTTACAATACGTAATAAATTTATAAGATTTTATTAAAAAATAATGAGCAGAGATTTATATCAAACAAAAAAGTATACTTAGTTTTATGAACATTTATTATTGTTTTAATTTTAAGGTTAATTATTATTAGTTTCTTAAATAAATCACTCTTATAAATTAACATATTTTGATAATGTAATGACTCTATAAAAAAATTTATCCCCTCTCATTTGACTTATTGTATTTCCGTTTTTATTTCATGTATTAAAGTTATTCACTTTTTGTTAATATTATTCAAAGCGTTGACCATGTAAAATGATAGAGGTCAGAAATATGAATCCAGAGGTTGCTAGAGATATCCCTAGTGAATTCTGCAGTCCCGGCTAAGGTCTTGAAAATGATGACACCCAATTTATCAACTACTAATCGGTGTTCAGGAGACCAGGGGGATCTAAGTTAAAATTTCAGTTTTTATATATCATTTTAGAACGGAGTCATTTGTAAAATCTTGTAGGAGAATACCTCGTCCTTTTATTGAAGTTGTATAATATTGTACGAGAATATCTCATCCTTTTATTAAAGTCCTTTCATTAATGTTGTAAAATATTATATATATGAGAATATCTCATCCTTTTATTAAAGCTGTTGACATATAATGATGTGGGTGATTATCACACAATTTATATAATTTAATTAAGAGTATAAAAATTATTTTGATATTTATTTAGGCTGTGTTTCGTTGTTAAAATATATTAAAAATTTTTAAAAATTTCTAAAAATTATTCATTTTTAATTTCACTATACTAATTATAAATTTATAATTTGACTCACTTTTTTATCACTCCAAACATTCTCTTAATAACCCACCAAGCCCGAGCGCGGTTTAATTCCGTTTACTGCAAAAAATTCGACGACAGGAACCATAGCAGCAGTCGTTATAAATATTATGTGTCAATTTTCCTGCTATTATATATATGAATGTCTATGTATATATATATTGAGATGATTGAAATGGATTGTTTATAATATTGCAGGGGTGTATATCAATAAGCCTGTCATTGCACCAAACGAACTTTTGCTTTGTATGCAGTCACTTGGCTTCTGGGGAGAAGGAGGGTGACGAGCTGAGAAGGAACGCAAATGTGGCTGAGATCCTAAAGAGCACACAATTCCAAAATACCTGCAAAAATCCAATTAAGAAAAGACCAGAAACAATTACGGATCACGAGTGAGTTTTGTGTTCAACTATGTATATGTATATGTATATATGTACAGCTGGTTGAATTAATTAATTAATGGGAGCTTAACTGTTACCAAATATTGCAGCCGAATAATTTGGATGGGAGACTTAAATTATCGGGTATCCTTGAGCTACAAGGAAACAAGGCTTTTGTTGGAGAACAACAAGTGGGATTACCTCCTGGATAAAGATCAGGTTTGCTGCTTTTTTTAATTACAACTGTCCGTCGGTGAAAAAATGTGAAAGAACGCCTCCACCTTGAATTAATGAAAAATTCTACCCTATTAAAAAAAATTTTCAAAGACAACCAAAATGATACCGTATGAAGAGAAACTGATTATTAACTTGTTCAACTTAAAAATTATCAGAACAATTTTCTCTTCTTCTTTTTCTCTCCTTCTTATTCTCCTTCTCAAAAATCTATTTCTTATCACTATCATTATTGTTCATCTCTTAAACTAAAAATGCACATTCATTCTTTTTTTTTCTTATGCACTTATTCATTATTTATCTCCATACAAATCATACTCTTTTTATAACCCTAATCTTTCTTTCTCCCTTAACAAACCTAACCTCACGCATGCACTTTAGCTTTAAGCACGCTCTATTAACGAATATAGATTTTCTTTCCCTTAACAATTTTATTCACTTATAATAAGTGACGGATCCAAGATTTTGTTACAGTAGAGTCAAGCCGATAAATAAAAACAGTGTACTTGACTTATGAGTAATCTGTTTTGAGAGATATATTTTATGGAGGCAAAAGAACAAAAATATTTCAAAAATTATACTATTTTCTAAAAAAATTTTACTTCCAATGGAGGCAAAACTTGTAAATTGCTGGAGGTATAAGGACAATTTGTTTTGAAAGATATATTTTATAAGGGTAAAAATATAAAAATATCTCAAAAATAATACTGTTTTTTAAATAAATTTTACTTCCGTTGAGGACAAAACTTGTAAATTGTTTAAAATATAGGGACAATTTGTTTTGAAATATATATTTTATAGGGGTAAAAATACAAAAATATCTCAAAAATTATACTATTTTCTACAGAAATTTTACTTTCAGTGGAGTCAATTGACCCCCCTTGCCCCTATGTGCATCCGCCCATGCTTATAATTCTCTCCCTCTAGATACCCACTCTCTCCCCCCATTTCTCTCATGCTATCTCCAGTTGAAACTCATATCCATACTTATGATCCTCATGTCCAGTTTCTCTTCTTCTCCCTTACCCACACCTTTACTAAAACCTCGCACTCACTATCATATTAGGTCATTATAGCAATGGGTATGGTGGCTCCATAATGATGATTTAGTTTGGTGAATTGTTTCTGAGATTAGATTTATTTTTATATAAGCAAATTAATAATGGTTCTAAGTTTATAAAAAGAGAGATGATGGTCGTTTTAATTTTGTTAATTTTTTTTTTTTTATTTAGTGATGGGGTAAATACGCAATGATGTGAAGAGAGATTATGGATTAGATAGAGTTTGGGTGAGCTGGAATATTGGGTGGAAAAAAATATGTTAGAGGAGGGAGAAAATAAATAAAAATAAAAAATTAGGTTAGTTAAATTGGTTAAATTAAGGAAATTAGATATTAAAAAAAATAAAGAAAAAAAATGAAAAGAAAAAAGAGGGATCAATCTCGAGTGTTTTTAGTAGCAACAAAAGAATGAATTTAACTCCCGTTAAAGAGATAAATGTAATTTTTGTACTCCAGAGAGAAAATTGTATAATTAGCGAAGCTCTATCCTATAAATTTTCTGAGAGTACCATATTGCTTTTGTCTCAAAATGATAGGATTCACATCATTATGATGATATCTTATGATAATTTTTTTCAGAAGAGACATGGAAAAGGCAGCCTATGTGTCGTTGATAATACTACTCACTAAATAGGTAACAATATTGTGTAATACCAAAAATAAGGAATACACAAAAATAAATTGCTTCTCCACTTTAAATTCAAATTTCAATTTCTTGTTTTTTTTGTCAAGCAACCCAACGGAGGCCTATAACTCAATTTTACCCAAGTTAAATGATACGTTATGCTAGCATGTAGAAAGGGGGAAAAAGAAACACCCTTTACCATTAAGCTGCTAGAAATCATTTTAGGCCGAAGCTTGTTTTTGGCACATCATTTATTTACACATCACCAAGTTTGAATTTTAAAACCTTGGACAATTTCCTTTTATTTGTTTAGAGCTTGAGAATTGAGTCGAATAATTTTTAAATTTGTTAATATATATATATATTTAAAAATCAGAGTTTTAATAAATGATCACTGAAGAGTCCGAATTTATCAATAGAATTTGATCAATATATATGTGTATATGTATGTAGACATACATCTTACTTAACTGACCTCCTCTTATATATTAATTGTGGAATGCAGTTGAATATGGAGAGAGAAGCAGGAAGAGTCTTCAGTGGGTGGTGTGAGGGGAGGATCACCTTTGCCCCCACTTACAAGTATTCACAAAACTCGGATTCTTATGCTGGAGAGACTGTCAAATCCAAGAGAAAAAGAAGAACCCCAGCATGGTCTCTCTCTCTCTCTCTCTCTCAATGCATGTACACGTACACAGAAGTAGATTAGAAAAAATGAACTGAAATTTCTTTTTTTTTTTTTTTGTTTGGTTTTTAGGGATTGAGTAGTTAACAAATTTGGTCAATTACTTCAAACAGATGTCTCAATTAAGTGTGTTCCACCTTAAATTAATTTCAGGTGCGATAGGATATTATGGCGTGGCAGCGGCATTGAACAATTGTCATATTTACGCGGGGAATCAAGGCTCTCCGATCATAGACCTGTGTGTGCTGTCTTTGCTATGGAAGTAGAGGTAATTAGCAAAAGCACAAGGTTCAGGAAGGGTTACTCTTGTACCACTAGATTGGAATATGAAGACTGCATTCCCCACAGGCACAGCTTCTATGAGTTTTAATTAGTCCAAAAGTACTCCTCAAGCCCCTCTTGTATATTTTTAACCCATCTTGAGGAAACTGTGGCCTCCTTTATTAATTCTTAACTCATTAAATCTTTGTGTTAATTCTATTTTATTTTGATTTTCTCTCCTCCTCTAAATTAATGCAAGAATTGAAAATTTAATATATGCAGCCATATGAATGTTGGAAGCATCAAACAAGTGGTTTGAAAAGTTATCAGGAATTGTGTTTCCACTAGCAAGAGCTAATCTGTGCAGAAACAATTGCTTTTAGAGATCCTTTTATGCCCCCATATGCCACTCAGACAAAGAAACAATTGAACACGTGCTTTTTAGGTAGTTCAACGTGAGGCCCAGCAGGGTTAGCTCAGTGGAGCAGGGTTGAGCACGGGATGTGTGGTTGGGGCGCACGTCACGGGTTCGATACCCTTCCTGGGCGCTCTCGATTTATCTGGGTGATGTGGATACCGGGCGTTTGCACCACCCCTGAGGGTACGCGAGTACCGCTGGTCTTCACCTACCCCTAGGTAGTTCAACGTGAAAAAAAAAATAATAGTGATTTACAAATATTTATTATAAAAAAAATAGAGTTTCAAACGGTCCAAAATATATACAACACTCACGAGTAACATTTACTATCAATCTAAATGCATACATATATTTCTGACGTAAAGAGAAATACATGCATAACTTCTTGTGATATATGATCATGAAAATTTTTACTACGAAAATAAATTAAAAATTAGATTACTGATCAACTATTACTTTAAAACATTAAAGTCATCAAAATATATATTTTTTCGTTACATTAATATTATCCCCACATTATTTAATATAATAGTACATTTTAGTTAAATTTTCTAGTAATTAAACGTGTTAGTGGGTACGTAGCATGTGACGCATTTGTCTCATTAATGATATCCCACGTCCCAAATAGAAGTTGCCTCTCCTTCACACAAGAGTTCTTCTAACAGGCCTATATTTAAGTCTATATTTTCTCTTTGGATCCCTACTACAGCATCCGACCCAACTTCTTCAATTACACTTTTGGCCTAGAAGTTCCCATAGTCTTCCATCCAATTCTTACTCCCCTCCTCAGCTTGATTTTTGTGTGAATCAAAGTCTGATCAATGCTGCGGTAACTGCACTGAGTCTCATGCTCATTCCTCAAGTTCTTGTCTGCAAATCCAAACCTTAATTCACTTTGTGGGCACTTTGAGTTCTGGCATGAATATGATGCCCTCACCACATCCTCTCCTTCAAACTCACACTTCCTTTTCTCACCAATAATCCCAACTCCTTCTGAGATCTTCAGGCTTTTCTCAGTAACCCTTGAAAGGGCTTCTTCTTGGTTGATCACCTTTGACCAAGTAACAGTCTCTTTGGCTGTCATCTTGTCCTGGAGACACTTTGACTGTCTCAATAGCGTTCTTACCCTCTCCAAGTCAGGAGACGTTTGCTTGATGACTCCTGCTAATAAGCTCACCTTTAAAGCCTTCTTAAGGTCATGGGGGTTTCTATCGGGTGGTGGGCCTTGTTCTTGGGCCATGATCCCCTGATCACCCTACCAGAGATCCTTTCCTGTGGGCCACCAATGTGGGGCCAAACCCTTGTCAAAGGGGGAACCTCCTTTGTTGTGGGACACAATGTTGCATATGGGCAGAAAGTAGTGAGCCCAAGGTGTTGTTTTGCAAGTCCTGAAGAAGGTGCATCTATGATAGCTGATCACCTTCTTGTTCAAGCACCGGCAAGAACTCGGCTATGGCTGCCGGGCCTCACCTTCCCTTTCCACCATTCATGCAAACTTTCCGATAAGCCGGTGACTGGTTTCCCTTTCTCCGGGACGATCCCATACTCGAGCCCTTTTGCTTTGCAATCCTCCATGATCTTCCCCATGTGCTCGAGAATAGCGTCGTGGGCTCTGGACACCTTCTTCCGATCAGATTGCTCTTGTTTGGCCTCGGCGTCTTGATCATCGCTTTCGGACTTGGCCTTGAGCTTCAGTAAGCACATGCGGTCCTTCCACATCCGCTTCTTGAGCTCATCGTAGCTGAGATTGTCGTCTTCTTCTTCTTCCTCCACTTCGTCCACTACAGGAAATCTGGGTATAGGCGAGAAAAAACTTTCTCACTAGCTACAACTCATATTTTCCTCGCTATTCCTTGCTAAAAACTATAGACGAGGAAAAATATTTATCGCAGATTTCTTCGCCTATCCTCGATTTACTTTTTAACAAGGAAAATAAATGTTCTTGCCTATTCTTCTTTTTTAGCGAGGAAATAAGTGTCCTCGCCTATAATGACCTTTAGGTGAGGAAAATTTATATTTCTTCACCTATAATGACTTTTGGTGTGGAAATGTATTCGTTGCTTATAATATGTAAAACCTCAATGAATTGACTTTTAGCAACAAAAAAATTAGATACATTTAGCGGAGAATATATTTCCTTACTAAAAGTATTGGTTTTAAAAAAATAAATTTTTTGAATATTTAATTTTCTAAAAATCCTATTACAACAATAAATCAAATTTACAAATAAACCTAATACAATATTAAAACCAAATATACAAAATTATCATATTAAAGTGATCCAAATCCAACAACCATTAATGAAATCTATGAAATAAAACAAAAGTATTAAGATTATATTCAAAAATAAAAATAAAATTCAAGAAGTTTAATATTAATTGTCAAATGTCTAAACTTAGAGAGGTGGAGATACATTGAGTAGAAATAGTATTGGAAGAGCGAAACCCCTCAAACATCTTTAACAACTGAGTTTACTACTTCTCCATTTTAGCAATCTTGCTGCAAAAGAAATTTCGCTCAACTTCCATTTGCTTCATTTTTTGCATGACACTTTCAAGTTGGAATCTTAAATTAACACAACCTGAGCAATGAAAAATGCGCACCGAAGGAGGCTTTGGTCCATGGCCCATCCCACGTACATAGTCAGACTTCTTTCCTAAAATCGGCATCCCTACAACATCCTCACTCAATGCATCATGGCCATAGGGGGTAGCCACTTCTCACGCGTACCATCTCATCTCATCCTAACATTTATTATAACTAATATGAGAATATTATTAAACCACAATTAAAAAATTACAAAAACGTACATGTAACCCTGTCACCTTCGTGCAACACCACTGGTTACTTTTTGTTGTGTGTGCTTGCTTCCACCATCCAATGAAACCAATCGATGCATTACTTTCAGGATCCACCCATGAAAAATAATATATAAGTATAAAACAAATAGTATAAATGAATCAGGTAAACTAATTGTTACTATGTTATAACGAGCAGGCACAAATGCACTTGATCCCATCGCATGTGTAATGGTTTGATGAGATCGATTCTATGCATTTTTTAGACATTTCTCCTGAAAAAAAAAAAAAAACAAAGAAAAAAGTTAGCTTTTTTTTCTTCCCAAACATAAAAAAAAAATAAATAAATAAATAAATAACTAACTTTTTTACTTTCCAAACTCAACCTAAAATTAACAATCAGCCTTTGAATCCTACATGCCTTGAGAAAATGTATATATCTACACATTGAATTACACTTCATTAGATAAGGAATTTTTTTTTTCTTTTCAACATTGCCCTCCCAAAAAAAAAAAAAAGTTTTATGATTTTTGGTGTTTAACTTTTCCTTTTTTTTCACTGAACATATTTTTAATTATTACTAATTTTTTTCTATTGTTACCCATCTTTTTAATTATTTTAATTTTTTTTAATTAACTTTTTCTAATTTTTTCTAATGCACAACACTTGTTGCATCAAGTTGAACTTCTTTTTAACCCTTTTTTTACTCCATCACTGTTTGAATTTAGTTTTCTGAATTCACTTGTCCCCCAATGGTTTTATTTGTAAGAAGAATTTATTAGAATTTGTTGCAAAAAAATGATGTAGCAATAAAATTTTCCAAATTAAAAGAACACGTTAACGAGCATTTCTGATAACTTATTTAAAAAAAATTAAAGTTATTCTAATAAATTTTCTTTTGATAATTGCTCTCTTATCAAAGTCGTATATACCTATGATATATATATATATATATATATCTACAAAGGCTTGCGAATATATACCCCTTACAAGAAAAATCTTTGATGTAAAGCAATAAAGTGCTCATCATCTTCATCATTTTCAACACGAAATAGGTGGCCATATTTACTGAGATGATATGTCACTCTGCGTAACCATAAAATCACGGAAATGATTTGACAAATACAGTAATAAATAAGAATCAGTGCAATGCCCTCCGCGATCGTCTCATCCCAGCCACAACAGCGGAGGCTTGTTCACATCAATGGGCAAAAAAAAATCAAAGAAGAGACAGATCAAAGAATCCCATACGAGGCATATAAAAAAATATGTATATATATGTGGAGGTTGATAATGAAATGATTTAATATGCCATTCGATTAGGGCATGGACTCGGAACCATCCAAAACTGCCCCACACATTCCCGTGTTTCTCTCCTAAATCCACCTAGTGGCTGGCATTATTTTTATCTGGCAAGTTTAAAATAATTGTTAATTTCGTAGTAATTAAAGCGAAAAAGAAGCAAGATAAAGTATTAATGAATGAAAATCCCCAAGATCAGTAACTAGGGTTTCACAAACACAAAGAAAGGGAAAGAGAGGCGAGAGAGAGAGAGAGAGAGAGAGAGAGAGAGAGAGAGAGAGAGAGAGAGAGAGAGAGAGAGAGAGAGAGAGTGGAGCTAAAAGGTTGGAACCTGTGAATGGAAATAGTGGAGATGAATGGCAGAGAAGCAGCGGCAATGACGACAGTACAATATAACAACAGAGCAAATAGCGGTGAAGTGTAGTAGCAGCGACTATGTGTTTTGAAAAGTAATATTTATATTTTTTAACTTTTGGATTGAACTTTAGCAAGGAAATTAGAGATTCCTCACTTATAACTTTTTGTGACCATTTGATCCCTTGCCTAAAGTTCAAATAAGGCTTAAATAAGACTTAAGTAAATAAGAATTACCAAAAAAAAAAGTACTTAAATAAGGTTTTACGATTTTTGTTAGGTGAGTCTATTTGCACTCCACAGATGATACAATTGCCCCTCATAAAAAAAAATATTTACAAATTTGAACAAACACCCTTAGGTGTACAAAAGAATAGAAAAAATATTTGTGAAGCCAAAAATAAATTTTATTTATATTTATATTTCTAACAATTTTTTTGAAAGGTAAAAAATATTTTTAACAATCATATAAAAATAAATATTATTTTATTTTATTTCATAACTTAATGAAATAAAAAAATTAATTTTTTATTATTTTTATTTACAAATTCTTGTTATTTTTAATAATCATCCTCAAGTCATTTAGTAAAATTATATAGGATCCTTTCAATCCCCATCAGAGGTGGAGCCAAGAATTCGCACACGAGTAGGCACTAATCACATTAATGCCCCCTCCCCCCAGGCCATGCAGCGGCTCCGCCCATGATCCCCGTGATCTAATATATATTTTAAAAATAATGCAATAAAATAAAATATAATAAAAAAGTAAATGTGTTAAATATTAAAATAAATAAATTATGAAAGGTTTGTTAAAAAGAATAAGGATATATATATAGATAATTAAGAAAATGAAAAAATTTTGTAAATTAACTGAAATGAATTAAATAAGATATTTTCTTATTTGATTAATATATAAAATAAATAAAAATTTATTTTTATATGATTGCTAAAAATATAAAAGAAAATAAATTTATTTACTTTTTCAAAATATTCTTTTCTAACATAAAATTAAATCTACAAACCATATTTACCAAACAAACCATTAGTATATATTTTTTTTAAAAAAAAAACATAACTTAATTCTTTATAATAAAAATATTCTTTTAAAAAAATTAGAATTAAAAAATTTTTATCATGCATAAACGAATTTTTTGAAAAACAAAATTATATTGCAATTACCTGCCCAATTATTAAAATATCTAAAAACATTGATAAGTTGCCTTCTATATATATTATTTAAAAAGTAGTTTATATTATAAAATGAAGTATTTATAATATTATAATTATGTCTTGAATTAAGTTTTTGCATAAGGACTTTTTGTCATTATAACTATGTAATACATATCTAAAAGTAAATATGGGTAATTGTGTAATTTAAATTAATAAAAAAGTAAAGTGGGCTATTTGTGGAGTATTATTAGCGAGAAAACATATATTTCTTTGCCTATACCTTATTATTAGCGAGGTAACTAACTTTTCTCCCCTATAATCAAAGCAAATTGTTTAACTATTGGTGAGGAAACCTATTTTTCCTTGCCTACACCCAACTATTAGCGAGGAAACCTGCTTTTCCTTGCTTATACCCAACTATTAGCAAGAAAATTTAAGTTTCCTCGCCTATAGTTAAAGAAAATCACATAACTATTAGCGAGGAAACTCATATTTCCTTGCTTATACCTCACTTTTAGCGAGAAAATTCAGTTTCCTCGTCTATAGTAAAAAAGTTCCTTGACTATTAGTGAGAAAACTGATATTTGCTTACCTATACACCACTATTAGCGAGGATATTATATTTCCTCGCCTATAATGAAAAATGTTCATTGACTATTAGTGAGAAAACTCATATTTCCTTGCCTATACCCCATTATTAGTGAGGAAATTTTAATTTCCTTATCTATAGTACTCCCAAATCTCCCCCCATGAACCTTTTTTTGTTTAGCGCCATATTTTCGATCCTATAGCGAGGAAATCGCAAAATCCTCGCAAAATACAATTATTAGGAAATTTTTTCCTTATAAAAACTATTCTAACCATTTGCAAGGAAATATTTGTTTCCTCATCGAAAACTTATTATTAGCGAGGAAATAAGGTTCCTCACAAAATATTTCCTCACCTATACTCTATTTTCTTGTAATGGTCGCTGGGCCTTGGCAGGTCAATTTCTCCATAAAACTCCACCATGTTTCCACTCAAATCTACTCATCTATGAAGCTTGTGATCAAATGAAACCATAGATTTTGTTGTGGGTGCTCTACATATCTAATAACTTTATATATATTAGGAGGTATGGCGGTGGAAGGTGGAGGTTTGAAAAAAATAATAATAATAATAGCCTTTCTCGAGGGGCTAAGGATGATCTTGGATGTATTAATGAAGCATGGAAATGGTTGCAGGTTTTGAGCACCATTGGGAGCGATAGTATTTGCCTAGTGATGCAACTATTGAAAAGATAAACTTGACTTGTGTTTTTAGTTTTTAATTTCTACACAGTTCTAGAGTTCTTTAGAGTTCTATGTCTTTTCATTAGCTATGTTTGTTCTATTTTCCATATTTTTCAGATGAATGTATCTTTTAAAGGGTCATGTATGGTGCTTTGTTTTTAGGATTTTTTTTTAATTAATGCCAAAGTGTCCATTAGGGGCTATAAATGATTGATGTAGCAAAAGGTTTTATGGAAGTGGAATACAAGAGTTGAATTTCCAGTATAGTCCTCTTCCCTTCTTTCAAATATCTTGTAGCAAATTAAGATATTTCTCCAACAAAGTGGTATCAAAGCCACTTCGCTAGAGGTCAAGAAAATGGTGAATGGTAATTCGCTAGGATTTCAATATCCTCGGCTTACCAAAGATAACTACGAAAATTGGTCGCTCCAAATAAAGTCTATTCTCGGTATGCAAGATGCTTAGGAGATTATAGAGAAAAGTTATAAAGAGCGAGATGGTTCCAAATTGAATCTCACTGAAAAGGATGCCTTGCAAAAGTAAAGAAAGAAGGATCAAATCGCTCTTACCCTCATCCATCAGGGCTTGAATGTTCAATGTTTGAAAAAGTGGCTGGTGAAAGCACCACAAAAATGGTAGGGGAAATCCTCCAAAATTGTTTCTGTGGAATTGAAAAAGTAAAAAAAAAGTACGACTTCAAACTCTTAGAGGAGAGTTTGAAACCCTTTGTATGAAAGAATTCGAATCCATTTCAAATTATTTTACAAGAGTATTGGTCATTGTGTATCAGATGAAGCGTTATGGCCAAAGCTTACCGAATGTTCCTATGGTGGAGAAATTTCTTCGCTCATTGAGACCAAAGTTTGTGCATATTGTGGTTGCTATTGAAGAGTCAAAAGACTTGGAGACAGTGACTATTGACCAGCTCTTAGGATCATTACAAGCTCATAAGGAAAGACTTAAGATAAATGGAAATGAAGCCATGGAACATGTTTTGCAAGCAAAACTCTCCTTCCAAGGTAGTGGAGGGAGTTATGTTAGAGGTGGAAACGCCCAGCGGGGACAAGGCCAAGGACGAAGTCTGGGACGCGGATGTGGATTTGGACGTGGTCGCGGACAAGAAGAATGTGAAAGAGGCAATAGTGGCTCTTTCAATAATGAAGGTCATTTTTTAGCGAAGTTACGTGGAGGAGAAAGAAGCCGAGGACGAGGAAGAGGTAACAGTTCAAACCAAAGAAAGTACGACAAATCTCAGATAGAATGTTACAATTGTCACAAATCTGGGCATTTCTCCCGGGAATGTAAAGAGACAAATAACCATGTTGAAGAGCAAGCTCATCTTGTTAAAGAAAATAAGATCAAAGCAAGACCTACTTTGTTGCTAGCTATCAAAAAAAATAAAGAGATGGGAGAAAATTTGTGGTATCTTGACAATGGTGCTAGTAATTACATGTGCGGCGACAAAAGCAAATTTTTGGAGCTTGATAAAACATGGAGAGGAGATGTAACTTTTGGCGACTTCTCAAAAGTTCCAATCATAGGAAAAGGTACAATCCTAATTCGTTTGAACAATGGCGATCATCGAATAATTCCAGAGGCATATTTTGTTCCCAATATGAAGAATAATATTTTGAGCTTGGGTCAACTTTTGAAGAGAGGTTATGAAATTCTCATGAAAGATCGTTGTCTTTTCTTAAAAGATAAAAGAAATAATTTGGTTGCAAAAGTTTCAATGAAGAATAATCGAATGTTCTTGTTAAATCTTCAAACTGATGTTACCAAATGCTAAAAAGCAAGTGTGAAAGATATGTCATGGTGATGGAACATGAGGCTTAGACACTTGAACTTTGGAGGGTTAAAAATGATGGCTCAAAAAAAGATGTGGCTTGCCTTGTATCAACCATCCAGATCAATTATGCAATGGATGTCAATTTGATAAATAATCTCGAAAGCCCTTTCCAAAAGAATCAATTTCTAGAGCTATGGAGCCGCTTCAACTTGTTCATACCGACATTTGTGGTCCTATCAAACCAAAATCATTTGGTAAGAGCAAGTATTTTATGCTTTTCATTAATGACTTTAGCAAAAAAAGTTGGGTTTATCTTTTGAAAGAAAAATCAGAAGCTTTTGAAATTTTCAAAAAACTTAAAGCTTTGGTTGAGAAACAAAGTGTCTATGACGTTAAAGCTTTGAGATCTGATAGAGGAGGCGAATTCACATCTAATGAATTTAAGAATTTTTGTGAAGTGAATGGAATTTGTCATCTTTTAATGGTTCCCAGATCGCCACAACAAAATGATGTTGCTGATAGGAGAAATAGTTTGATCTTGAATATGGCACAGAACATGTTGAGAAGTGGCAAAATGTCGAAGGAATTTTGGGCAGAAGCTGTTGATTGTGTAGTGTATTTGTCAAACTGATATCCTACAAGAAGTGTGGAGAACATGACACCGCAAGAAGCTTGGATCAGAATAAAGCCCAACATATCACATTTTCGAGTTTTCGGAAGTATTGCATATGTTTATGTTCCAGATCAAGAAAGGTCCAAGCTGGATCTGAAGGGTGAGAAATATATTTTTATTGGCTATGATTCAGGCTCCAAAGGCTATAATCTCTACAATCCAATCACAAAAAAAAAAAAAAATAGTGATTAGTAGAGGCATAGAATCTGACGAAGAAAATACTTGGGAGTGGGATCTTTAAGATGGAGAAAATTATGATTTCTTCTCTTATTTTGAGGAGGAGCACTTTGAACCACCATCATCATGAGAAAACTTGAATGAAAGAACGCCACACATGCGAAGTCTCTATGACATTTATTAGGTAATCGAACCATTGGATTTGTTTTGTCTTTTTGCAGAAACTGAGCCTTTGGATTTTGAAGAAGCTGTGCAAGATGAGAAGTGAAAAAGCGCCATCTACGAAGAGATCAAGTCAATAAAAAAGAACGACACATGGGAGTTTGTCACTCTTCCTAAAGGGCAAAAGGCTATTGGTGTAAAATAGATATACAAGGCAAAGAAGAATAAAAAGGAGAGGTCGAAAGATATAAAGCAAGATTAGTGGCTAAGTGATACAGTCAACGTGTCCGCATTGACTATAAAGAAGTATTTGCCCCTGTTGCTCGTTTAGAAACTATAAGGTTATTAATTTCTTTTGCTACTTACAATAAATGGAAGATCTACCAAATGGATGTTAAGTCAGCGTTCTTGAATGGGCTGCTTCAAGTTTACATTGAACAACCTTTGGGGTATGTGGTAAAAGGCTAAGAGAATAAAGTTCTCCAGCTTAAGAAGGTGTTATATGGAATGAAACAAGTGCCAAGGGCATGGAATACCAGGATCAATAAGTATTTCATTTCTAATGGTTTCACCAAATGCCCACGTTAGCATACTCTTTATGTTAAGGTAAATGAAAAAAAAGGCATACTTGTTGTTTTTGTATATGCTGACGATCTCATTTTTACAGGAAATAATCCGAAAATGTTCGAAGAATTCAAAAAGGTGATGGTTCAAGAATTCAAGATGACTGATATTGGAATTATGGCCTTCTATTTGGGAATTGAAGTGAAACAACAAGAAGATGGCCTTTTTATTTCTCAAGAATGATATGCAAAGGAGTTACTTCAGAAATTCGAGATGGCTAATTGCAATCCGATAGGCACCCTTGTGGAATGTGGAATTAAATTATCAAAGCATGAAGATCGAGAAAAGATAAATGCAACAATTTTCAAAAGTTTGGCTGGAAGTCTAAGATACTTGACATGTATAAGGCTAGATATTTTGTTTAGAGTTGGACTCGTTAGTCGTTTCGTGGAAACACCCACCACTGCTCACTTCAAAGCTGCAAAAGAATTCTTCGTTATATTAAAGGCACACTAGATTTTGGGTTGCTTTATTCATCTTCTAAGGATTTGAAGCTCGTAAGATATTGTGACAATGATTGGGCTAGAAATTTAGATGATAGAAAAAGCACTACAGGTTTAATATTTTTCTTGGGAAATGCTGCTTTCACATGGAGTTCAATGAAACAGTCAATTGTGCGCTCTCTACTTGTGAAGCGGAGTACATTGTTGCTACATCATGCATATTTTATACGGTTTGGCTTCAAAACGTATTAAAGGATTTGCATATCATACAAGGGGAAGCTACGAAGATTTTTATTGATAACAAATCTGCAATTGCTTTGACAAGGAACCCTGTTTTCCATAATCAAAATAAACACATTGATACAAGGTGTCACTACCTTAGAGAATATATTGCAAATAAGGAGGTGGAACTCAAGCATGTAAAATCTCATGATCAAATAGTAGACATTTTTACAAGGCCGCTCAAGTACGAGGATTTCTGAAGGCTTCAAGCACTACTTGGAGTTATGAAGAAAGTCAAGTTTAAAGCCGGGTGTTGAAAAGATAAACTTGACTTGTGTTTTTGGTTTTTAATTTCTACACAGAAAGTCGTTTAGAGTTCTATGTCTTTTCATTAGCTATATTTGTTCTGTTTTCCATATTTTCCAGATGAATGTATCTTTTGAAGAGTCATGTATGGTGTTTTGTTTCTAGGAGTTTAATTAATGCTAAGGTGTCCATTAGGGGCTATAAATGATTGATGTAGCAAAAGGTTTTATGGAAGTGGAATACAAGAGTTGAATTTCTAGTATATTCTTCTTCCTTTCTCTTAAATATCTTATAGTAGATTAAGATAAATCTCCAACAACAACTGGAGTGCATAGATAAGCACTATATGATGGTAAGTGCATGTCCTTCATATATACTTGTGATGTTTGTCATTATATCAAGTACAACCACACATATATAAAATGTGTGCTGGCTTACATACCAAATGTGTTATCTACCTCTATAAATATATATATATATATATATATGTAAATGTATATAATAAAATAGCATAGTTTTTGAAAATATCGTTCTCACAAATAGGGGCAGAGCCAGAATCACAAAATGTCCTGAACTGTAAGTCAAAACTCAACAAATTGAAAAGTTCATAGAGGGTTGGCTAGGGTTGGGTTATTCAAATGATGGGTTGGGTTACTCAATAAATGGATTAGGCTAATTTTTTTGGCTCTAAAATTTACTTAGTAAAAAAAAAAAAAATTCTTTTTTACTTTTTGCATTAGGATAGAGCCCAGCACAGCACGCAATGTGGCTCTGCCCTTGCTCAAAATTAAAATCTAACAGTTAAGAATTATTTTTTCTTTCATTTAATGATTGTGATTATTTTTATATTTTTAACTTCCCACTCAATTTTTATTTTAATGGACTCCACTACTATTTAAAACAGTTTGGGCATTATAAATTTCACCATATTTCGAGAGTAGCGATCATATACAAATTAAAAAACTACCAACTTAAATTCCACTCAATTATGATTTTGAAGCTAAATCTTTTCAAATTAAACCACCATAATTTGTATTTTCTTTTATGCTACTTATCAAAAATTAATTGAAGAGAGACTAAAATACATGTAATAAATGTTAAGGTTTAAAATTTTAGAAAAAAATTAAAACTTATAAATTATTATAATTTTTTTTATTTAAATTTTTTGTTCAAAGTTTCAACTATATAAGAAATTTAATACTAATTTTATTTAGAGTGTAATAGGCTCGGATTATTGCTAGTACAATATTAAGTATGGCAATGGAACTGGAGGCTAAGAAACATTAATGAGAAAAATATACTTTCAAAATTACTTACCTACCAAAAAATAAAACGAGAATAACGAAAGCAATGGTGTTTATGTAATTGAAACTCGGGAATGAGGGGTAATGGATTTTTTTCTTTTGAATTAAATGAAGAGTTTAATGGATTTTTTATAGAAATAATAGACTCACAAAGCCAGATGGTTGCCACATTATAACTTTTTAACGTTTTCTGGCACTTTTATGTAATACAAAACTCTTTAATAAATTTTTTTTTTTTATACACCCACTTGCTTAATACATCTAATCCATTCTATTTATGCTAGAAGTGTATGATAGACTGGCTGTATAACACTTACATAGATACTCAACCCTTAACGATGGCACGTGCAGATCCACATACTTGACTGTGGGAAAACCTCACCCACTTAAAAATTATATTTAGATATTCTTTATCATTTGTCAGTTATTTTTAAAATTTTCCTAATACGTTGCCCCCACCCCAATCCATGGTTGTTTCTTCTTTTAGCGTTATATACATATACAAAGGATAATTTACTACCCAATTTGAAACAATTTTAAAATTTTAAAATTATTCTCCTAGATTTTGTTACATTAAGTACTATAAGTATACTTAAAAAATAATTTTATTATAAAAGAATATTCTCACTTTTATTATTTTTGTTAATTATCTATTGATTTAAGATAATTTTTATGTTCAGTAATTAAAAATTTCGAGCCCATCCCTAAACGAGGGTGATCCTGGGATGCATTATTGAAGTGAGGAAGCTGACATTGGAAATTTTATTTTTATTTTTTAAGAAAATGGTTTCAAGAGTTAAAGAGTATTTGGTTAATCAAAATTAATTCAACTTATCAATTTTTATTAAATTTTTATATTTTTTTTAATCAAATTTTATCACATATTAATTTTACTTTAATTTTCTTAACTTTTTCACTCAACTTTTTTAACTAAACTTTATCAGCCAAGTACTCCCCGAGAATCGAGATGCAACGATAATTGCTCACTGATGCAAGTACCGAAACTAATGAGCACGCACGGCCACGTCAGGATTCACAATTTTCCTTTACTATATAGAGAGAGGGATGGCTAACATCGTTTATAAATGTCAGCCGGCTAACAATACTTAGCAACCATTGGATTAACCTTAGTGTGTGAGCTTTAGACTATAAGATCAAATTTTTCACATGACTTTTAAAACCTCACGTGACTAAAAAATGAAAGTGTAACAAAGAAGCACGCAGATTGTGCTATGCGGGCTTTGCGAATGCAATTGTTTGAAAAAAAAAAAATTCCTTTTAGACTTGAGCAATTGTTTTTACGAATCCTTTTTACAGAATACAATTGCTTGAAATTAAAAACTGTGTCCGAACGCTGTGAGGGTTTAGCCGCATTCTGTGTTCAAAATTTTGGGCGAAAAAATTGATTTTCAGGAACTTTAATTTGGTGTTCAAATTTAATTTCAATGTTAAAAAAACAATCTAACCAAAAAAATTGTGTCTAAATTGCATTTGTCTTTTAAATGTTGGCAAAAAAAAAAAAAAAAACAAATTTTATTTGCAATTGTCTCTTTTTTTTTTTTCAATATACACCTATATTTTATTAGAATAGTAAAAAGTTTGAGTTAGTCACTTTCCTTTTATCGTTTTTTTAAGTACACACTTGTATAAAAAAAGTTGGTTTAAATGCTATAATTAGGTATTTCAATTGGGTGTTTATTTTTAATTTGACTGTTGGAATATTGAGTGTTAAATTTTAATATAGATGTTAGAATATTATTAATGTTAATAAAGCTCCTAGACCACCAACTAAAAATGGTTGTTTTTTTTTCAGAGCAATTTAATCAAAAAAAATCTCGCGAAAAAAATAAAGTCTTTACTTCCTTACAACAAAAACTTTATTTTTTTTCCTTTTCTATAATGGAAAAAAAAAAGAAAAAGAAAAGGAAACCACATTAATTGTTGCACTTGTTTATTTATTTATTTCTTTCTTTTTTTTAGTATATATCTGTATAAAAAATTTGTTAGAATATTATTCTCAAAAAAATTAGGTTTTTCCTTCCTATGCCTTTGTTCTTTTTTTTTCTTTTTTACAATGGAAAAAAAAAAGAATAAGAAACCATATTAATTGTTTTAGGCTGGTCTCTTTATTTTATTTTTGTTTTTTTTAAATATATACTATGTAAAAAAAATTGTTAGAAAATTAAATTCTTTCTGTCATTTATGTGTTTTATTACTGCGCAGACCCTCGTCGATTGATGTGGACCGTGGAGATAATGGAATTAAAATTATGACAATAAACCTTCCAAAATCTACTAAAGATAGTAAAGAGCTGTTGTCAGTTGAGTTTTCTTCTGAAATTATAAGTGACACGGTGGTTAAGTCAATTTGCAAGCCATTTGTTGGGATGGAGTTCAATACAGTTGAGGAAAGTTTTGCATTTTGGAAAAAATATGCACGTGGTATTGGATTTGGTGTTCGAGTTAGAGGAATGAATAAGAGAAAAGATGGAGTGGTGATATTCAGGACGTATGTATGTTTCGGGCAAGGCGAAAGGTCTGAAGATCCATGGCACATTCATTCCATGTGATTGTGGTGTTCTTATGAGCATTTCTTTGAACAAAGAAAAAGGGAAGTACTATGTGACATCCTTCATAGAAGGACATAATCATGAGCTAGAGGGTAAACAAACCACTCATCGCCTTAAAGCACATCGAGGCATCAATGAAGTCCAAGCACATGCTATTACTGTCGCACAAGAGGCGGGTCTTGGATCGAAGACGACATATAGGTATATGAGCATAAAAGTTGGGGGCTCAGAAAATGTAGGTTTCGCTAGAGAGGATGTGAAATCACACCTACGCACTAAATGACCGAAAGACATGGAATTAAGAGAAGCTACTGTCATTTTAGAGTACTTTCAAAAATAGTCCAAGCGAAGCCCTTCTTTCTTTCATGACTTCCAACTTGATTGTACAGGGCCAATAACCAATATATTTTGGGCCGATTCAAAGATGCTAGTTGACTATCAAGCCTTCAGTGATGTGGTAATGTTTAACACAACATTTGGCACTAATAAGGAGTCTCGGCCTCTGGGGGTTCTTACTGGTTTTAACAACCATAGGCAAATGGTAATATTTGGGGGCACCTTATTGTTCGATGAGACTATAGCCTCTTTCGCATGGCTTTTCAAAATATTTCTTCAATGTCATAGGGACAAAAAACCTATAGTGATAGTTATAGACCAAGATGCGGCAATGGGAAAGGCTTTGGAGGTTGTAATTCCTACTATACGCCATGCGCTGTGTACTTGGCATATTGGTCAGAATGCAATGAAGAACTTAGCTGGTACTTTACAGGGGAACACAAAATATCTTATATCAAAACTTCATAGTTGTATTTATGATTTCCTTGATGTTGATGAGTTTGAAGAGAAATAGAGGAACATGGAGAAAAAGTTTGGCCTTGTTGGAAATAAGTG
This sequence comes from Vitellaria paradoxa, assembly GCA_019916065.1. Taxonomy (NCBI): domain Eukaryota; kingdom Viridiplantae; phylum Streptophyta; class Magnoliopsida; order Ericales; family Sapotaceae; genus Vitellaria; species Vitellaria paradoxa. Next base: position 60,567,502 of record CM034233.1, read on the forward strand.
GCTTGATGGACTTTATCAAAAAAAGCATCAATGGTGTATTGCTTATATGAAAGATATATTCACTACTGGGGTGCATAGCACACAGTTGAGCGAAAGTGCCAACGCTAGGGGTGAAACTAGTATTGGGAAGTGGGCTAACTATGAAAAAGTTTTTTCAAGGATTCGAGTAATTTTTGACAGACATTAGGGAAAAGGAATTATAGAGTGATTATGAGTCTAGGCAAACTTTTCCTCACCTTACAATCAAGAATTCTACCATCTTGAGGCAAGCTGCAAAAATATACACCCTAACATGTTTAGGCTTTTTAATGAACAATTTGATTTGGGGCATAAAATTTGGTTGGATAAGAATGATCCTATTGAAGGCCCCCACATGAGGATTACAAATGAAGTAGACAGAGCATACAAGATTAATTTCGACCCATCATCAATGATGATTTCTTGTACATGTTGCTTGTATGAGATGCGCGGATAGCTTTGTGTGCATATTTTGAGGGTATTCAAACTATGTCATATTCATAAAATTTCAGATAAGTACATTATGAAAAGGTGGACTTGACATGCGAAAAGTGGCCTTGCTTTTGGTGAAATTCCTCCCCCTAACTTGACAAATTCACAATTGGCCAACATCTTGTGTTCAAAGTTTATGCGGTTAGCATACCGCGCAATTGGAAACAATGAGGCGTTTAAGAGTGTTTGTCGTCTTATAAGTGATGGTCACTCCCTTATGGATAAGTATGAAATGTCTGGGGCAACAAGCAAAGAGACTGTAACAGTAGATCCTCTTACTTCTCTTAACCCTATAAACCTTAGAGTGACAGTGCTAAAAAAGAAAGATAGTCACAAAAGTACTCGCAAACGTCGGAATGTGTCATGCACAGAAAGAGCAAAGGGACCGAAAAAGACTCAGCAATTCAAGCAAAGAAGAACTAGCTCGCAATTTATTTTAGCGAGAGTTCAATCATTGTCACAGGTACAACCCTATTGTCAAACTATTAAGTTGTTGTACTATAGTTTATAACCTTTTGTGCAATGTAATATTTAATGAAATAATTATAATTGGTTAATTTGTTCATTTTCAAGGTTACCGAAGGACAAGTAGATAACGATGATGACCTCATTTGTTTGACACTCTAGCAACCATTGGTGTGGAAGTTTTTGAGTAAAGTTTGACACTCTAGCTTTTGGGTAAATTTTTTTAGTTTTTTTTTTTTTGGGGGGGGGGTTAAATTTGTTTGTTTCACTATTGCTATGTTGCTTAATTTTGATATATTAATTTTTTTAGTCTATACCTTGTTTTGGTGACTTAATTTCTAACATTTCATGAAATTAGATGTTGAGAAACAAGAAGTCTAGTTTCAATTAGCATTCTGACAAAAAAAATTAGGAACCATGAAAGTTTTAAATTCTTTTTAGTTTACTCCATTTTAATAATTAAGATTTTTGGCAATTGTTAATAAGTGCATTTGTGTTTTCTACATAGGAAGAACTCTTATGCAGGAGGCCACTGTACGTCGGGAAACAAATGTGAAATGGATGACTATGTCTTTTAGCTATTCTACCTAGTAGCAATATAGAATTTGGATAATAAATTGGAAACACAGTCGTAGTTGATTTCATAGAAGAACATAAATAATATTAAAAGGAAAAGGAAAGCTAAAACTAAAGTGAGCGTAATGGATTTATTCTTCTTAGGGAAAGGAAATATGAGAAATGTATCTTATTTATTTTTAAGGTTATTACTTTTTTGTTGCTGGATGTTTCATCTCTTACTCCTTATTTTAATTGTGATTGATAAATGGATACCAAGGACATATTTTTTTATAGGTGGTAGAGCCTTATCAATTTCAAAAAGGCACCATACCTTTTCAATGCTGCTTGTTCATGGTAATCTTTCGCTGAAATTAACTCTTTTTGGAATGAAAGTTTAAAAATGCTTAAACTCTTCGTTACTTTTTTGGCTTAGATAACAAGATTCGTCAATCAACTTAACAGACCTATCAAGATAGTCTAATCACCTTAAAATTCCTACCATGCAAGTTTAGTGCTCAATGCAATGTTCAACAATCTGGTAAGGCGACACTAAGGACACTAAATTCTCTAATTGTTACTTATGGTGATAAAGTTGGTTCAGCTACTTTTGAAGTCATTACTGTGGAACTTTCAATTCTGATAAGATATTTCCTTGCATTTTTATCTTTAATTTCCTTATTTAGTCATTATCTTATTAGCTTATTTCTTTATTTATTTATTTTTGCATCTTCTCAAGTTTTCAAAAGTTATGGTTTACTTCTGCCATCTAAACTATGTTCTAAATACTAACTTTCTTAATGCACATTAGTGCTTTGGACTGACACATAGCTGGCACTATTGTTAGTGAGAAGCTTATTGCTTCAGGGGTAAGCCCTTTTGATACTATTTTGGCTTTATTTTGGAGCCTGAGTGTAGGTCAGGATGTTCTTTTATGCGTAAACTCCTCTTTTTTATGCTTCAGGCTCCACAAAGTATTTTTGCTGCCTTAGTTTGTTCAGAAAACACAAGTTTTGATGCTTTGCTAGAGTCTCTTCTTTCAACTGCTAAACCATCCCCTCAATCTGGAGATGTTGCAAAATAGTTCAATGTGTAACTGAATATCTATTTTGGGGAAACAGAGTTTACTTCCTTCAGGCATAATGTTATATATATATTTAGAAAATGTTAAAGGCATCCAAAATGGGAAAAAAATTGAAATGAAGAAGTGGAATGTCTTATGTATTCTTTTTAAGAAAATACATTCGCGAGCTTTTTTCCCTCTCACTATACCCCATTTAAAACATTAGTTTTGTAAACTGCATGGTATTAGCATTGGTGCTTTGGCTTCCTGCACTCTTCTAAGTGTTTGGTCTGATATTTAGCTTTGGATACACCATATTAATTATCATTTTTGAGTATGCACTATTGATTTAACAGAAGAAATTGCAATGTCCTTCAATTAATGTTTATGATTACTCATAAAGTGCTAATATATGTTTATATATATATATATATATATATATCTATAAGTATCCATGAATAGGTGATGTAATTTTGGTGTTATTGCTAACATAGGCAAAGAAGAAATTTACAAAATAGTAAATTATCCCAATAACGACATTGAGCTAGCACGTGACTGGATCATATTGTGATGGTGCGGCTTGGTCATCAGATTTGGTCATTAGATTATCTGAAAATTGTTTGATAATTTTCTTAACTTATACATATATGATCATCAGATTAGAAACAAATTAATGTTGTAAAAATTTTAGTTTTTTTTTTTTTTTTTTTTTTTTTTGGGCACCAAACAACCACATGTAAATGCTCATCTCTTCTTCAAAGCAAATTGTCCTATTATTACATTTCCAATACAAAAACACAATATGTTTTTACATATCAAATTCAAGTTCACAAATCCAAATAATTGACAGCAAATTACAACAATTTATTTGTTGCGAATAGAACTCGTATAGCTACTATTATGATTCAACATTTGTTTGAGAGAATGTGAAGTTAAACTAAATTATCCATCAAACAGGCAACTTAAGAAGGAAAATCACAAATGCGAGGCATTGTCCGCTTAATTGAGGTAGCCTTCCAGATCGAAAAATTGCGAACTTTGGAACCTCTGAGTAGGAATAACTAATGCCATTCCCATTTAAGAACTCTTCAAGCAATTTCTTGGCTCTATCAGGATTGGAACTCTCACATTCAATCTTGTGATTGTTTCTGAAATCAAAGTGCAATTCGTCGAGCTCCAATTGCAGCCGATTCCAATCATGCATTGTTCTCACATTCTTGAACCCACCCAAACACACCAACCCCGTGTCTCTAACCCCAAATTTCACTTTCACTCTGTTCACAATCTGTGATGAATCGACCGACAAAAGCCACCACGGCTCAGTGATAATAGCGTGGGCAATGGAGGGGTCGATGGGCTCTTCATCCTTCTTGACGCGACTGATTTCGGTAGATATTACGGGCTTGGATTTGAGAGAGATGACGCAGTGGGAGGTGACGCCACCGCAAAAGCAAATACGAAGGATGGCGGGCTCGAGGAGAGCTCTGCGTTGACACCGTTAGAAAATACGTTTCCTGGATTAGGGTTTGGTGCGAAATGGGGGAAGGAGTTTGGAGAATCTCCGGTGAGCAGTGTGGTTTGAAGGTGGAAGCAAACGTCTTGAAGGTGGTTTGAAAAGGGCTAAAACTTCTTTGTTTCATTTCTTAGTCACGTGAGTTTTTAAACTCACGTGCATCTAATTTAATCGAACGGTTGGAAAACAATGTCAGCAGCTAACATTGTTTTGTAATGTCAGTCACCCCTCCTCCTACTATATATAAGCTAATTAATTTCGCATGTACGTTTGCATACCAACGATATATATATATTGTGCGGTAATAAAAAAATCACTGCCGAAACTGCTCACTACGTTGATCAAGAATCCGAATATGAACCTACCGAACATAAAGTAAACAGAGGTTATGGTCGGAGAGAGCGTTCCTAACTAGAAAACTCTTCGATATTTAAGTCAGTAAAAGTTTTAAGAAAATTAAAAGAGTACAAAGTGATGAGTAATGTACTAATTTGATAATAATGAGCGTATCTCGATTTCAGAGTTAAGTATTGAATTTATAGTAAGGCAAAATGAATAAATTAATACACAAAAAATCATATAATAATGATATTCTTTGATATATCATTCCTCTTTTCTCTTAAATGCATTTCACTTTTCATTTAATACCTTCACTTTGTATTAAATGCGCGTGGGTTATAGAGGTGTCTAAGTAGATAGAATGCAACTGTCCATGTGTCATATCTATCTGTCACTTGTAATGAAACAACCAACTAAATTAACTTTTAGGCACTAAATTTGATTCATTTATTATTATTAGACATTTATGGTCGGGGTCATACTATTAGACAATGGGGGCCAATCACAGTAATTTCCAATCATTTAACAAATTGTTGTGCTCGAAAAAATGTCACATGTCTTATCAACTTGTACTCGAGAAGACGTCACATGTTTATAGATTATTTTGTACCAACATATATATATATATATATCTCTCTCGATGCACAGCTAGCTAGCTAGCTGGATGGTTTATAAGATGTTTCTGACATATTGTAATTCGATTTTATCATATAACTGGGAATAAACTTGAATATTATGGATGGAACATTTTGGGGTAGCTAGCTTGTAAACCCCGTTGTATCCTTTTTTTTTTTTTTTATAATAAGAAAAGTTATCTCTATAGATATATATTTGGTGACTTTTGATATACCAAAATTGGAATGGTTGAAATTAGTTAATTCCTTTTATGCGTTACGCATTTAGACAAAAATGAAAAACAACAAAAAAATAGTAAAAATAAATTCTAAAATCATTCCGTAAACATTTAGTTTGTGTTTTGAGCAAAAATTTATAAAAAGAAGAAAATGATAAATAATGAAAATCATTGCTTATGAAAACACCCACTAAGGTTGGGTCCAGAATTTAAACTTCATCTCAGCTGAACAAAATATTTAAAAATAAAGGAGATTGAGTAGTAAAAATTTTAACTGAATAAAGGATTTAAAAATAAAATGAATTAAATTACAAAAAATTTAGACTAGGCTAAATTTTAAAAAATATATATTTTTTAAACTAAAAATATTTTTGGGTCAAGCTACTCGGGTTATAGACCGGGACAGCCTTTGGCATAGGTTCGCCCTTGACACCCACTAAAATAAATTCAAACTACAAAAATATTATATATTATTTTCTTGTAAATTCTTTTGCTAGAAAAAAAAAAAAGTTTGATTCAAATGACTTGAGGATCATTATTTGTTTTTTTGAACAAAGGAAAACCCACAACCCAACTTTCCAACTCAAAAGTTAGAAAGTCAGATGAGGGATATATGGTAACACATGTACCTTAACTATCCCGATGTGGGATAGCCTGCCCACTGCAATCCCTCGGGCCGAGACTCTGACTGACCGAAGACTCAGACTGACCGAAACAGCCCATAGGGTGAGGATCATTATTTGTATTTAAACAAATGTTCAAAAAAATTTCTTATAATTTACCCAAAGTATATGGTAGTCTACCACCTACACAGTTATATTTATTAGTAGGTTTTGAATATTAGTGAATATTGCAGGGGGAGACCTGTTTTTGATGTTTATTTTTATTTATCGTTTTAATTTTTCTTTTTACTATTTTATTCTATGTTTATCCAATTTTCTTCTCCCCCTCACGCACGTCTCTTTATTTCTCTCTAAACAACTTTAATATTTTGAAAAACTAAACTTACATTCATTGAGTGAAATTATGTTTAGATAAAAAAATTTACCAAAAAAGCAAAGCGATAAAGATTTCAATTTCTGATAGAGATTTCAATTTCTTTTCTTATTTCATAATAAAAAATAAAAAGGAAAATGCATTAAATTTAGACAATTTAAATTAATTAAATAAAATTTAATATATTTCTTTTTATTTTATTGTATTCTTTAATTTATTTAAATAAGAATATATATTTTATATTTAATATTTTCTTCTTCTTTTTTTCTTATCACTTTCTTTTTTGTTTTTTTCATTAAATCTTTACTCCAAATACACTTTGACCAAATTTCTATTTTTTTCTTTAGAAACTACTTACTAACATACAACTACTTTTACCCATGCTGACCGTTGGATTTTCAAAATTAGTCTTTATGAATTCATCTACTTTCTTCCGTCCATTTCAATATATATATATATTTGGGAAATTGGGGTGTTCGAGTCAGATAACGCACATCTCGACTAATCATTGAGCGTTCTGAAATTAATAGTCAGGTAAGTCTACAGTGATTTTGAGAAGACTCAAATTAATAACCACTGAAGAGCAAATTCAATATCTTATCAATCAAACTAAATCTCAAAATTCTGTCAACTTCAATATAAGAAACGGAAAATTGTATCCAAGTCATACTTGGTAATCTTTTAAAACTATTAGTCACACCCAAAAAAAAGTATTGCTTTTAAGTTACATTAATGTGAAAAATTTTGTATTTAAGTCACACTTTTGAGTGGGTCCCACGGGTTTGTTTTAAATATAATTTATAATATAACTTAAATGCCCTTTTTCTATAATTAATTGAGAAGAAGTTGCCGAAAATTATGAAACCAAGAATCACGTTTTCCGTTTTTGTTTCATTCCTTATAAATCGCGTGAAAATATAATGAGATAAAAATCTGTTAAAGGATTATATATGAAGGAATACACACGGATTACGCGAGTTTGTGCTGTGAGATTAACGTCGGTCGAAGTAATATATATGGATCTGGATTACGTATTTAAACACATGACTGCGGTACTGCTTTTTTTAGGATGCATACTCGTTCAAAAACAGTACCGCATGACCCTTTCATGCAAACATCACATTTAAACACAGCAAACATCACATTTAAACACAAAAATAGTTCACATATCAAACGAATGACCGACAGTACCGCATGTGTGACAGTACCATATGTCTGCGGTACTGTTTTTTTTAGAATGCATGCTCGTTCAAAAACAGTACCGTATAACTCTATCATGCAAATATCACATGTAAACACAAAAATAGTTCACTTATCAAACGAATGACCGACAGTACCGCATGTGTGACAGTACCACATGTCTGCGATACTGTTTTTTTTAGGATACATGCTCGTTCAAAAACAGTACCGCATGACTCTATCATGCAAACATCACATGTAAACACAAAAATAGTTCACACATCAAACGAATGACCAACAGTACCGCATGTGTGACAGTACCACATGTCTGCGGTACTGTTTTTTTTAGAATACATGCTCGTTCAAAAACAGTACCGCATGACTCTATCATGCAAACATCACATGTAAACACAAAAATAGTTCACTTAGCAAACGAATGACCGACAGTACCGCATGTGTGACAGTACCACATGTCTGTGGTACTGTTTTTTTTAGGATGCATGCTCGTTCAAAAACAGTACCGCATGACTCTATCATGCAAACATCACATGTAAACACAAAAATAGTTCACTTATCAAACGAATGACCGACAGTACCGCATGTGTGACAGTACCGCATGTCTGCGGTACTGTTTTTTTAGGATGCATACTCGTTCAAAAACAGTACCGCATGATTCTATCATGCAAACATCACATGTAAACACAAAAATAGTTCACTTATCAAACGAATGACCGACAGTACCGCATGTGTGACAGTACCACATGTCTGCGGTACTGTTTTTTTCAGGATGCATGCTCGTTCAAAAACAGTACCGCATGACTCTATCATGCAAACATCATATTTAAACACAAAAATAGTTCACTTATCAAACGAATGACCGACAGTACCGCATGTGTGACAGTACCACATGTCTGCAGTACTGTTTTTTTTAGGATGCATGCTCGTTCAAAAACAGTACCGCATGACTCTATCATGCAAGCATCACATGTAAACACAAAAATAGTTCACATATCAAACGAATGACCGACAGTACCACATGTGTGACAGTACCACATGTCTGCGGTACTGTTTTTTTTAGGATGCATGCTCGTTCAAAAACAGTACCGCGAGACTCTATCATGCAAAGAATTGTGCTGTTTTAATGCGGTACTGTTTTATTATGCGGTACTGTTTTATTATGTGGTACTGTTTTTTATGCAATACTATTTTTATGCGATAATGTTTTATTATGTGGTACTGTTTTTTATGCGGTATTGTTTTATTATGTGGTACTGTTTTCCTAAATAGTTTTAATTTTGTTTCCAAAAATCAGTTTTGCTTGTTTTGTAAAGAAGATGGAAAGTCGTGAAATTAGGTTTTTCTCAAACAGTTTTGATTTTATTTCCAAAAATCAGTTTTACTTGCTTTATAAAGAAGATGGAAAGTCACGGAAGTTATGAGTAAAGTGTGCACTATTTTCGGATAAAACTGACAGTTTTGAAATGTAGTGAAAAACGCGTGATGTCCTTTTTTGTCTTTTTGTTGCAAGTGTGACTTATTCACAAGTAAATTTTTTTGGTATGACTTAAATCATTATAAGTACATAAATAGTGACCGGCTTCCAAAAACTCCTATAAGAAATGCCTACTTGTACTTAAAACATGGAAATGGGCTGGACTAGAGTTGGGCTTAATAATATTTTAATTTTAACCGGCATTGGATTAGGTTAGGCTTAAAAACATTTCGGCATGAAATTTAAATTTCAAGTCCGGCCCACTTAATTTTATTTAATTTTTAATATATTTCACATTACATTTCAATAAAAATATAATAAAATTTATAAAAATAAATAATTTAGTACTACAATAATTATTTTTATAAAAAATATAAATAAAATAATTTATAATACATAAAATACTACAAAATAATTTTTAATTAAATCGAATTAAGTTTAGGCTAAATTTTGCAATCCGAAACTTAGCTTTCTCAAGCTAAATGGACTCAAAACTTTACTCAGGCCAAAAAATGGTTGGGCCGGATTTGAGAATTCGAGCATGTACAGTTAGTCAGTTACCCCTACTTATATCGTCCCGACTCGATCGCCACCGAGGTCATAGCGAACACTTTAAAGAAATTTCTCCAACTAACTTTTTTTAACTTTTATCTAGTTCTCCAATTTTTTTTAACTTTCTCTACCTTTTACCAAACTTTTTATTCTCCAAATAATATTCGCATCTCGATACAAAATTGCACTTTTTTTTTTTCTTTTAGTGCCAAACGCCGCAAAGTGACATATAGTAAACATATGTAACTAAAATGGTAACTTGTAGTAAGAATTATGAATATAAATTTTGTCACACCCTCAAAATTTAACAATTAAAAAAAAGGTAGAATACAAAAATTACCTTTATAATTTATGCTCAATATCACTTTAATGAGCATCTCTAATTTTATTATAACTGTCAAACCTCTATAGTTTCGATCGAGGTACAACTGAATCATTATGTCGAACACTGTTTATACTAGTCATTAAAGCAATGACAAATTTGTCAATTTGCATCCTTGTTCCCCCAACACCCAATTAAACCAACATTGAAGGCTTACACGTATATATATACAAAAATTGAGTTTTTTTTTTTTTTTTTTTCTCAGACTATAAGATATATATATATATATATATATATATATTGCATAAACGAAAGTCAAAATACAACTCTCTCCTTATCTACAATGGCATGCAAGTCATAAGATAAGGTTAATAATGAACATCTATTGGGGATTAAGCCATGCAGACAGCTTGAAGCTAAACAGTGTGCAACTCTATTAGCAATCCTCTTGCACCATGAGAAGGTCCAATGTCTTGTAGATTTCTATGACAAAATGTCTTCAGTAATAGATGAAATCTCCCACAAAAGAGGATCATTGTGGCTAGAGAATAGGGAGTTAATGATAGTAAGATAGTCACTTTCAAGGACAACAAAATTCATCCCTATGTTAGCTGCCATGGAACAGGCCACCCTGATGGCCCAAGCTTTCGCAGCTAAAGCTGATTGAACTCTAATACGTCCATAGTTATGTCAAGAACGGAACGAAAGAAGTCTCGAATAACAACTACAAAAGCTGCTTGCTTAGTTGATGAACTGAAGGCTCTGTCATAATTGAATTTAAAATGGTTTTTAGGAGGCGGTTGCCATAAAAGGTCTAAAGTTACAGTAGGCTTACATCCTGTCTTCGGGTTTTTCATGAGGAGGGCTTCTAGGTAATCAAAGGTTATGGTGGATGCATAATGAGTGGTGTCATAGGGAAAAAAGGGTACCATTGAAAATGTAATTGTTCCTTATTTTCCAGATACTCCAAGAAATATTAGCAACTGAAGTGAGGAACATGGCTTTTGCAGAGTTATCTTCCATGTTGAGAATGATGTCTTCAAGCCATTTGGCAAAAGTAATTATGCTGGAAGGGTCCATCTAGGATGAAAGGTTATTGTCAAACAAAACTCCCCTTATCCATTAGCATCTGAAGAGGATATGTTTGATGGATTCTTCAAAAAAGAGTTATTTGAAATCCTTTATAATAATAATTTTACCATTTTAAGAAGTAATGGCACTACTACTTTGGTATTAATAATTAGAAAAATTTCATGTATTATTAAAGAGATTAACTCTTTGACTAATATTTTAAATAATTTAATTTCAAATTAATTAATTTTAAATTATGTATATATAAAAAAGCCTTAATTTTTTGAGCATATCTGGCTTTAAGTTGCAAATTTGTGTAATGGTAGTACTCTCCACTCAATACAAAATTTTTACATTGGCCCCCCTTATCCAAAATTTTAGGTCTGCCACTGAAAGAATTGTTTAACAAGTTAAAGAGGTTCGCTTTATTAATTTTACTCCCTTTTGCACTCAAAACTTTACATTCTAAGGCTCCTCGTATGGCAAAACTTTCAATTTTTAGTTTTTGTTTTTATTTATTTATTTATTTTTTTAAAAACTAAACTTGAAAACTTGTTTGATAAATTTGTTTCTAACTTTCAATTTTCTAAAAACTAAAAATTATTTTCAAAATTTTGAAAAATTATGAAAACATAAAAAATGTATTTTCTTCAGTTTTCATTTTTTTCAACAACCACTATCAGTTACAACCATCAACCACCATCGATCATCATTGTTCGACGGTCATTACCAACCTCCTGCCACCACCTCCGACCACCATCGCACCCGCCCCATCTATCTTCAACCACTGCGGCCACTGCCTCCTACCACATTTGACTATCACCACCACCCTCACCCACCATCGACTATTGTTATCACCTACCACCACCTCTGAACACTACCGCCATTACTGCTTGCCATCAACCATCATATCTGCCTATTGCCACCTCTACCTGTTGCCACTACCACTACCCTTTACTGATCGCCGAACATTGTTGCTGCCTACCACCACCTCCAATCGTCGCCACCCTTACCTATCGTCGATCGTCACCGCCTACCACCACCTCTGACTGCTGCTGCCCCTACCCTCACCTATTGTCGACCATGGTCATCTTCTACCATCGCTTTCGACTGCCACGGCTACCTCCGACCACCACCACTGTCGACCCTACTCATCTTTAGCTATTTCCTACCACTGTTGCCACCTATCACTAGCACCACCACCGCCCTTTATTCACTACCAACCATTGCTAGCTACCATCACCTCTGACCACCATCATCAGTTAGCCACCGCTTCCATCATTGCTAGCTACCTCTTCTACCTTCGACCACCACCCACCTTCAACCATCACAGTTGTTGATTGCCACCAGCTATCGCCCATCAATAACCATTGCTGGTTAATTATCACTCACTTCCAACCACTGCCTGCCGTAATCAACTTCCATCCAATGTCACTGGTTGTCACCAACTAGCTCCGACTACTCTTCTAATATTATAACTATCAACCAACAACTATTATTACTAAATGCATTTTCAAGTTTTTATTTTTTTTCCTATTGTGAAAATAAAAACTGAAAATCAAAAAGTAAACACAAAAATTAAAAAATTGATAGTTTTGCTAAACAAACCCTAACCTTACAATTGAAAAATTATTTTATCTTACTGTCAATATGAAATGACGAATTCTATGATTTAAATGTACATAATAATGTGTATTATAATGGGCTCGTTTGGAGCTCTAAATTTTGGCAAAAAACTCTATAAGTGCAACTGTTTGGTATTTAAAATGTCAGCTAACCTTTGAAATTTTAGGTATTGATAATCGATGTGCCAAAAAAATTATTAAAAGTTGATAAAAGTGACATATAGCGAAATTTGATTGAAGAAGTTTATGAACTTTTGGAAATTTTTGAAGATTTTTGGAGTTCCAAACAGTTATGTCAAACCACAGTGCTAAAATAATTTAACATCCATTTGAATGGATCGTAAATGATCCGTTGGAATAGATTTTGTTAAATCACAGCGCATGTTGTTTTGAATTTTGAGAAATGCATTATTATTTGATTTTTTTTAACAATATAGTTGTTGGTTTTCTTACATTTTTTTAATGGTAGATATATTTTTTTTTCAAAATTGAAGAAGGTTAAAAATTAAAGTTTTATGAATTTTTTTTGAATTCGTTTGACAAAATTACCCCCTATCCTACATAACCTAGATTCTCTCTCCATTTTTAATTTCTCTCATCATTATCTATTCATTAAGACTCATCCCTCTCCAAAACCCCTCTCTCTCTCTCTCTCTCTCTCTCTTTCTCTCTATCTCTCTCTCTTCCAAAAAAAATTTCTATACTTGAATAATAAATTTCTCATTTTAATATAAAAATTATTAATGTATAATTAAATTATAAAAATATCATTTGTAATATTTTACCGAATATATTTAAAAATTTCTTATCATTATGAACATTTTTTTTATATTAATGAAATTTTAATGCAACTGTATTAAAAAATTATACTATTAAATTTAAATTTGTCTTTAGTTTTGATTATAATAATTTAGAATAAAAATTATTAAAACATTTTTTTATCAAAAATATTATTACTATTATATTGTTTGCATTGAACTTTTATTTAATCTTTTTAAAGAATATAATCTTTTCCATACATATTTTATAATTTAATAAATATGAAAAATAATAACTATAGACAAATGTTATTTTTCAAAATTTATTTATGTAAAAAAATATTACTCTCAATATATCAAAAATTAAAGTAGATTCTTATATTTAGTTTTCAACTTTGGTATGTGTATATATAATAGGATTATTCTTAAATATATACATAAAAAAATCTCAGAAATTAAATAATATTAAAAATTTTTGAAGGAGTGGATATGTACTCGAGGTGTAAATGGGTCAGGTCAAGCCCGACTTGCCCCTTGACTGGGGATCGACTCAACTCGTAGCTAACCCGCCCCAACCGCCCCTCCACATTTTCGAGTCGGGTCAGGTCGAGCCAGAGACACCAATCCCAACCTTTGACCTGCCCCAGCTGATCCAGTCTATTTTTTAATATTTTTTAATTTCTTTAAAGTAAATGAAATATAAAATAAAAGTCAACCAAACACATTAAAATAATTATTGACAAAAATTAAATTTTATTAAACAACAAGCAATTACATAATTAATATTAAATATAAAATTACAATTTACAAATGTAAAATTAAAAAAAAAAACAAATGATAAAGTAATAAATAAGTGCATCACTTCACCTCTTATATATTCCAACTAGGTTGGCATTTATAAGAGTAACTATTATTTGCAAATATTACTGTATCGATACATTATTATCATTCATCACCAGATCCACTAGTATGTTATTCTCTTTCACCTAAATACGTTGCATCAAAGTCAAAGGTAAGTTGCTCTTTTTCGGCACCTTCTTATTGTCTATTTTCAGAGGGGCTAGTCGATTCTTAAATTGACTGATAACGTGCCCGCTTACACTAAACAATTGCTCGGATGCTATGGTAGAAACTGAAAATTTGAGAATATCACGAACTAAAGCTGAAAGAACTAGAAACTTAAATTGCTGTTCCTTCCACCAATCTAAATGATTAAAATCATCTTCATTTTCTATTAGAGGTGTACCCAGATAATGTTGCAAGTCAGATGAATTTGATGAACTAGCACTTGTTGATGAATCTGTTCATTGAGATGTTATTCTTCTCCAAATGGATGTATTGCCACCAAAGTCATGGTGAGAGATGGATGTTGTAGCGATAGTTGTTTAGGCAGTTGTACGATTAATATCATACTGACCTATTAGAACTTGCATTTGCTCTTTAATATTATTTAATTATTCTTAGGTACTTTCAGGCCCATATATCATCTCTAAAAATTGAAGAAAAAGATCTTTTTTATATCTAGGGTCTAAAATAGTGGCAATACCAAAATGTATGGGAAGTAGGTTAAAATATTTATTAAATTTTTCTTTCATTGTAAGAACCATAGCAGTGTAATATTCTTGGACAATATATTTTTTGAAATTTTCATCAATAACCCCCAATTAATAAACAACAGTAGAAGAAGTAGGATAATAAATCCTACAAAATATTTTTTGGTAGTAATATCAAAAAAATGTAAAAAAAATCCCTATAAAAAATTGTATTTGCCCAATCAATGGGCTCAATACTATTTAAACCAATAGCTTCATTACTTAAAATAAAGGGTTAAATGCTTTTACACCCCCTGTACTTAAGTTGATTTGCACTTTACCCCCTTAACTTCAAAAACTAGCACTAATACCCCATGTACTGTGCACAAAAGTGCTACGGTAGACGTCGTTATGTTAAGTGATTAAAAAGTCATTTTTGCCCTTCTGCAAAAGCTGAAACTCTCGCTTGATAGACAGAGCAAATCCTCACAGACGGAGCAAAATCTCGCCCAACGAAGCAAAATCTCGCTCGATTAAGCAAATCCAAGGATCAAAACTCAATTTGGAGTGGTATTTTGAGTCAAATTGACTGTAATGAGGGGTTTTGAGAAATCGTATGTCTCTCTCTCTCTCTCTCTCTCTCTCTCTCTCTCTCTGTCTCTGCCTCTGCATATATATATATATATATATCTTTCACTGAAGGAAGAAGAAGAAGAAGAAGAAGGAGAAGAAGAAGAAGAAGAAGAAGAGGGAGAAGGAATGTATTTTTAATCGTAGGAAGAACGACTATGGAAGAAACCCACCTAGGGTTATATATACATATACATATATATATATATATATCTGCGAAGAAGAAGAGGAAGACGAGGGTATTTCCGTCATTTAGATCAGACTGACGCGCGTGTAAATCACGCGCAGTTAAAACTCACAGAGTTATCTGCCATAGCACTTTTGTGCACAGTACAGGGGGTATTAGTGCTAGTTTTTGAAGTTGAGGGGGTGAAGTGCAAATCGACTTAAGTACAGGGGGTGTAAAAGTATTTAACCCTAAAATAAATAAATCAATTGCTTTTTGATATTTAATAGCAACTTTTAACATAATATAGGTTAAATTTTATCTTATACTAATTTTCATTGGTAATTTTCTAGGTTTTAAACCAATTTGAGTATATATGTCAGCAAATAGATTAATTCTTTTTGAAGAACTCATAGTACAATCTACAACTTTTTTTATTTTAACAATAGAAGATTCATAAATATCTAATTCAGTCTTTACAATTAAATTAAGTACATGAGCACAGCAACGCCCATGAAATAGTAGACCCCTCGTAGGTAAAATATTATATAAGTAATTAAAACAAACATCATTATATGAAGCATTATTTAAAGTAATAGAAAATATTTTTTAACATAATCTCCATGATACAAGTTCATTATAAACAAGTTCCCTAACACTCAATTCAGTGAAGGATTATTCAACTAATTTACATGAAAGAATGCATTTATTTAATTTCTAATTTTCATTAATATAATGTGCAGTTATACAAATAAATTTAATATCTTAGTGGGATTTCCACATATCGGAGGTCAAGCAAACATTTCTTTCAAAATTGTCAAAATAAGTTTTTAATTCATCTTTTTTTTGTTTCAAAATCTTGTAAAGCTTTATTTTTTGAAGTATTTCTTGAAAAACCGAGATATCATGGTATAAAACTATCGTGAATAAATTCTTTAAAATGTTAATTTTCACTCATTGTGAAATGTTGTTCATCTTTAATAATATATCTAACTAAATTATTTTGTGTACTTGTAGAGTCATAAAAAATATTTAAATTACCCCCTTTATTACCTAATTGAGTTTGTGTAGCATGTGGAAAATATTGATCAATTACAAAATTGATACAAGAATCATGTCGGTACTTTTGATTTAAATGTCTTTTTAGGTGATTAGTTCTAAAAGTAGTCCTACCATCTAATAAATCCCCACAAATATTACATTTAGCCTTACGCATTCCATCATCGTGTGGAATTCTAGTAAAAAAGTCATATACTTTTGAAGAGCCATGCTGTTGTTAGCCGTGGCAGGAAAATGATGCATCAACATCACTACTTGTGCTAGTAGGTGTTGGAATTTGTGGTGAAGCAAATTGTTCCACTTGTTCTTGAGGGGGAAAAATATTGAGTCCCCACCCTCCAAATAAAAAAAAATGGGTGTCTCTAGGATCCATTTAGAAAAAATTAATTTGATGGAAAAATTAAAGTATGCAAATTAAAAAAAATGTATGTATGCAAATTAAAAAAAAATTAAATACTAACTTGGAATGATTTGAAGCTTTAAAACACTTAATCTTTAAATCTTGACTTCAAATTTGACAGAATTGGATGCACTTGAGCACAATTGAAGAGCACACTTAAGAGTTGATAGCTTGGTAGTGTAAAATTTTGAGAGAGAATTTGTTAGTTTTTTGTAGGTTTGAATAAATATGTGTGTGGGGTATTTTTAATAGAAGGTTGGAAGGATTTTGTAATTTTTTGAGGGAGATTTTGTAATAATTTAAAACAATTTGGACCGTTGGGGCTACCAATGGCCCACTGCCACCAAGAACGGCTAGAAAAAAAAAAAAAAAAAAAAAAAAAAAACAAAGGTAGCCTGAAACGGTCAAAACGAGAAAAAAATTTTTTTCCCTCTCCCCCAACGATCACCAACTGGGAAGGGGAATATAGTGCGACGAGGAGCACGGAAAGGGGAGAGGGTACGGGCCAGTGAGTCAGGCTGAGCCGGGCCATGCCGACACAAGCCCTAACCCGTGGGATAAGGGGGTGTGTAGGGCCAAGTCATACGGACCGAGAGGGCCAGGGCAACTGTCGAGTAAGGGTCGAGCCGGGTCTCGGGCCGACCCGACCCATTTTCATCGCTAATAAACACCTATAAATTTGGTGATTTATTCGAGCTCGTTTATATACTTTATAGTTTAAATTTAATTTTATATTATTTAGAATGAGTCTAGCAAATTTTTTTGAATTTAATGTCATGAAAACATTAAAATGTAAATTTATTATTTATATATTACAAATTTTTTAAAAATATAAAAGTAAAATTAAGTAAACAATGCATAAACATTAAATAATAAATATTTTTTTTATTTCTTTATTTCTTTAGCATTAATCGAATATTTCAATTTTGTTTAGCTAATTTTGATATGTAAATAGTGAATATGATAAATAGTACAAAAATAATTTATAAATTAAGTTGACTTAATTGAACGGATTTTAGATTTAAGAATTAGCACGGGAGTTAGATAAGTCTTTTTAAAAAGAGAAAGATGATTCTTTTTTAAAATTTATAGTGATAAGAAATGTTTAAATTAATTAGATAAAATATTACAAATAATATTTTTATAATTTATTAGTACATTAATAATTTTTATATTAAAATGAGAAATTTATTATTCAATTATATAGATTTTTTTTCAAGAAAGAGAAAAAATGAGTTTTGAAGCAGGATGACTCTTAATGAATAAGGTTCCGTTTGGAGTGACAAAAAATTCTAAAAAAAGGTAAAAAATATTATAAAATTCTAAAAATTATTTATTTTTAATTTTATTGTACGAATAACGAACTCATAATTTATCTCATTTTATCTTACTTTTTGTTACTCTAAACGCACCATAAATAATGATGAGAGAAATTAAAAATAGAGAGAGAATTTAGGTCATGTAGGATGGGGGGTAATTTTTTTAATGGATACAAAGAACACATTAATGAATTTTGGTATTAAAATTTTTGTCCTAACATTATCGCTACTTCTTATTCTTCTTCTTTTTTTTTTTTTTGGGTATAACTCTAAACCAACACTATTTACAATTTTTCGTATGAAAAAGAAGCAGCGCAGCGCTCAGGCAATTGGCCCACCAATACAGTTGGTCTTGATTCTGGAAATTGTTACATGGAATGATGTCTTTTTATAATTTTTGATCAAAAATAAATATACCTGAACGACGTATTAATAAATATAGTCATAATAAAGAAGGTATTTGATATCAAAATTAATTAAAATTTATTAAAATTTATTAATTTTTTTAATTAAATTTTATTACATATTATTTTTATATTAAATTTTTGTACATTACTGTACTTTTTAATAAATTTTTACTAACAAAACATCCAAAACTAACTATTTATGTGCTCTTTAAGCGATAAATTGTTGTTCCACTGCATTTTATGTGGAAAGAAAATAGCATTAGTGGAGTGGTGTTGAGTGAGGGGCTAACAGCGATATCATTCTCATGATCATTTTAAAGTAAAATTTATATATTTTCCCAAAAAAAAAAAAAAAAATTGTGAGCCTTCGCAAGCTCGATGCCATTTGTGACGGAGTCCCCTGTTTGGCATTGAATTATTTTACATAGGCAACATTTAGAGTTAAACAAAAAAATATAAAATTTTATAAATTTTTATAAATATAAATTATAAAATTATAAATTTTAAATTAACTATTCACTGTACAGTACATAAAACGAAACACAACATTTACAATTTTGTACTGCTTCAAACGCATCCATAATGTTTTGCTGGATGGAATGAATGTAGTACCAGATCATCGCTGTATCACTTGGCACGCAAATCGATGCCATCGTCAGTGTTATAGATTCCACCTCAACAATTTCAACCCTTTACTAGTTTACAATATTCGCAAAGTCTGGTTAAGATCTTAAAAAGAGTGGGTATATACGTGGAGATTCTGTATGTTGATTTGCCAATCTATTGGATTCTATTCAGGTTTCTGGCAGTGGTGCATGGTTTTTGATTCCCCCACTTTCTTCTTCTATCTCTCATGTGAACACGAGCGTGCCCCAATAACAAAGTCCAACGGTTTCTTGTCATTTTGCATCTGGGTCTCGCCTCAATCCTCTGAAAGAAAGGGTTCTTTATCTGGATTCTTATTTTCTCGGAGAACCCATCTCAACTCCACTCCACTCAACTCAACTCGTTTTGGGTCTTGAAAAGGCTCCTCTGTTTTTCACTCTGTTTTCAACCTTTAAAGTTAGGGTTTTGGAAAAAGGAGTTGGGTCTGCTTGTCTTTGTCTCAAATGCTTTTCTAGTTTTTTCCTCATTTGCGTCGTGGGTTTTCCATTACTTCGAGGAAGTGTGTTTGGATGCTTGGAAACTGGGTTTAGTCTGATCATAAACTGGTTTCTTTAAATCTGAACCCAAGTTTAAAAAAAAAAAAAAAAAAAAAATGGGTGGTGCGAGTTCAAAAGCCGAGAGGAGTGAAGCTTTGCGTCTCTGCAAGGCAAGGAAGAGGCTCATCAAACAAGTGATTGATTCGAGGTACGCTTTTGCTGCTGCTCATGTTGATTACGTTCAATCACTCCGAAACATCGGCACTTCTATCCGGCGGTTTGCCGAGGCCGAAGTGTTGGTAGAGTCTTCTGTTTCCCCTGAACTCGACAAAACCCCGTCACAGTCTTCCTACCCATCGCTGTCTCCGGCGCACATTGCCGCCGAAGTTTCTGATTCACCCCTGCCCACTGAGAGCCCCCTTTCACCGCCTGTGTCGAGATTGAGTTATATGATATCAGGAGGGACTGGTGCTGTTACTGTTGCGGTTAAACCATCTAGCAATGGCTATGTTCATGACGGTGAATCTGAGGCATTAGCAATGCCGCCCCCGCCGCCTCCTCCTGGGTCAGGCTCTTCTTGGGATTTCTTTGACCCCACTGATGATTTTGAGAGCTTTAGTTTCGTTGAACAGAATGGATTGAATTTGAATTTTGATGATTTCGGAGGGTACAAACAGAGACAGTTCAGTGAAAGAGAAGCTGGCTTAGATCATGGAATTCATGGATTCATTATCCCTGAATTAGAACAAAAAGGATATAAAGCTTCCATTGATTCAATATCTCGAAGTAATAGATGTAACCAATCCTGTGAAGGAAATGAGGTTGGTAGTGAAGTGAAACAGCTAGAAGATGTACAAAAGGTGAATGGGAAAACTCTGATTTTGAAAGCTACATTAGAACCATCTAGTTCAAAGACGGATAAGTCTATAATGAAGAAAAAAGTAGGTGCCGAAGGAGAGGATCCTTCGGAGTTCATCACCCATAGAGCTAAGGATTTTCTTTCTAGCGTAAAGGACATTGAGCATCGTTTCCTTAGAGCATCTGAATCAGGAAAAAAGGTCTCTAGGATGCTTGAAGCTAACAAAATCCACATTGGATTCTTCGAGACAAAAGGTAATTGCTTGTACCTGTGATGGAAACGCGTCTGTCTTACAATTTAAATATTGCTTGTACCTGTGATGGAAACATGTCTGTCTTACAATTTAAATTGCTTGAGTCGATTCTGTTTCTTTTTTCCGTTTTATGTCCTGGTCTGTTGGTCAGAGATCTTAACAGCAGTTGTACATGTAGGGGGGTCATCTGTCTTGGACCAGTTGGGAGCTCTGCGAATGACTTGTTGCCAGGGAAAAACTTCACTTGTTTCGCATGGTAAGTTTTAGGTCATGTGTGAGCATGAATCACCACCCCTTACACTCTGTTTGGAATGGTAGATTTAATAAGATTTGATTTTATTTGATGAGAATTCTCACTAATTCTTATGTTTGGATTTAAAATAAACCTCTATGGGTTGGATTTGATTTCATTTCATAACTTAAATTTTGTGATTTCTGTATCATTTGAAATCCAATCCAAATAATAGAATTTGATGAGTATTCATTATTTTCTTAAGCAATCTAAGTAAGTGGACAAATTTATCCTCATATATCATATTTAATATTTTCTATTCTTTTTAACATGATCAAATTTGGTATTTCTCTTTAATCAAATCAATTTAATTCTTAAATTCAAAATGTGTTTTAAACACAAAATTCTATTTATCAAATCAAATTTTTATTTTAAAATCAAATCAATTATAAGAAAGGAACGTTTTCAAACGGAGTGTTACTAACTGACAAATTAATAAGTACTTATTAGTGAGAGGTTTATTAATGCACATTCATCTTGATTCCTGATCACCTCCATGGCTTGGGATTTCAATCAAATCTGTGTATTATTTCACATGTCATTTACCATCTTCAACATAAGATTTACTCTATCTTAGTGAACTTTGTAGGAAGGAGATCTGGCTACAAATTGATATCTTTTTGTAACAGAATATTTTATATTCCAAGCATTTGTATCTAATTGCGACGGATCAGCATATATTACACCAATTTAGTGTAGGTCTTTAGCAAGACAGTCAATTTTACCCTTTGTTTTGGAGGAGGTGAATGGAAGGGAAAGAAAGGAAATAAGAGGATGTGAAAAGATTAAACTTGTTTGGCAGAGGATTGGGGGATGGGAATGAAGGTGACCAATTTACCTCCATTCACCTCCATAAGGTAGGTTTTCTTTCACCTCGAATTTGGGGCATAGTAAGTGTTGGAGGGAATTGCTGAAATTTTTTAACTGTGTTCTCTCTGTCTTGTCCTTTGTATTTTTTATTATTTCCACAAATGCCTGTCACAAATAAATATTCTAAAGAGTAGAATGGTATTTTTAATCATTTTCTTTTACCTTATCCTCTATTCTCCCAGGTAAGGAAAAACCATTTACATCCATTCCCCTTTCCATCTCTCCGTAACAAGAAAATTAATTAACCTTCCTTCCCTTCCTTTTTCCTTCCTTCTCATTTACTTTAGTTCCCTTCCCTTCCCCTCTCACCCTCCCAATCAAAGGCTAATTTGATGCATAACATGAAGGAATATGTTATTTATGAACTTGTTGGACAAAACCTTTCCTATTTTTTATTCCCATCATCTAATTTTTAAAATGCATGTAGAACCTCCGGGACACATGACAAAGTTTATTACTTGGAAGCGCTCAGCATCCTCTAAATCATCTTCATCAAGGAATCCTCTTGCTTCAGCATTAAAAGATGACAATGACGATAGTGGAAGTGATTTTTTTGAAGAGTTCTGCATGATTGCAGGAAGCCACTCCTCAACCCTTGACAGAATCTATGCATGGGAGAGGAAACTCTATGATGAAGTGAAGGTAACTGTTGAAGCATCTTTGTTACCATAAAATTACTTTTATTATCATTGATCTGCTTGGTAATTTGGGTTTCGGTTTGCATTGGCTTTAAATTGACTGTCCTTGATTTTCGACATTTGGTACACAACTTTCATTTTCAGTCTAATATGAATACAATACATCCCTTCCCTCCAAGAATTTAAATGTAAGTGATTTTCATTGTTTCTTTTTTAGCTTTATTAGCAGCTGTAAGAACAATCTTATTCTGTTACTCTGTCTAGATTTTTATCAGAATAATATCATCAATGATGTTTTACATTTATGCTTTCTTATCGCTATCAAAATATATTGAACTTTAAAGAAACTTCCAATGAGTTCATTGGCTCCTTTAGGTTAAGTGACACTGGCCATTTATTGAACTATAAAGGATTTTCTCTGAGTAATTTTTTCCAAGAAGTGAAAGCTCTTTTTAGTTTAACGTCATTTGGTTGTTGATATGGTAGGGAACAATAATGAGGGCACTTCAAAAATTTGCTGTGGTCAGTCACATAGGATCTAACGCAACTAAATTCAGTTGCATGGTAGGTTATATTTGTAAAGAATGATTGCTTCACAGCTATTGGCATGCCTTATTGATCTTTTATATTATTAAATTCACATAGCTTCTAATATACAAAGTGTTGGCTAGTCTGATAAATGAAAAGAAACAAATGTTTCAGAATTTAAAATTAAAATCATTAATGCATTCTAAATATGGTATGAATAGCAAAATATGAATTATACCAAAAAATAAATAAATAAAAAGAAGGCGGTAGTGTAAATTGTCGATAATCCTTGTTGATCAACTGACTGGTTAGGGGTGCAAATGATCTGATTTGATTCGAGCCAACCTTTGTTGTGTTCAAGCTTGTTTGTTTGTTGTGTAGTAGTGCTCGGGCTCAGTCACATGACTCACATTTACTAGTTCGGGCTCATGTTGTTTAAGCACATAATATTTTTATAAGAGTTATATATATATATATATATGTTTTATTTTAAACGAGATGAACTAAGATTGCATGAGCTGAGTTTAGGCTTGTTCAAGCTTAGCTCATTGACTAAATGAACTAGATTTTTTTTTGAAAAGGGGGGGGGGGTTCAAGCTTACTTTTGTTTATAAAATGAATGAACATAAACGAGCTTTATTATATGTTAAGAGCCCGCACTATTCGTGAACAGCTTGGTTCCTTTGCAGCCCAATGATTGGTTATAAATCCCATGAACAAATGATTTTGATGGTGTATAGCCTGCCTAGTACATTCACCATTTTTTGCATTAACAGTGCATAATCTTACTTTTTGCATCTTGTGAGTTGTGGTATTTGGTTCTTCTCTGCCACTTGTCCTCCTCCCCTTGTGAAGTAATTTGCATTTGGAGACATGTAACAAAAGACGATAGCTCCTAGCTTGTGGATAGATCTATCTCCCTCATTTCTTATCCCTAGGTATGTCATGTCAGTTCCATTCATGTATCATCCCTAGGCAGTGTCGTGTCCGTTCCTCAGGGTTGACTGATGCACATGGTGCCTTAGCCTTTGACACGGGGCAATCTCAAGATGCTCTCATATTTGTGATGCATTGGCTCTGTACAAGCACCATTGTACAAGAACCCCATCCTTTCCCCCACCTTCCTCCACCTTTGTATATATCTGTTGGCTCCAAATGATAGTGCCTTGGATTCCATTGCATCTTGCATGTTCTACCACCTTGTCCAGAGTGAAATCTGGAGAAATCATAATTGGTGGTTGAGAGTATAAATTCAAAACTTCAGAGAGGTAATTTTTATTGTTTCTCATCTCTACCAAGTTGTGGTTCAGAACTGAACCCTTGTCTAAATTCTTTGTATGTTGACCTTTGTTGATCTAGTTTCGGACCTTTGGCTTGCCATTGACTTCCCTGGGCCCTACTTCTTGTTGAAGGGACATCTCTATTTTTTTCACCAGATGAAGCATTAAATGCTTAATCATGCTGAAATTGTCTTCCCTAAATGTTCCATTTGATTGCAGTAGATGTTAATGCGTGCATGTGTGTGTATTTTTGTGGGGGGAAGGGGTTGCAAAAATCTCTATAAGCTAGTAAATGTGCAATTGAAAGAAAAAACAAAAGAACCTAAAAAGAAATTCATAAATAGGACTCATTTTTGTGCTGGTTAACCTCATAGTCAGTAGTCTTGTTTGGATTGTGGATTTAGAGAAGGGTAGGGAAAATATAAAGGAAAAGAGAAAGGAAATATAAAAATCCCAAATGTATAATTTTATTTGAGTAAAATAAAAAATATAAAAAAAAATATAAGGCATTTATCAATAAATCAATTTTCAAATTTAATTATTTTAAATTTCTCAAATCCTATACTTTTTCCCTTTTATTTTCCAACGCAAACTAAAGTGATTTTGAATCCCTATCCCTTTACTTCTCCTTTGATAATTCTTTGGTCCAAACATAGTGTAAAAGAATTTGTTAATCTAAAACCGGTTAAGGTTATAAAGAAACATTGCCTTGGACACTCAGTAGTAAAGAAGAATCAATCAGGAATATTGCTGTGTTCTTATTTGATAGATTTGTATAATGGGGTGTGTCTGGCAAAAGATTTAGAGTGTCATAAGAGCATTGCCAGCAGTTTTTTCATCCCAATCCCAATGCCAATCTCAATTCCTATCCTTAAATATAAGGATTATAAGTAAAAAAATACCATCCAGCAGTGTCCCTATCCCTATCTTTGTATTATTTTTCTATTTCAATCCTAATAACATATTTGGTTCCTAATATTTAAGAAATGAAAAACATGCACCCTATATATTCTCTTTCTACCACGTTGCTCCCAATTTTAAAATATGACCGTTGGGTCCAAATTTCAAAAAAAAAAATTCCGTTGTAATTCAAAATTTGAAAATATTTATTAAAATTTAAAAATTCAAAAAATATTTACTAAAATTAATTAAAATATTTAAAAATTCAAAAAATATTTATTAAATTTTATATTTTCAAAAAATATTTATTAAAATTGATTAAAATATTTATTAATTTAAAATTTGAAAATATGTATTAAAATTTATATTTTCAAAAAAATAGTTATTAAAGTTTATATTTTTAAAAAATGTACGTTTGAATTCAAATTGCAAAAAATGTTCGTTTGACATTAAAATTTTAACAAAAAAACCACTTTGTTAATTTACAAAATCTACTGATATAGAGAATTTGAACAAGAAATTTGCTGGGTATACAATCCTAAAAAGTAACTTCCTATACTGTTGAATGGCACAATAGTACTGCAGAATAGGGATTGGGATGGGGAAGCTATTGTCAATGCTCTAAGGTTTGGTTTGGTACGTGGGAATGAAAAAGAATGGAATGGAATAAGAGTTAGAAATGGAATAAGAGTGGGAATGGAATGAAATGAATGAAATACTTGTTCCATTCCTTTGTTTGGTCGCCAACATGGAAATAATGGGAATGAAATAGACATTCAATTTTTCATAATTTGTTACATATTTTAAATATAATGAAATATAATGAAAACAACTAACATTAGTTTTTAAAAACTATAAAAATAAATTTTATTTTTAGAACGCGAATTTGAGTAAAAAAAAAAACTCAGGGGTAAAATGGTTATTTTACAATTCAAGTTCAAATTGGGCCAAAATTTTCTTAACTATTAACAAACATATTAATAAATAGTTTTTAGCCTTTTGGGATGCCTAAAATACAAATTTGGCCCAAAAAGGGCCCTGCCACGAGTAATCATTTTAGAGTCTAAATTTAGATTGGACTGAAATTTGTTTAATTATTAAGAAATATATCAAGGATATTTTTTTAGCATTTTAGGCAGCTTAGAATGTAAATTTGGACAAAAAATACCCTAAGGGTAAAATTGTCATTTTACAATTTGAGTTCGAATTAAAATAAAATTTTATTAGTTATAAAGAAACACATCAATAAATTTTTTTAACCTTTTAGGAAGCCCAAAATGCAAATTTGGACAAAAAATGAACTTAAGGATAAAATAGTCATTTTATAACTCGAGTTTGAATTAGATCAAAATTTGCTTAGTTATTAAGTAATATGAAAGAATATTTTTATTACCCTTTCGGAAGTCCAAAATATGAATTTGGAAAAAAAGAAAAAGTGATCTAGGGATAAAACATTCATTTTACAATAAGAGTTCAAATCTAAAAATAAGATCAAAGGATAAAATGGTCATTTTACAAATCAAGGGAATAATTAAAAAAAAATTATTACAAAGTAGTTGCTTTTTTTTTTTTTTTTGTTTTAGTTTTTGGATCAAATTTTTTAATTGCAATGAAATAGCTATTCTATTACTTAAATTGTGGAATACTTTTTCTCATGTAATGTGGGAATAGCTATTCACATGGAATAGCATTCCAGCTTAATTTTTTGGTACCAGACATGAGAATAGACTAAAATGGGAATAGATTTCATTCCATTCCATTCCCACGTACCAAATATAGCCTAAAAGTTACAATTCATAACTATAATTCTCTAGCTATGCCCCTTGGCATCGCCATTGCAGGTCCCATGGTTTATCAGAACTATCTCCGCAATAGTATTGTATGTTATTGACTAATTACCTTCTCATCTTGGCCTTCTACAGGCCAGTGAGTCTATCAGGAAGGAGTATGACCGGAAGTGTGACCAACTCAGGCACCAATTTGCAAAAGATCATAGTGCACAAGTGATGGATAAAACCCGGGCAGTAGTGAAAGATCTACACTCGCGGATTAGAGTGGCCCTTCATGCCGTTGATTCAATATCAAAGCGGATTGAGAAAATGAGGGATGATGAGCTGCTGCCACAACTCGTAGAACTGGTTCTGGGGTAAGATTGGTTATGAGCTCCACATTTCTTTCAGAAGTCAGTTAGTCTAGACCCCTTATCCTTGTAGCCTTAGTCGACCGAACGAACCTCATATCAGTGTAGATTTAAGCTATACATATCATAATTTCAATAAGATATCTATGGCCATTGGATCCTTTGCAGATTGATTAGGATGTGGAAGGCCATGCTAGAATGCCATCACGCGCAGTACATAACTATCTCGTTAGCATACCACACAAAAAGCTCAACTGGTACTCTCCGGGCCGATACGCATCGTCAGATTATTACTCAGCTTGAGGACGAGATTGAATGCTTTGGCTTGAGCTTTGCTAATTGGATCAACAGCCATACATCATACGTGGAAGCTCTGAATGGGTGGCTGCAGAACTGCATATTGCAACCCCAGGAGCGCTCCAAGGGCAGAAGAGCATTCTCCCCTCGTCGAGTTTTGGCACCTACCATATTTGTTCTCTGTAGCAGTTGGTCAGCTGGGATTAAAGCTTTGCCGTCTGAAGAACTTAGTGATGCCATCAAAGGCTTTCTAGGTGACCTGCACCAATCAATCGAGCAACAAGTGGAGGAACCGGTGAAGAAGCAAAGAAGAGAACTAGATTCAAGCGACGTTGGAGAATCGGAGTTCGGGGCTGATGAAAGGAACAACGATCGTAGTTCTCCAAACCTGAGCACAGTGAGCAGCATACATTCAAGTTTGGCAAAGGTTCTTGATCACTTAACAAAGTTCTCGGAGGCTTCCCTGAAAATGTATGAAGATATTCGGCAGAAAAGTGAGTCTGCTCGAACTGCATACTCCAACTACAAGAAGCCACCTAGATCCAGTAGTGTTATTTAAAAAAAAAATGATTTTTTTTTCTCTTAGGCTATGTTTGTTTGGTGGATGAGAGAGGGGGGATTGCATTGATTATCCGTGAGACCCACCATGTGAAGTGTTTGTTTTGGTTTTTGTTTAATCCGTGACCCCCACGGATTGGTTTGGTTATCCCTCAAATGGCCGGATAACTTATCCCACCGAGAAGGTGGTATATATTATTAATACCCCATTTCCGGATTTGTTTTCTACCAAGATCCAAAGGTTCAAAATTATTTTCTATCACATCACATATCAAATCACATCTTTTATCTCACTTTACATTCCGTCAACCAAATACCAAAAAAATAATCCCACATAAAATATTAATCTCATTTTTTATTCAATCTCATATATTATTCATGGTATTATTTATCATCCAATCCCCTCAAACAAACATGGCCTTAATGTTTTGGGCTGGAAACAGACAGCAGTAAAATCGGAAGTTGTTGCATATTTGTTTTGAGAAGAAATAATTAATTAGAATTGGCAGTGGATCAAATTTAGTTTTTGTCGTTGTCAAGTGGAAGGGTGGCAGTTACATGTGTTCTGAGTATAAACCATTTGTGGATTGCTTTAGTTTTGTATGTAGTAAAATAAATTTTATAATATTAAAAAAGAATATGGTGAGGAAAAAATATTAAAATCTGAAGAAAAATAATTGTATGCTTTAATACCTCTGCATGATTAGAGTTTTTAAGAAATAATTCTTAAATTTTTAATAAAGACACTTTCAAAATAGTTAAACAATAATTTTAAGAATTTATTAGGAAATCAAATTAAGTGTAAAACAAATATCAATATTTTTTTTCAAAAGCACAGTAAAATTAGTGTTAAAAAGTGTTACGTATCAAAATGATAATTCAGCAACTATATATTTTTGATATTTAATGTGAAAAATACTAATTGATTTGTGGAATAATTTTGTATATTTCCATACTTGTGCTACGTAAAACACTTATTTAACCACAATCTTATGTTAATTCGAGAAAATAAATAGAATAAAAGCAAAATATTAATGATATTTCCAAAAAAAATAATAAATTATAGTTCAAGAAGTGTATATGTCAAATAGTAGAATCTAAAATCAAATGGTAAATAATCATAAGAATGGAATATGACCATGTGTTATGCTAATTATAAATTGAGTACTTCTTTATGAAAATAAAATAAAATAAAATTACCACAGTTTGTCATCTCCAAAACATCATTGTCAATTTAAGATTCAGACATTTGTGGCATATATTTTGATCAAGTTTGTTGCATCCATACACAATATTATTTGAGCATATTTATTTATCACGCAAAAATGTGAATTAAATAAATTGAGTTTCATTTGTTATTCGGATTCATTGATATTTTGTCGCAGAATTTTTTTTGTTATTCGTTATGATAAATAAAAAAAAATTAACAAAAAAAATTATGCCAATCTTTTTAATTTTGAATTGAAATTTTCTCAATCCAGGCAATGACTCGGTCCATCCAATACAAATTGGAAAAACTTTAAATTTAAGGGGCCGATTGGATGGTGCTAAAATTTTAGAAGGATAAGTTTTAGAGGGGGTATAAGATAAGAGGGGATATTATTTTTAGAGGATTGGCCCACATTGATGTGATGTTTATAAAGGGGGATAACTTTTGACTTGGTTTGGATGTTTTATAAATAAGAGAAGGTGAATGATGATAAAAAGAGTCAAATGACTCTTTTGCCCTTGTGATGTCCCAAACTTGGTTACCCATTAAATTAAATATTAAATTGTAAAACCCACTCTATTTAATTATTTTTGGACAATTTGAAGTTATATTATTTATTTCATTGAAAATTTATTTTTTTATAAATTTATTTAAAAAACTTTTTTTTAAATATGTACTTTTGAATGGCTGGTTATTATTCAATTTTTTTAATTATGTTTATTTTGATTTGTTGGCTTATCTATTATTTTTTTTATTAACATTATATTTATTTTAATCAAGTTAACAATACCATTAACGAATGTTAAAAACGTCAAAAATTTATCCACTTGAAGGGGGATAATTTTTAGCTAGCCCAAACCCTAGCTAAAAATTATCCCCCCGCGGGGGCTAAATTTAATACCATGCAAAATCTAATCCGGGGGAGAAAGGAAGCATTTCGGCTGCCAAACCAAGCAAAAAATGTGGGGCCCACGGGTAAAATTTTTACCCCCCTTCTTTAGCTGCATCCAATCGGCCCGTAACGAAAAAATATGAATGGGATAGCAAAAATATTGTTACTTAATCTAATGTGATAGGAAGAAGAAAGAACAAAATGATAAGTATAATATTAAAAATTGGAATAGTTAGAATAATTTACTAAAACATATATTAGTTAGAAGAATTTGTAACTTAAAAAGGTGTATGCCATTGTAGATGAAGAGAAAGATAGAATGAAAGAGATGGAAAGGAAAAAATATTATATATATATATATATATATAGAAGTCATTGTAGGAACCCTAATACTTAAAAACTTTATATTTAGATCACAATTATATATTTTCTGGGGTCGAGGAGAAGCCCGCAGCCGCTACCCATGGGTGCGCACTGGGTGAAATCCGCCCCGTGGCCCTAGCCGGCAAAGAATCACGAGGAGGTAAACCAGTTTAGGCAAGTCCTGGCTGACCGGCTCAGCCGGGAAGGCTGTTAGATGGCCCTCCACAATTAGAGAAAGGACTGCCTCCAAGAGAAGTCAAACTCGGGACCTATTGGTCCCAGGCCATTCAGCCCGCCATCCGAACCAACTCGACTACCCCTTTTGGAGCTCACAATTATATACCTTTAATATAGAGAATGACGGTGTAAGAATTTTTTTTTTTAAATAAAAACTATTATTTATGAACAAAGTTGTATTACTTTTTTAAAGATTTTATTATAATAAAATTATCATCTTTAAAAAAATTTCTCTCATCAAATATAGTTGTGTCCAAGATGTGAAAAGGTTATCTTGGCATTCAAAATACACTGACCATTGTGTATGTCATTGGATGTCTTTAAAAAATGGTTACGAAAATGTAGTAAGAGATTTTGAATGTCTTTTGAATTTAAATATTACTATCATATTTAATAATTATTATTTAATTTTAAAAAGTTCAAATTAAAAATATGTAAATTAAATATTTAATATAAATAATTGCTATCTCTATATTTAATAATTGAATTTAAAGTTTAAAATTTAATTTTATTTAAATATTAATGTTATATTTAGGATGTGTTTGGCATGCTAAAAAATTAAGTGAATCTCTAAAAATTTTTAAAATTTTCTGAAAATTTGTAAACTTCTCTAACACATTTTGCTTTTCTCATACTTCGTGAAATTTTTACAAATAAATATATATATCTATATATTCTAATAAATTTTTACAAATCTCACTAAATTTTTAATAAATCTCAACAACAATTCTATAAATCCCAATAACTTTTTAACAAATTTCAAAAATTTTTCACCAAATTTCAAAAAATTTGACAAAAATCCCTCGAAACAAACGCAAAAATCCGTCGGAACAGTTTTTCTCTCAACGTTTTAACATAAAAGTTAAAAAGTTCAATAAATTTAAAAAAAAATTCTACCATAAATCTATAACGGATCCAAAAATTTGTTCGAACGGTTTCTCTCTCCAACGTTCTAACACAAAATCAAAAAGTTACACTATTTTATCTTTGAAAAATGTGATTTAGTAGTTGGGTACCAAACGTTAAAAAATTACTCAAACCACATTTTTCGTTATTTTTTGACGCTCTAAACGTTTCCTTAATAACAAGAAATTCAAATTTCAAAATGGAAGATTCAATGAATTGCTAACAAGTAGTTTGATTTTGAAAGTTCAAATTAGAACTTTGTGTCATTGAATTTCAATATTTTAATTATGGGTCCGTTTGGCGCAGTGAAAAATAACGAAAAATAGTGAAAATGTGGTTTAAGAAACTCTTTGGCATTTGGAGCATAGCCACCAAATCATGTTTCTCAGATATGAATAATAAAATTTTTTAATTTTTGAGTGAGATTTTTAAAGGGAGAAACTATCGAAACAATTTTTTGTTTCGTCGAAATAGTTTACTGTTAGAATTTATTAAAAGTGATTAAAAATTTTTTGGAATTTGTAAAAAATTTATTGGAGCTTATAAAAATTTGTTGGGATATGTAGATATATAAATTTATAAAAATTTCACAAAATATGAGAAGTACAAAATGTGTTAGCGAATTTTAGAGATTTTCAAAGGTTTTCCGAGATTTTTAATATTTTTCAAAATTATTTTTTGTGCCAAACGGATCCTATATCTCACGATGTGAATTTTGTAATGTAAAAAAGTTAAAAAATTGAATAGAATTAAGGATCCGTTTGTGAGTTTAGAAGAGAAAAAAAAAAAGAAAAGAAAAGAAAAGAAAATATTAATTAGGAGAGAGAAGAAAAAAAGAGAAATGATAATAGTTTTTTATTTATTTATTTCAGAGTTTGAGAGAGAAAAGATAATTATTTTCTTTTTTCCTTATTTGTAAATTGAGAAGAAATGAAAAGAAAAGAAAAATATTTATTGTTATTTTACTACTATACCCTGTGTTATCAATAAATAAATCTCCTTATATTATTAGCAAATGAATTATTAGTACATTAAAATATGACTAAATATCTATTTTGAAATGATTAAAAATAAATGTAAACATGATTAAAAATAATGCCTTGAAACTATAATAATAAGGAATGCCAATTAGGGGGTACAAAGTAATTGGGTTACTGACAGACTACATTATAAGATATAATATGATTATAATATATTATCTATTTGACTATATGATTCTAACCAAAAAAAAAAAAAAGAAGTGCTACACAAAAATACAAATAATAATAATTTTAAAAAAATTTTAATGAAAAATGTTGCTATTAAAAAAAAAAAAACAAACAAGACATACGTACCTTGAAACATCGTTAGAAATATAATACGCGCACGCGGACACACACATATATATATTACAATAAGTTCTGAAACAGCATTTGAAACGTAACATATATATATATTACACATATAAAGAAAACCAAAATGACCCTTGAAACATGATTGAAAAAAAAAAGGAAAAAAACAATGCAGAACGTTATTTAAAAAACAGAATTACCTAAGCCCTGAAGCGGTTGGAAAGAGATGGAGTTTAAGAAGAATTGTGAAAATATAGCAAAATGATAAAATTAAAAGGATTTAATTTGCATTAGGGTATATTTGTAATTTTTTATTTCATGGGTAATGGTGTCCTTTTAAAAATTTTATTAAGTAACTTTTTTTTTTCTCCCTCTATTTCTTCCCATTTTTAGAAGGATGAAAATTTTAAAAACTAACTACGCACTTTTTTTTTTCCTATTTCTTCTCATTTCATTTCTTTTATTTCTAAAAAACAAAAAAATCACAAATAAGAGTTAAATTTTAAAATCTTTTCTTTTCTTTTATTTTTTTCCCAGTTCTTTTCTTTTATTTTCTTCCCAGTTCTCTTCATCCAAACAGACGGTAAAAAAATGAAAATCAATTACTATGATATAAATAATAGATTGTCATTAGATCTAAAAAGTAGTAATTATTAAAATTTACCTTTAATATTTTTCAAAACTTATTTATTTAAAAATTAATTTATTTTTTGTATCAATTAATTTTGAGTAGAATTAGAAAGTTAATTTTCGTAAGAGATTGAACTACCCCCTTTTTTTTTTTTTTTGATTTGTGTCATGACATTGATGGTGTGTTTGGATTAGGAATTAAAAAAAAAAAAGAAGAAAGGTATTTAAAATTATTTATGTTTAGTTTGTATAAAAAATAAGTAAAAATATATAAAATTTAAAATTTAAGAATAATTAAATTAAAAACTAATTTATTAATAAATTAATAATATTTCATTTTAAATCACACAAATAATACACATTTAAAATTTTGTATTTGTTTCTCTTTTTTCTTCCTCTCTTCTTCTTCTTTCCCCTTTACCTTTATTTTTTCTTCTCTCCTCTTTTCACTTTGCCAATTCTTCAAATCCAAACACAGTTCACGGTGGTCAATTTTGTATTTCAAAAACTTAAAACGAGGGCTGCGTTTTCGTGAGCAAAATCAATTTCCCGCCCGAACAATTGAAAGCCTTCTCTCTCTATTTGCGAATCTCGTTTCCTTTCGAAAGATTATCCTTATAGAAAAGTCAGCCTAAAGCCTCGTCTCAGTGATTTAGGACCAAACCCCCAAAGCCGCAGTTCATATACCACCATTGTAATTTCACTTTCTCTCCTGGCAACCATCTTCAAAGATACCCCCTATCTCACGATTCGCTCTTCAAGGTTTGTAATCTCAGCAACCCACTCTACTAACATCAGGATTCATCTATTTCTAGCACCCATTCCCCCCCCCCCTTCTTTTAGTGATATTTCGCTGTTTTTTACTTCTCTAGGGTTCTATCTTCCTGTGCCTTTTTCTTATTTATTCATTTATTAATTATTTATTTGGTGGGTTTAGTTGGGGAAGTTTGTGGTGTCTTTGTACATCTTTTATGGATAATTTGATTATAGACCACGTTTGGCGTTTACATTTTATTGACATTTTGTTGTATTCTAAACTGTTATTTTTTTTTTTGGTGGATCAGAATTTTTGTGAATTTATTGGCTTTTAGCGAATCTATAAAATTGGGTTTGAATTTTATACATTGGATTGATGCTTTGACCTTCATGCAAGTGAATCCATGACGACTGGGGATAATTCTGACGATGGGTTTCAGAAAACTCGCTCTGTTTTGGGTGATGTAACCAATCGACGAGGGAAAAGGGGGTTGTTGATTATATCTGGCAATGCTGGTAATGGATCTGGTCATGGGCGTAGTAAACTTGTTGATGAGAAAGAAGGGGATTCGCAGTTTATGCAGAAGGTGTGTCAAGGAGTCGAGAATATAGTGAAAGAGAAGTGTGGGATCAAATGTGTAGTGAATGACAAAAACAAGGACAAAGGTAAGAGGACTTGCGTTTCACCGCGGCCTTGCAGCGAGATTAATTCATTGCAGGGAAATATTGTGTCCAGTATCTCGAAAGTACCCAGTGAATTTAAGGAGCCCAATCCATTTGCTGGCAGCCTTCATCTTGGTAGAAGCAATGCTTTTGTTGACAATGTTGGGGAAGTTGGTGATGCCTCGAGAGACAGCTGTGCTTCCAGCATTTCGATGCCGGTGGCATCTGAATCATGTTTTGGTGTTGAAGAAATTTGTAGGAATGATGAAGGACAAGTCACTTCGGCAGTTCCACAAAATGACCGACAAGGTGAGGAAATAGTTGCTCATGTTTGCAGGAAGGATTGCCAATATATTGACACTGATGATTTCTACTTAGGTAAACATGGCTCTGCTGAGCACACAAGATTGCCTGAGTTGCAGGGTTCTGGATCTTTTAAGCTAGAGAAATGCATAGGACTAAGGGGTGATGTGAGCTCTAACTCGAGTGGAAGTGTTGACTTGATCAAAGATTGCTCTTGCTCTTTTTGCATGAAAGGTAACTTGTTCTTCCAAGTTGCATCTATCATTAGTTGATTTGTCTTTGTTCTTATTGTTTGAATAAGAATTCTATTATTAGTGTTTCTGCTGCTGCTGTTTTTTATTTTTTATTTTTTTGGGTAAATTACATTTTGCATCTTTACAATTTACATTAAAATTCAGGGGGCATTTTTAATTAATAAATTTGATGGAAGGGCCAAAACGAAACTTGATTGTAAATACAGGGGGCTAGCTTTTACAATTGAAAAGTGTAGGGACTAAAGTGAGATTCACGGTAAATATGGGGGGTTAACTGTTACAATTTAATATTTTGTTTTTTACTGATAAAAATAATTATTGTGCTCATGATCTGAAAAGGAAGTTTTGGTTCTGCTTTGTGATATTCAGCTGCATATATTTGGTCCGACCTACACTATCAGGATATCAAGGGTCGAATAGCTGGTATGTTCTTGCAAAAATAATGATGATAGGTTCACATCATTAATACTAGTTCTGCATATGTTCTTGTTTCTTTTTTTTTTTTACTTTACATGAAACAATTATTTTTATACTT
Source organism: Vitellaria paradoxa (assembly GCA_019916065.1). Taxonomy (NCBI): domain Eukaryota; kingdom Viridiplantae; phylum Streptophyta; class Magnoliopsida; order Ericales; family Sapotaceae; genus Vitellaria; species Vitellaria paradoxa. The sequence continues at coordinate 60,604,145 of CM034233.1, forward strand.
CCTAGCATTAAAGAAGAGTCAGAAAGAAGCATGCATCATGGTTCAAAGAAGTTGCAGGGATAATGGAATCGACAAGCATAGTCAAGGAAATTCTCAGAGATTATCAAAGTTAGAATCTGAACTCATGGGCCAGTGGAGGTCATTGTTTCTTCGCATGGAGGATGTGCTTGTCAGTGAAGGCAACCAACTTGTAAGTGTTAACACTTTTTCCTAACTTTCTTCAAAGCAATATGTAATTTTGAGTGATAACCTATTCAAGTTAAAATAATTCCAAGGGCTTATTTGGTTGTAGAGAATTGTCGCATGTTTCATCCAAATTGCTTGTTGATTTAAAGAAATTTGCATTTTCATTTCTCAAGTGCTTCTGCATTTATTAAGACCATAATAACTAGTACTGAAAATTATATGACGGTATGATCCTCATGAAATATGTATTCCATTTGTTTAGTATCTTGGAATGCACAATAGTATGCTTAGGTGCTTTTGGTGTGTTTGCTGTTCTCAACTCAACTCAACTCAACAATTGTTCTGTTCTTTAAAAATTTTCAAGTTTTTTCCCCTCATTTTGATGAATGAAGAGTTCTGTCCAGATACGTGTGAACATGGTGTTACATAAGTGGTGCCAAGAGGCTTTATAATTGTACTTTTTTTGGTTGCATGTGATACTCTTTATGGGGTGAGTTTGGAGTGAGATAAAGTGAGATAAATTGAGAGTTCGTAATGCGTGCAGTGAAAGAAAAAAGTTGATGTGATATAAAGTTAACAGAGATTTATAGAATTTTTTGGAGTTTGTTTGCAATCCAAACGGGGCCATGGTGTGGTTGATGCTGAATTTGGTGTATTCAAGGAGTATGCATTCGATATGGATATATCACCAGTTTTCGCATATCCATGCTGCATAGTTATAATAAGTTAATCTACTAGTGGGCAAACCTGAGAGGGAAAAAAATTTTTTTTTTACTAAGTTATAAAATGCCTTTAAGCTTTCTTTAAGACCTTTTATTGTGTTTAATTGTTATTGGTGATGAGCTGGTCATCAGATATGAAGGTCTTGATATTGACTTGAGGAGAGGCCCAAGTTCAACACACTGAATAATAATCAAAATGATTTTTGTTGACATGAGCATGGTATGAAAATCAGAACCAAGGCTGCCTATTCTTTAGAACATGCAGGAATTAAAGGTTCTGATATTGGTATTAACTTGATGAGAGTAGATCAAAAAGACTATTTGAGATCCTAAACATGTAATTTTGGTTTTAATGGTTAATTGGAAGCCAATAGGTAGGAAAATGGATTAAAGGTTGATTTGGATATTATTGAGTAGGGTTTTGATGGTGAAAATGGAACCTTTTAGGATATAAACTTCCCCGGTAATTATCCCTTAAAGATAGAGTATCATTGTTATGTCCAAAGTTAGTTAATAACCTACTAAATAAAGCATTGTAAGTCTGTTGATTTTGTTATAACAGCAGGAAAGATTGAGAAGCTAAAAGTTGGTTAATTAGTTAGGAACTTTGGGAGGGAAAGTTAGTTGGCAGCAGCTTGACCACGGGCTATAAATAGCATGAGAGAACCATTGAGAAGGAAATGAAGAAATATTTTCAGTTCAGTTCTTCTCTTTTCATTTCAATTTTGTTATCTTCTTCTCTAGCCATTACATTTGGTATTAGAGCAGCTAGGTTCTTGGCTTGCTGTTCGTGCAAACCACCATGGTCGACGGAACTAGAGCAGTGCAGGAAGCTAAGAAGGTAGACGAAGCAATTCGACTGTTGAAGAAAGGAAATGAGAAAAATGCAAAAGAGATTGGGGAAATTAGGAAATCTCTCAGAGATTTGGGGGATATTAAGGAGATGATTGTAGGCATGAATATAAAGCATGATCAAATGGCAAGCCATGTGTATGGAAAATCACACCAAGAAGGTATTGGAGGTTCAAGGTTGCAGTGACCAGATACGTCGGAGCATGTTCAAGTAGGATTTCAGGCTTTGGGTGAATATCCGTTAAGGTTAGAAGGTCCACATCATTCTCCTTTCCCTTTCTATCAAAGATTTGCAAAGATTGAATTTTCACAATTTTATGGTGAAAACCCAAGTGGATGGTTGTATAAATATGAGAGGTTTTTTAAGTACAATACAGTGAACATGGTTCAAAATATCGACCGAGACGCCGAGATATCGTCCGAGACGTATCGGATTCAATGGACGGTGCGATGAGATCTTAACCCGCATCAAAAAATGTGTTAAGAGTAGTCATCTTGCGCTGTCACGGCCGAGACAAGCCGATAACTTGGTGATACACTAAGACGACTAATTGTCGCGGCTAGAAATTGATAAGACAAACGATTTCTCGGTGATTTGTGTAAAAGAGGGAAAAAATTAGCTTATTCGCATGTTATAAGTAGTTATCTAATGTTTAGTAAAATAATTATTATATTTTTGGTTGTGTAATATATCCATTTTATTATTTAGAATATTTCTATATTTTTTTGATTTTTTAAATTAAAAAGATAAAATATTACGTATCGCCCGATATCACGACGCGACACCGCGACTGCATCAAAAATTCTCAAGCCGATACAATACCCGCGACCGAGACTTTGAACCATGATAGTGAACAGTAGGGATAAGGTAAAACTGGTAGCATTGCACTTAGAAGATTCATCTTTACAATGGTTTTAGTGGTTTGAAAAATGCCATCATCACCTCACTTGGGAATTGTTTAAACGAGGTCTATTGTCATGATTTGGCCCAAATTCTTATGACGATGCAATGGGAGAATTAACTAAGCTTAAGCAGACCACTATTGTAAAAGCATATCAAGAAAGGTTTGAGGTTTTGGCAAATCAAACCCAGAATCTGCCAGAATCTTTCTTTGTTAGCTGTTTTACAAGTGGACTCAAGGATGAGATTCGACCTGGGGTATTAATGTTCAAGCCAACTTCTATCACTATGTTATAGGACTGGCGAAACTATAAGAGTCTAGCATTGAAGCTATCACCAAGAAATCAAGAATGGGGCTTAAAACAGATGTATCTTTGTGGGAAAAGCCATACATGGGCAATGGAGGGCAAGTCAAAAGGGACCTGTCCAAGGAGTTAGATGAAAAAAGAGCCACGGTGTTATGCTTTAAGTTTAATGAGAAGTATAGATGGCACCCATGCAGCAAGAAAAAGTTGTATGCTATAGAAGAAGGAGAAGAACAGGTACAAGCTTTTGAAGGCTAAGAGGAAAGAGGATGAAGAGCAGTTACCTAAGGAAGAATTGTAGATTTCTTTAAATGCCATCACTAGCTCGATTTCCTATAGAACAATGAGGGTGAAGGGTAATGTAAAGAAGAAACTCATCATAATCTTGATAGACTAAGGAAGCACACAAAATTTCTTAAGTGTTGAGGTGGCCAAGAGGACCAGCATTGAAATGGAGGAAACTGAACCCTTACCAATGTCAGTTGTTGATGGAACTAGAATGCTAAGCACAGCCATATGTAGAAATTTCCAATGGAAGATGGAAGCGATGACTTTTCAAGTTGATGTGAGAATACTACAATTAAAGGGCTATGATATGGCGTTAGGCATTTAGTGGTTAGCAATGCTGGGCCTAGTCAAATGGGATTTCAAGAATCTCAGCATGGAATTTTTTTCTTAGTGGCAGAAAGCATGTGTTAAGAGGGAGAAAGAAAGAGGAATTAAAGGTGGTGCGCTCTGGAAAGATGAAGAAGTATTGACATAAGCAACCACATAATGTAATAGCTCAAATCAATTCATTACAAGCGGCTGACAGTGAAGAAAAGGAAGACTATTTGCAGGAATTAGAGGCTCTACTCTTAGATTTCACAGAGGTGTTTCAGGAGCCAATGGACTTACCCTTTGCCAGATCTCATGACTACCCTTTGCCAGATCTCATGACCACTGCATTCCTCTCAAACCAGGGGTTGAGCCTACAAATGTCAGGCCTTACAGGTGCTCTCATTTCTAAAAGGCTGAAATTGAGAAGCAGGTTAAGGAAATGCTAAATTCTGAAATAATAAGACCTAGTGTTAGCCGTTACTGTTCACCAGTGCTCTTAGTAAAGAAAAAAGATGGTATTTGGAGAATGTGTATAGATTATAAGGCACTCAATAAAGCTACTGTTAAGGATAAATTTCCAATACCAGTTATAGATGAGCTATTGGATGAGTTATGTGGAACAAAATATTTTTTTAAACTAGATTTGAGGTCCGGATACTATCAAATCAACGTTCATCCTATTGACATTGAAAAAATGGCATTTAAGACCCATGATGGACACTATGAGTTTTTGGTAATGCTATTTAGGCTTACTAATGTACCTTCTACATTCTAGAGCCTAATGAATGAAGTCTTTAAACCATTCTTAAGGAAGTTTATACTAGTATTTTTTGATAACATCTTAGTATATGGTCAATGTTGGGAAGATCACTTGAAGCACTTGCAGATTACTTTGCAAAGACTGAAGCAGTAGCTGTAGTTGTTTGCTAAAAGAACTAGATGTATGTTTGGAAAGATTGAGGTACAGTATATGGGGGGATTTAGCAAAGGGAGTTTTTGCAGAACCCACTAAACTGCAAGCTATAAACTTCTAGCTAGTACCAGCTAATGTCAAGGAATTGAGGGGATTGAAGCCACTGCAACCTTCATTCAACTTAAGGAGAAAATGACTACAATCCCGGTACTAGCCTTATCAGATTATAGCAAAGATTTTGTTTTGGAATCCGATGCTTCGGGAGCAAGTTTAGGGGCTGTGCTTATGTAAGATGGCCATCCGGTAGCCTATTGGAGTAAGGGAATTTCAGCGAGAGATCAAGATCTTTCTACTTATGAAAAAGAACTGATGGCAATGGTATTGGCAGTACTTAAATGGAGATGATATCTTCTGGGCAGGCATTTTATCATTAAAACTGATCATCAAAGCCTTAAATATATTTTGGAGCAGAAGATGGGCACTATTTTTCAATAGAAATGGGTCACTAAGCTTTTGGGATTTGATTACACTATAGTATGTAAGTGTGGCAAATACAATAAAGCTATTGATGCCTTATCCAGAAAAGAAGAATTAACAAGCTCTGCAGATACAGTTGCTACCATTCATGCCTTGTCTTGTGTCTCCACCAGTTGGTTGGAAAAGGTGAAGCTTAGTTGAGAGGAAGATAGAGAGACCAATTAGTTGATTTTAGACTTTCAACACGGACAAGCCCATGCTGGTTATGCTTGGGAATAGGGCAATCTAACCTATCATGATAGATCGGTGGTTGGAAAGTCATCAGTTAGAGGATAGCTCATTTAGGAGTTTCATTCCTCTCCTTTGGGAGGACATTCGGGTGTAAGTAAAACAACAAGAAGGTTGCACAAGAATTTCTATTGGAAAGGACTGCAACAAGATGTAGCAAAATTTGTTTTGGAATGTGATATATGTCAAAGATACAAAGGTGAAAATGTGAAGTATCCATGACTATTGCAGCCTTTAACCATTCCAAACAGAATCTGGAGTGACATTTCTATGAACTTCATTGCATGAATTTCTGAGTGATCAACCCAGGTTGCATCATCTGAAAAGGAATTCTGCCATTGGACTAACCATTGCTCCACAATTTTGTTCCCTCTCTTAACCATTCTTTTGTCTAACATAGCCATAGGTATCAATTGCAATGTACCTTTTGGGCTAACTGGTGGCAGACTTGTGTGAGCTGTCACAGTGGCTCCTAATTTCTTTTTAAGCATTGAGACATGGAACATTGGGTGAAGTTTAGCTCTTGCTAGTAGTTGCAGCTTGTAGGCCACTAACTGACATAATATATATTTTAAAGGTTGTTTTCAAGCGGTAGGGAATGTTATGTCCAAAGTTAGTTGGCAGTTAGTTAATAACTTACTAAATAAAGCATTGTAAGTCTGTTGATTCTGTTATAACAGAAGGAAAGGTAGTTGAGAAGCTAGCTAGATGTTAGTTAATTAGTTAAGAACTTTGGGAGGGAAAGTTAGTTAGCAATAGCTTGACCGAGGCTATAAATGGCATAAGAGAACCACTGAGAAGGAAATGAAGGAATATTTTCAATTTAGTTCTTCTCTATTCATTTCAATTCTATTATTTTCTTCCTTAGCCATTACAATCACTTCAAATTTTGCAAAGGTAACCCAATCTCAAAATCTTCAATTTAATGTGTAGATGAATCACATATATTTATTAAGGTCAGCTGAAATTGTGCTATCTCAAAAATTTAGTCCAAATCCCCAAACTTATAATATCCAAAAACCATCCACATTGGTTTATGCTTGGGTTAGTCTAATGTGTGAGTCTTGTAGGGGTGGTGCACTCACCTTCATTTATATTTGTATATTGTTGGTTCTAATTCTTTTAAAACTACTTCTCAAAAATTGAAATTTGAGAAAATTTGACCAACTAGAATATTTATATATTGTTGTTTCTAATTCTTTTAACACCACTTCTTTAAAATTGAGATTTAAGAAAATTTGACCAACTAGAATATTTTAGGCCAAGCAAAGACTCCTCATGACTCAATAAATAATTTAACCCATTGATTAATCCTATAGCCGATTGGGAGGTATGGTGCTCCTTCAAAGTTTTTTTTTTTTGGTTGGATTTTTTTACATGACAAGACTCTTACTTTTGATAGTCTCACCAAAAGAGGGATATTAACATTCAAGTGGTGTAATTTATGCGAGAAGAATAGTAAGACATTTACTAATCTTTTTATTCGTTGCCTGTGGAAGGAGTTGTGAAGTTTGGTTCCATTGAGTTTGAGAATAGAGTGGGTGTTTCCCTCTAGAGGTAAATAAAGCTTCTGAAGCATAGTGAGGAGCTTGTGGTTTGAAGAGGAGAGAGAAAAGCTTGGCAGTTAATTTCTTTGGCTGGGGTTGTTCATTTGATGGGAGGTAAATCGAAGATCTTGTCACGACATTGAATTTTCTTCACATAGATTGAAAAGTATTCTTTGGTTTACTTTGTACAATTGATTATTCATTGTGGCAATCGTGATTTAGATAGTGTTCTGCATTTTACAAAAGAATGTAGAATTCCCTTGATTTCTTTTTCGATATAAAAAAGCCCATTTCTAACAATTTGATAAAAAAAAAATTTTTTTCACCAAGATATGCTTGACGTCTATGAAGCATAAATACTTCAAAGTGGGTACTATATTTGTATCCGACACTATTTGACATACACACTCGGACCTTTAAAATATGTGTCGGATATAGTACATGGTATGTCCTATTATTTTAATATTTTTTATTCAATTATATGATTAAAACAAGCCAAGATTTGAGTAATTGAAATTTTTAAAATTATAAAATCTTATATATTATATTTTATTATGTTTTGTTTATTGAATTAGTTTTACTATGATTTATTTTGATATAATCATATATAACTAATAAAAATATGTAAGATTTATATTTTTTTACTGTATCTCCATCGTTTTCGTATTCTTATTGTTTTAAAATTTTCGTATTCATATCTGTACCTATATTATATCCGTATTCATGTTTCTTAGATTGACGTTTATGACAAAGAAAAACCCGGTCAATTTATCTAATAATATTTTAACCAAAAGACGTACAAATAGAAGTCCCAAATTGACACTTAAACGCTATGTTACTTGGATTCTCCATTTTAGGTTAAAATACTTGTGTTGATGTGACTTGACAATGGCATGGGTGTGGGATCCGTGTTAGAAATAGTGAAATTTTATAAGAGACTAAGGCTGGGTTTAAGAAATCTTTTGGATGAAATGTGGCTTTAAACTCTTTTGCTTTTTCATTGTATAAAAAGATAAAAATACCAAATTAGCTTTTGGTCTTTTTGTTCTAGATTCTATACAGCATTAATGTCAGATATTATTATACTTGCTACCATAAAATGCGCTGTTCCCCAAAAAAAAAAAAAAAATACCATACAACACGACATGATGATGCATAATAATGGTTCTGTTACATTATATGCATTAAAACTTGAAAGCATTGATGAAAGCACTTATGCCTGCATATTTCAATATGATAAGGGAAGAAAGAAAGCTTTGCTTTATTATTTTTTTGAAAAAGACTTTGTTTTGTTATCTTGTAATTTACAAATTTATTGGGATGATATTGAAAAACAAAAATATAAGCATTTTGTGAATCAGTGGATATTTGGTGAATATGTAAAATCATAAATGAATTTACGTGCCTTGGTGAAATAAAATCAATCAGATTGCTGTTAAGCGTTTTCAAGCATCTAAATTACTTAAGACAAATTAGAAAAATAAAAAGTTAATGTTTGCGCGCACAAGTTAGTGTTCCCTGGAAGTCAAACTTCCAGTCCTTTCTGGTTGTCAGCCGAATATATACAAGTTTATGTTGTCTGTGTGATCACATTTGAATGCATGCTTGTCTATATTTGGTGGTTATTTTGCATGAGGGAGGAAGGGAACGTGTTTTTTGATCAAACTCAGTAGTTGTTTGTGGAAGGATGTTCTCTCTCTGCAATACCAATAATAATGGTATTAACCACAGGTTTATTCTCTGGGATTATTGGCATTATGACCCAGACAGAGCAATGAAATGCCAGAAAGCCACTGGACATGGTAGTATATACATGACAAATGTTTTTGAGAAAATAATGAAACACCATTGTTCTTGAGAATACTTTATCGACTGCATTAGTACCTTGCGGTTGAACAGGATTTGTTACGTTTCCTATCCTAAGTTACGGATTCGAACAGGAACAGGCTGAGTAATTTCATTTTTTTTTTCTCGGTTGCAGGAAGCCAGTTTACTTGCATTGAAAGATTTGAGGGAGAATTACAAGACGGCCGGAGATGATTAATGGGATGCCTTTGGAGGAACCATAGTTTGTTTCCGATGCTTGTGGTTGCAAGATTGCTCGGTCAATCTAATTCTAGTAGCTTACCGTATTAATGTTGCGAATCTGGAGAAGTTCATTCCATATAGAAAGATGCAAAATATATGTGAACCTGATTTTGCATTTGCTATTGCCAACAGTGCTGATGCCTGCCCAAATAATATTCCTGCGTGTATTTCTTACCCCATACTCTGTTCGCTTTGTTTATTCACTCGGATTATTAAAATCCATGTTTGACTGATTCCCTATAGTAAAATTTGAGGATCTTGGTTAGAGATCATATGTGAAGAAAGGCCCAGTTTGAATTTGTTAATTGTTTCTAATCCATGCCACACCACAGTAAAAATGTTTGATAGGTTAATTCTATTGTTAACTTTATCACTTTTTTTTTTAAGTTATATTTATTTTTTATTTTTTTAAGAACCGACATATATCTCACTTTTTTTGGTATGTATGCATATATATATATATATTTTCGGATAAGTCTATAATGAATTATTTTATTATTATGGAGAATGGTTGAGTCATTTCTTAAATGAATTAATTGAGGTATACGTTTTTCGTTGACAATTAGTTGAAAGTTTTTTTTTTTTCCTAATGTTTGAATATTAAATATTGGGTTATTGACTTTTGCTTAATATAGTTTAACAACAATAATTTTGAATAAATAATTTAAAAATTTTTCTACCGACATGAACTCACTTGATTATTGATATATATATATATATGTGTATATATTTTTTTGCCTAGTCTTCTTCCTTATTGACATAAGTCATGGATTGGTGTTGACACCCAATTGACACGTAATATTGATTTCCCATTCTATTGTTGAATTTTTATGGTTTGTCAAGGATATAATAGTAATTTAAACTTTAAATTCTTGCTAATGCATTACCCATTATAAATGCTTATTTTTTATCTGTCATGCACTTTAAATATAATGCAGACACTCGCAGCAATGTGGCTATGGGAGGGGGGCGGGGGAGTGCCTACACTTAAAGAAAAAATAAATTATGCTTTTTTTATATTATCTCTTGTACTCAATTGTGTTCATTCAAGAGAATGGGAATAAAATTTTTAACTCAATATCAATTGTGTCCATTTAAGAAAAAAAATAATTAGTCATTATTAATTAAACTCACTCAATGAAAAAAAGTAAATTTTAGTCTAATAATGTCAATACAATTGTATCTAATCTATTAAATACAACTAAAAAATATTTAACGCCACTTGAACTTTTTTCTCTCTCTCCTTTGACAGTTAAACTCTTTCTTTATTATTATGATATTTCAATAATTATTTATGTATCTTATAATTAGTGTTCACCTAAACAAATTTTTTGACTCAATTCTTGTGTGCGGCAAGTGCAACTAGCATATATATATATATATATATAAAAGATCATAATTAAAGTTCAATTGCTTGAAATCTATCCTTTGCTCCATCATAGAACCTCCCTCCCACTCCACATCGTGAGGGAAAGGCGGTTGTGGGAGGCATTAATCGTAGAGCACTTGTAGCAGTCAACTTTGTTAGGAGTCTACTCTTATCTTTGTGAAAGTATTTTTTTATCACATCGCTGACTAGAAGCAAACCATATTATATATATATATATATATAGTTTCAGTCGCAAGTCTCCAGTTGTTGGTTTGATTATCTGCATATTATTATCAATTTTTTAAGTATATTTACATCATTACATCTGTATGAAATAGGGAGTGGGAGTGGAACTCATGAGTATGATTGATTATCTTCTCTTTTAAGCTTTCCACCTTTTGACTTTTGAGATCTTTTCTAACTTTAAACTTCAGTGTCATCAAACTTTCTTTATGGTTGATTGAGACTTTGATTGGAGTAAGAAAAAAAAGATAAATTGTGATAAAATGTGATTTGGGGTTAATTTTAGTGTCATTTTTTTTGAAAAATAACAAACTGTGAGAATGATTTTTCAAATTCGTTCTCACGAATTCAAAAAAATTTACAAAAAATAGTAACAATGATACTCGTTTGAAAGTTTTCGACACGAAAAATATAATTGTGAATTTTTGAAAGCTCTTGAAATCTTTTCTAATTTTAAACTTCAGTGTCATCAAACTTTCTATATGGTTGATTGAGGCTTCGTTTAGAGTAAGAAAAAATAAGATAAACTGAGATAAAATGTGATTTGGGGTTAATTTTGGCGTCATTTTTTTCTGAAAAGTAGTAAATTGTGAGAACGGTTTTTCAAATTCGTTTCCACGAATTCAAAAAAATTCACAAAAAAATATTAACAATGATACTCGTTTAAAAACTTTCGACACGAAGAATATGATTGTAAAAAAAATTTACATATTCGGTTAACCTACTTTCAGATTTTTTTATTTTTTTGACGAAATATTAAAATCTTTTGAAATTAGTGATGGCCGGAAAATTAGAGGTATAAGGATTGTTAGAAATTTATAGTGATTTTTAGAGTTTTATTTTGATGCCAAACCGACTCTGACTTTTTTAATTGATGTCAACGGAGGTACCAAAAAAAAAAAAAAGTTAATTGCAGATTGAGTTGAGTATTTAGAAAATTAGAAATTAAATTTGACTTATTTTATATAAAAATTAAACTGAAATAATTAATTTTACAATTCAAGTTTAAGTATATTTTGTTCATCTCACTATTCTCGTGACCTCAGAAAATTTTATTTTATTTTTCTAAGACCTGCCTTATACATATATATTTGTAATTTTTATTTTTGAGTAGGAAGAGATGAAAAATTATAGCTTAAACTTGGTCTTAATTGTTTTTAATTTACATTTGAAACGTTTGTAAATAGGATATTATTTTATCAACGTGTTTTTCTGCTTTCGACGGGCGTGGCGGCTGGGTTATCCAGATTGTATTTCAACTTTGAAAGCGCTATAAAGCAAAAACTAAGAAAAAATTTTAAAAATTTCTAAAAGTTATTCACTTTTTATCTTATTATATAAGTTACGAACTCACAAATTATATCACTTTATCTCATTTTTTATCATTCCAAACGCACCCAAAATATCAAACAATCATTAAAATAAAAAAAACACAGTTGATTGCACGCAAAGACGCAGAAGAAGATAACAATTAGTTTAGGAAGGTACTCTTTCGCGATTTGTGCTTGTTGAATGTCACATATGTGAAACTCTGTCTTTCATCATATATTTAGACATTTCAACGAATCATGATTTTTGGTATATATAACAAGAAGATACCAGAACAATTGACCAGATTGCCAGCAAAATAGATTCAGTTGCAAGGAAAAGGCCACCAATGACCAAAGCTTGAGTGTGATGGCTGCAGAGGTCATTGGAGTGAAATGCTCGAGGGATTAGTATGATTGGGATGCCCTTAGGGAGGGTAAAATTTAAAAAAACAATGAGAGTTAGTGTAACAATAACTAAAAATAATGAATGTAATAGGATGTAACGGGTGAGAAATAGAGTTTAATAGGAACAGAGGAATTTAAAGATTAATACTGTTACATAACGGTAACCTTTGTTTTTTTAAATTATGATCAAAGGTCACTCACTATAAGTGATTCCCGGCACTTTAGTTCAATTGAGCGAATTGGGACAAAAGATAAGAGGTGTTTGGTTTGCTAAACTCTACAAAAAAATTACAAAAAAATTATTAACTTATATCAATCAAATTTTACTAAATATCACTTTTATATTAAAATTTTTTGTACCTTTTTTAATATTTTTTTGTCATGTAAACAACCCAACAATTGGATTCGTTTGAAAGAAGGGGCGAATAAGAGTCTAAAAAATTTAAAAAATTCTTTAACAAATTAATTTTTTTTCATGATAAGATAATCAAAATTATCCTCTTACAACAATATTAGGCTTGTTAGTTAACAATTTATAAAGGGTAAATACGTTAAATGAAAACAAAAAAGTTAAAAAATTAATTACGAAAAATTAATTTTTTTAACCAAAATAAATTAATTATTTAAATTTAACTAAAAAATTGTAATATTTTTCTTACGCAAAAGCCAGAACGTCTAATACTTACATATGACGTTTCAAAATCATTTCTTCTCAAAATTGTTTGTAATTAGCTCTTGCATAAAATTGACCTCACGTGTCAAGTAAGTGACGTCCACATGGGAAAGACGCGTAGGCGCATCAAAGCAGGCTCAGCAGCGATCGCATGGTCATCCAGATTGGGTCCCACCCACCCCCAAATAAAATAGACCGATGCTGCTCTCTCGCTTCATCCTCACGCCTTCTTATCTCCTATTTTGTTTTGACTTTGGCCCGTTTAGCGCGATAAATTTTGATGAAAAATTTTAAAAATTTTTATTATATTTTTATATTTTTTTAAATTAAAAAAAGTTTAATACCTTTTAAAAAAATTAATAATTAAAATTCAGTTAATTAAATAGTAAATATTTTTTTTTATTATTCTTATCACGGATTCTTAAGCTACCGAATAACACTAATTATGATTAATTTTTTTAATGTCGTTCCAATGAATTTCTAGTAACCGTTTGGATTCGTTGTCTTTCTTTTTCCTTTTTTCCCCTCTCCCTAGCACTGCTTGAAACCGTCCTGACTTAAATCAAAGTGTTGTTTGGATGGGTTGACTAATAGGCAGCATGCTCTCCAATTTTCTCAGTCTGCAAGTATTCATGGGCTCCAACTGTGCCTTATGATCGACAGCATAATCGTCCAAACGTCTAGGCTATTCTGTCTGGACGAATCCGAACAGTGCTCCAAATTTTGCTGACACCTTCGGAGGCACTACTAGAAAAAGGCAAATCAGTTGATAATAAACTAAATTCGGTTAGTAATCATGAATTACCAACTGATTACCAATCAATTTTGGTCGGTGGCAAAAATCCTAGTTGGTAATATTTACTAACCAAAATTTTTAAGGTCGGTTGGTAATTACCAACTGAATTTCGGTTAGTAAATTAAATAAATCTGTTGGTAATTTCTTATTGGTATAAAATTAAGTTTTAAAATTTTGGTTGGTAATTACCAATCGAAGTTGTTATTGCCAACTGATTCTTCGGTTGGTAATTGCTAACCGATTTGTTAGTTAGTATTGTTTACCTTTTGGTTGGTAATTTATTATTGAATATTAAATTGATATTTTATAATATACCAACTGAAATTTACTTTGTAGCAACCGATATTGTTAGTTGATATTTTGCTCACCGAAATATCAGTTGGTTATATACCAACTGAAATGTACTTGGTAATTACCAACTGCTAAAAAAATAAAAATTCAAATGTGGCGACCACGTGTTAAATCTATATTTTTGATATTTTTGTTGTTGTTGTTGAGATTCGAACTGGTGCTATTTCTTTGGAAGTTCATGTGGTTGGCCACTAGGCCAAGCTATTATTTGTATATATATTTTATACCTTTTTGTATATATAAACAAACCTTTATCACTTTTAGCGACCAGTTGGTCGGCAAAGGTACCCTTTTGGTGACCAATTGGTCGGCAAAGGTACCCCTTTAGCGACCAATTGGTCGCAACAAATGATAAAAAAAAAAACTTATGATTTTTATTTAATTACTTTAACTTTTTTGTAATAATTTTTTAACGCTTTTGCCAACCAATTGGTTGCAAGAAGTTCCCCTTTATGAACTAATTAGTTAGCAAAAGGGATTAAAAAATTTATTATTTTTATTTAATTATTTTAACTTTTGTTTCAATAATTTAAAATCATAAACAATATATGAAACTATATAGGTATTTAGTAAATAATTTATGAATAACTATTATATTCAACTAAAAATAATTTTAAATGTTTTTTTTTTATTTTCCTCTAATTCGTATGTCTAACACATATTTAATACATATCTTTAATTTAGTTATATCATGGCTCACTATATATATTTTTTTCTTCATTTTATATTTATATTTTAAAAAATTATTTGGTCGCATTTAGTTTTAGTTTTAGAAAATTATTTTTAAAAAGAAATTTTTAAAAACTATTTTAAGAATTTATTTCTAATAAAAAAATATTTTAGGTGACTATATTTGGAAATAAGTTCTAAAAAGATAAAGAAATGAAATTACTTAAAATTAATAAATAATATTTGTTATTTTTATTTTTAAATTTAAAATAATGTTACTTTAATATAATTAATATTAAATTACACTAAACAATTATTCTAAATTTTATTAATTTTTTCTAACTTTTATTATATTTTCACACTAATTTTTATTTTTATTTTTTTTAACCAAGCACCACACATTTAGGTGGTGTTTAGTTGGCAAAATCAACTAAAATTTACAAACAAAATTTTTTGACCTTTTTCTTTTGACAAATAATTATTTTTTCTAATTAAGATAACGTTGACTCAAAAAAACTAGTCACTTACATTTTTAACTTTTTTTTAAATTATTAAATTTATTTTTTTTGTTTGAATTTTTTTTAAGGTTTAAAAGGGTAAAAATATTAAATTAACAAAAAATTAAAATGTTAACATTTTAGTAACTAGTTAGTATTAATTAAAAAAATAACTTTTTTTTCGTTCTTGTCTAAATTTTGTTACATATCACTTATACACTGGGCTTTCCTTCCGATTTTTAAGCTTTACAACCTTAAACTCTTAGGTTCGATTATTTTATATAAATTAATTTAATTATTAAATTAAATAAATTAGTTGTGATATTTATTTCAGATAATTTAGCAATAATTAATTATTAAATTAATTAATTACTTTAGTTTTATTATTTATTAAAAATAATATTAATTAATTTATATAATTATTTTTTTGAATTTAATTATATTATTTATTAGAATAACTTACTTTAATAAAATATTTGAATAAAATAATTTATTTTTATTTAATGTAACAAAAATAGATAAAGTTTTAAAATTAACAAAATATTGGCAACAGAAAAGAAAAATAGAGTAAAAACACATTTTTTCTGTTTACGTTTTTCTATTTATGTTTTCATTTTTTTTATAAACAAAAAAACGTAAACAGGTTTACCAAACATATTTTTGTTGCGAGTTTACAAAATTTTGAAAACATAAACAGAAAAATAGAAAACGAAAATGTTACCAAGCGGGACCTTACTAACTTAGGCATTTACACATGAATTCTTATAGCCAAAAATATATACAGGGAAAAAAATTAAAAAAACGGAAGTAAATTTTAGAATTCATAAACGATTTGATTAACTGAACTTGTCTGATTTTGAAAATCATATACCCTAAACCCCGTGTCTTAAACAATTATAATCCTAACATGCATTTATCACTAATTCATTAATATGAAAATTTAATATTGCCAATATAAATTATATAAAATCTTTTCCTCCTAGTCAATTAAATTATATATAATATGTATGAACCATGCATATAATATATATATATATATATATATAAACACCAAACCCAATATGTATGAACCATACCATGTTATCAAAAAACGCATGAATTTACTAATCTAAAGGTTGTATCACATGACCAAATAAATTATGAAACAATTCTATGCCATATATAAATATATATAATTAATTACAAATATTTCTTAATATAAAATTAATTATAAAAATATTGAAATTAGAAATTTCCTTTTTTTTTTTTAATGTTCAATGCAAATTACAAAATTTTTGGTTGGTAATTAGTTGGTAATTCGGTTGATAAAAATATTTTCTCACCCTATTACCAACCGAATACCAACCGATGACATTATCAAACAAACCATTCCGTCAGTAAGTACGTTGGTAAAATATTTTCTCACTGGATTACCAACTAATTACCAACCTAATATATTATCAGTCGATAAGTTCAATCGTTAATTTGGTTGGTAAATATATTCTCGCTGGATTACTAACCAATTACCAACTGATTACTAATGGAATACATTATTCTGTTGGTATATATATTCCTAATAGATTACCAACCAATTACCGATAGATTCCCAACTGAAAAATCCAGTTAGTATTTTGGTTAGTACACTTTTTCCCCTTGATTACCAACGGATTACCACCAGATTACCAACCGACTACATTACCAACTGCTAAAGGTCGTGGTTAATGCAGTTGGTAAATGTATTCACACTTCATTACCAATGGATTACCAACCGATAACCAACCAAATAAATTAACAATCGATACCGTCGGTTGGTAATTGGGTTGCTAAATATATTCTCGTTGCATTGCTATCCAATTACCAAAGGAATACCAACTAAATAAATTACCAACTAACCTACAAGTTGGCAATGCGGTTGGTATCAATTTTCCCATCAAGTGATTACATGACTAACCGAACATTGCGGTTGGTAATAATTTAACCATAAAATTACCAACCGAAGGACCAACCGAAACATCTAACAACTATACTATTCAGTGGATAATCCGTTGGTAATTTGGTGGTAAAAATCTTCCCGCCAGATTACCAACTAATTACCAACTTAAACGTGTACCAACCAGTTGTAAGCAGTTGGTAATCGGTTGGTAAAAATTTTCCCGCCAATATACTAACCGATTACCAACCGATTATCAACCAAAAATTTAGCAACCGAATTGGATCAGTCAGCAATGAGTTGATAATTATTTAAATTTTTGCAATTTTTACATCGGTTGGTAATGTGTTGGTAATCGGTTAGTATTTACCAACCGATTATATTGGTTGGTAATAGTCAGTTGGTAATCAACTTTTTTCTAGTAGTGAGGGTCCACTGCATGCAACTTCGTCACAGGCCATTGTAGGTCGACAATGGCTTAATTTGTCCTGACCGAGATAATTTCAATGTTTGGAACTACTTACATGAATAAATCCTCCAGCATTCTTCTTGCGTATATGGTGCAACTTTAATATTTTGAACTTTCTCTCCTGCTATGGCTTTGGCCACCCATTAGTTGTCACCCTTCATTTAATTCACAATTCTCCGGCCGCCTCGCACTGGTTGACAAGCAAGAGCTCTCCGTTCATTTCATTACAAAACAACAAAGTTCATACGCCCCCGACTGTCTATACGCGACGTTTATATTTCGATGGATCTCACCAGTTTTTCAGTGTTATTTTCATATATTGTTCGTCATTATTGAATATATCTCACTGCTCTTTGCATTCATTCTTGTAAAGATCCGAAATTTTTGATTAATAAAATTGTATTTATTCTATTATTTATTTATTTATCCAAATTTTTATTTGCTTTTATTTATTTTTATTTGTTATATTTAATTTGCAATTAGTGGGATGTATATCTTAAATACTAAATTATACTTATATTAATGTGCTAGTGTGCATGTATATATTTAATGCTAGTTTTATATATACATGTATGTGTGATGGGTGAATTTCGATTAGTCAAGGGAAGAGAGAAGTGGTTTCCATTGGTTGAGAGGGAAGGTAAACTTCCATTGGCTGAGGTGGGTGGCAAGGAATTAATGAAATGTGGGGAAGGCCAAATGTTGGCTAAGGGGATTCAAAGCATGGCTTCCATGGGAAGCTTGGAAGTGAGTTTTAATGAGAAATTTATGAGTGATACACGTACCTATTTGGGTGAGTGTGGATAAGCATTTTGTATATTTAATCACTCCACAAATAGTTCCCACATTTTTTTTCCTCAACACTTGATCTAGAGAGAGAAAAAAGAGAGTAGAGCCGTTGTACCGTACTTGCAAGATCATGTAAAGAAGAAGAAGAAGAAAAAAGGGTTCCTCCTGAAATCCTTTAAGGTGCGTTCGGGTTGGATTCGTGAGTAGTTCGAAGTAAATTTCTTACTAGAGAATTTTCATAGAGAGAAAAAGGACCAACTTGAGTTGGTAGTAACGCAGTACACACCGATCATCTACGTGTGTAGTGAGGTAGGTGGGGTTTAGCATATAGATTTAGGTATCTTTCATGTTTTGAAAAATAAATTTGTGTATGATTTTATGTATATGTGCAAGAGATGAAAACTTATTCTATGAATTGATTATTGATTAGGTGAAATTCTAGAACTTTCATATTGAAATAGGTACACTGTTTTTCTATGAAAATCATACTTAGAGATTGAATTAAATCTTAATATATTTATACCTGCAGCTAGGTATATAGAGGAGTGTCCAATAAAAATTTTAAAATTTTTGGAATTAAAATGAATTTATTAAAAATAGTTAAACTTGACTGTATGGTTGGGATCTCTATGCTAGGATCAGCACATTGTTTTTATATGAAACTCATATCTAGGCATCGAACTAATTTTCGATATTTTTATATGTGGGAGTACATATCCAAAATAATATCCAGTAAAAATTTCATAGTTTTTTAAGTTAAAATGAATTTATTAAAAATTGTGAAAATTGACTATTTGTTTTAAATTGCTGTACAGACACCAGTTTTATTTTTGGTATAAAAATGATACCTAGAGATTAAATTAATTTCTAAAAATTTTATATATGAAATTTGACTTGTTAAAGATTATATAGTAAAATTCTTATAATTTTTTTACTAATAATTTATTTTATAAAAATACTGAAATTTGACTATTTGATTTACATTGTTACACTAACCATAGTCTGAATTTTTTGGTATGAAAAGTATAAATAAAGGTCGATTTAATTTTTAAAATTTTTATATGTTAAACTAGACATGTAAATGAGTTTTGTGTAAAAATTTCATAATTTTTGGATTGAAAATAGATTTTATAAAAATTGTGAAAGTGAGATGTTCTTTGTGGTTCTAAATAGATATACCCCATTTTGTTTTTCTTAAAATCTGCATTTAGTTTATTGAATAAATTCGTAATTTTATTTTTATGAAGCTGTGGTTAGTTCTAAGCATTTAAGGCTTTTGAATTAGCTAAAAATATTTTATTTTCTATTTTTCATGAATTATCAAAATTTATGTTTTAAATCCTTCTTTGTCATGACATGCTTGATATAAAATTTTGTTTACCGAGCTAGATGTATGCATATGTTCTTGAATATGGTTGCTTGAGATTTATTTGATAAATGTTGTAATGAGAATGATATTTATAGAGGGGCAACATGAAACTTAGGTTCGGAATATATTTACACTTCATAAAACTTATAAAGTAAAAGGAAAAACATATGAAATCAAATTTAGGGATTTAACATGTATGTGATGTGATGTTAAATAAAAGACTTGATTTTTGATATTGGGGTCGTTAAGGGTACTACAAAGAGTGGGTTCCAGAGCTTAAGGGTCGAAAACCCTGAAACCTGCACAGGGTGGTATAGCATAACCAGTAGGCTAGAGCCTACAAAGTGGATATACGGTTTACACTAGCGTATATTAGTATCGGGACTATGGGACTGATTTGCTTACTAAGGCAAGATGAGTACATTTGGGACTGCGGGACTAATTGTATCACACGACGGAGGTCTAGGGATTTGATGAGTACATTTGGGACTGCGAGACCAATGGTACCTCACGACTGAGGTCTGGGGATTTGATGAGTACATCTGGGACTGCGGGACCTGTTGTACCCCACGGTTTAGGCTTAGGGATTTGATGAGTATATCTAAAACTGTGAGACTAGTTGTACCATACGGCTTAGACTTGGAGATTTATTTTGGGTTTAATTCTGTAATCACATACTAACCTTGCAGAGTACCTGACCCATAGTATGATATTGTAATGTGCATTGTGATTAAGTTGATGGGTATTATTTAGCATGAAACTGCGGGTTCATGGCTAAGTTGTGTTTAATTTAAAATGGCATGATGATTATAGATATGGTTTTAATATTGTAAAATTGGTGAGAAGTTTACTAAATTTCAAAGTTAATTAAGTGTTGTTTGCCTTGCATGATTAAGAAACTTACTCTTATATACTTTATACTGAGCACACGTGGTTTAGTGCTCATTCCCCCTACAGTTGATCTTGCAGGGGCAGACGCTCGTGATGGACTTATGAGATAGAATGGCTAATTTTGAATTATTTTATTTATGTTTTGTGTACTTTGGATTTTAAATTTTGGGCCCTATTTGAGGCATATTGTTTTGTAGCCCCTTCATAGCACTTATTAGACATTTTGGAGCATTCTAATGGTGAATACAGCATTATTATTTCGCTTCTGCTTTGATAATATTTGATGCATATTTATTTGTGATGGTTTTAGGGTTTAGTCCTCATGTCCTCGAGTTGTGAACTCTGAGGCGTGACAGCTAGAAGTGTGGGACCACGCGTCAGCCCATGGGGGATCTGTTTGTGAGGGACTCTTCTTGTGGGAGAGTGAAGCTAGAGGTCACGTGGGGACGCGTGCCCTATAAGAGGGGAGGATTGTGAGGGACCTGCCCGTGAGGGACTCTACCTGCGGGAGAGTGAAGCCGAAGGTGAAGCAGAGAAGCAATGCCTTCTATCCTACATCGCCTGGGTCGTGAAAGGAAGTAGTATATATGTAATATTCGATATCCATATAAGAACAATGCGTTTTAAAATCGTGAGAGCACTGGATTTGGTGGGAATTTCAGGGTTAAGCGTGATCCAGTGGGGGTAGTACAAGGATGGGTGACCTCCTAGGAAGCAACTTACCAAACTCAAAGCGGACAATATTGTACTATGTGGATGTGGGTCGTTATAGTTCTTTTTCCCTATTGTTTTTAAGATTTCACAATTCTTTTCGTGTGGTGTTGTTTTCATTACTCGTCTATACTTGTGTGATTTTTATGAGTTGTTACGAAAATCTTCCATTAATAGTCTTTGTCCTGATAAAAATTAGTGTCATTTAACTATTTTATGTGTAATTAGAAACTCTGCTATTTCCTACTTTGTGTAAATTTTTAGGGCTCTTAAGAAATGATAACTAATTATTAATCAAAAGATAGATAAGTAAAAGTGTCGAGTAAAAAAAAAAAAAAAAAGATTTCTGTGTACTATTAACTTATATTTGATATAATTAAACATGCATAAATATACGACAAATTCAAGCTTTGGTTCTTCTTTATTTTATTTTCATTGCACTACACCCTCTAAAAAATAATTAACTTCCAATTTGTAAACTCGTCAACCACAAAAAACATGTACAATTTTTAGAAAAATGTCATGTAGGGACCATAAGTTAAAGTTTCGGAGACAACATTTTTTAAAGTAAAATATTTGGGCATAGTGTTTTATTTTCTTTGTGGGTACTCGGACAATTTTTTTATTGGTGACTACTATGATAATTTTTACCTTTAAAATAAAATATCATCATAGTAAAATTGGAAAACTCTTTTGTTATTATTCAAATTTACAAATATATCCTTGTAATTATCACATTACAGGAATAAGATTGACTTTTTAAATTAAAAACTGCCCTTTTTAAGCTACGTTCTTCTTTGTTGCCAATGGTCAAGGAGCTAATTATAAATTAAAAAAATAAATTTGTCTTATTAAGGTTCCATTTAATAATGCCTTTACTTATTATTTTTTTATTTATGTCTATAAAATTTTTAAAATTGACAAAAAATGTTTTTGATAAATTTATTTTTATTTTTTATAGTTAAAAATAATAATTTAGACCTAAAATATAAATAGAAAGATCATGATTTTACTCATTTTTTTCTTATTTTGTCAATTTCAAACCATAAATAGAATAATTTGTAAATTTTGGTTGCATTAGATTAAAATAATTTATTTTATTTAAATATTTTACGAAATTAAAAATATATATTATAAATAATAATTGCAGATTAAAATAATTTACTTTTTAAAATTAAATTTAATTGCATAAAAATAATTACATATTAAAATAATAAATATGAGAATTAAAACTAATTATCATTAAAATAAGGGTATATTATTACAATAATTTCTTTTATTAAATTAAAATTAATTACAATTAAAATAATAGTCTACTAGTAAAACGATTTAATGTATAAATTTATATTAGTTTTTAATAAATAAAATTATAATTTATTATTAAATTATGTTATGTATTAATAAATTTAATTAATTGTTAAACTATGTTATGTATTAATATACTTTATTGAAATTAGTTATTTTTAAAAAATATATTATAAAATTAAATATACTTTATTAAATTAATTAAATTAATCAAATAACTGAAAACAAAGATTAGAATACAAAAGCCAAAAACTGTTAGCGTAAAAAAATATAAATATAAATATTACCAAATTAAAAAAATGAAGTAGGCAACTTTACTGGGATAATTTTTTATTTGGTGGCCACTATGATAATTTTTTTCTCTAAAATAAATTATCTGAAAAATACCTGATAGTATCATTCATGAACAAAGGATACTTCTCCACTTATTATTCAGCAGTTATTGGTTTTTACTATAATTTTAATATTCATAAGAGAAAAAAAGTCCATGAAATCTAAACATACACTCATATTTATGTGCAATAGTTAATTTCCCGTTTATGGGTATATATATATATATATATAGATAATGTTGTAAAGTCTTGTGGCAAATCCAATCAAAATATTAGTTAAATTAGGAATGCTATTAAAGTTTCCTAAAGTGATGCAAATTGAAGATTTGAAGAATTCTGAACAATTAAGGAGATAAAATTAATCAAGTTGACCAAGATTTTGAAGAATTCTAATTGGTGTGAAGGATTACAAAACCTAATGGGATTCGGACGCAGCTTTCTGGAACGTGAATGAAATTCCAGTGTACCTCGCAGGCACGGCGCGGGGAGCACGCGGGTGCGCTCTAAGCACGCAGGCAGCCCGCAGGGAGCGCGCGGGTGCGCCAAGGTGTCTCAGAAATTCCAGTGAGGTCCGCAGGCAAGAGGATGGGAGACCAAGGGTGCGCCAGTATTATTTCCTAAAGCGTAAAAATTTCAGTGCAGGTCGCAGGCTGGAGGATAGGAGCGCGAGGGATCGAGCTATGAATATTTTGTTCGGATTCAATTTCCTATTTTGCCAAACTAGGGCAACTTTGTAATCCTATATATATGTGAAACCAACTCTGTAATTGGTGAAAGGTGTGAGAACATATTATAGGGACCTAGAGAAAGAGTTTTTGAGTATTGAGAGCTTTCATGTTCTTTCTCTAAATTCGTCTTGTATTTTCTTTTCACTTTTTGTGTGAGGCAGAAAGTCTGCTTGTAGGGTTTATCGAGTGATTCGAGCAAGAGGGACGAAAGGATTCGTGCGAGTGATTCGTAGAGAGTCTGAGTAGAGTCTTGTAACCCGTTGATAGTAGGATTGTAAATAGAGGTTTTTCTCCCTGTGATAGGGTTTCCTCGTTATTCTCTTGTGTGATTACTTTCACTGTGTGTGTGATTGTGTGGGTTTGGAATTTTCAATTGGTATCAGAGCAGGTCACTCTAAGTTCTTGAGTGAAGATCTTCGTCCAAACCAATGGATCCACCACGTGAAGGAGGTTCAAGCACCAGACCCCCTTGGTTTGACGGCTCAAACTATTCATACTGGAAGGTACAAATGCAAGCTTTTCTTTTGGGAATTAATTACAAAGTCTGGATGTCAATAGTTAAAGGATGGGAAGAACAGACCCATGAAGTTGACGGAAGAATCGAACAAAAGTCAGTTCAGACGTGGACTAAAACTGAGCAAGAGAGTTCGGAGTGGAACTTCAAAGCCTTGAGTGCCATATTTTTTGCAGTTTGCCCTAATGAATTCTGCCGCATCTCAAGTTGTACGAGTGCTCGAAAAGCGTGGTTAATTCTGCAAAGTACACATGAAGGGAACGAACAAGTCAAAACCAGCAAGCTTCAAAAACTCACTTCTGAGTTTGAGTGACTAAGGATGAATGAAGACGAAAGGTTTGATGACTTTTATGTCCGACTTAGTCACATTGTTAATTCATGCCACAACCTTGGAGAGCCTATTCTAGAATACAAAGTGGTACGTAAAATTTTACGTTCTCTTCCACGAGTGTTTGATTCTAAAGTCACAGCAATAGAAGAAGTCAGAGATGTGAACTCCATGAGAATAGAAGACCTTGTGGGATCCTTGCAAACGTTTGAAGCAAATATGGTGAAACCTCGCAAAGCGTCAAAAGGTATTGCTCTAAAGACAGTGGAAGAAGAAAGTGATGAAGAGGAGTCGGATAAAGAAATGGCGCTTGTGGCTAAACGATTCGTGAGATATATGAGGAAGAAGGGTTTATTTAATAAGAATAACAAGAATGAGTCACAATCTCAAGAAAAAGGAAAGAAGATCAAGAAGATTGAATCTGGGGAAGAAAACAAGAAGAACAAGATCAAGTGTTTTGAGTGTCATGGATATGGACACTTTGCTCAAGACTGTGCAAACAAAAAGATGAAAAAGAAACAAGTCAAAGTCATGAACGCTACATTAGATGATGAATCCAGTTCAGATGAATCATCTTCATCAGTATCCTCAAATGATGAAGGTAATTTTGTTGCTTTTATGGCATCTCACTCTTCGTTTGCAGGAACTCCATCTGGATCTCAAAGCGACACCGATATATCTAATCATGAAGATGATGACTCTGAGGATGAATTCAATAATGATTTGCAAGTGGCCTATGATGCTCTCATTGTCGAATACAGTAAGGTAAAGAAACAAAGACAAGCCCAACATACCCGCAACTGTAAACTCCAAAGTGAACGAGATTCCTTGAAGATAGAGAATGAAAAACTCACAGGTAAAATATCTATTTTGGAATCTGACAAAACTTCTCAGTCTCATAGTGCAGAAAAGTTCAAAGAAAAACTTGAAGAAAAGAATAAAAAGATTGATGAATTGGAGAAAGTTGTTAGAGAACTACAGGATGAGATCAGTAAGCTGAAAGAAAAGATCAAGAGTGATGAGAAGATAATTGAAAGAATGAACTCCAGTTCTCAAAAACTTGAAGAAATTTGGAGCCAACAATGAACACATGGAGACAAAGCAGGCTTAGGCTACACCGGAGAGAAAAATACAATTGTTTCATCATCATCAGCACCTTCAGTAGTAGCAAAGGTTGTTTCAAAACCTACAGCCAATCCCAAGACCTTCCCAAAGCCTGCTGTACCACCAAAGAAGAGTTTTGAAAATAATAAACACTATCAGTATCCTCCTCACATAGTGAAAGGTACGTATTTTGCTAGATCCCAATCCCTTGTACCTGTTTGTCACCATTGTGGAATTAAAGGTCATATACGCCCCAACTGTCACAAACTATATGGTCTTCCTTTAAACCATGTTAAAAATTTTTTCAAAAAACCCTGAGCCTAGAGTTCCTGTGAAGAATAAATTTCAAGTGTTTTCAAAATTTTTAGAAGATTATTACAAAAACTCACGTCCTTTTCAAAAACAAAACAGTCCAATATTTCGAAGAGGTACAAATTTCAAATTTGTTGAGAAAAAGAATTTTCATAAAAGTAAAAAACGTGAGGAAAAACCTGTCAAGACAACTGGTCTTAAAACTAGACCTATTTGGATTAGAAAGTCAGATTTAAATTATTTTGTTTCACAAAATGCCCTTCGCTTTGAGCCTCTAAGAAAATCTGTAGGCATTTGTACACACCATTGAAATCTAAAAGATAAGTTAGAAGTTCATTGATTAAGTTGAAAATATTTTATGACTTCTATACTGTTACCTGTACATTAAATCTTCCAAATTTATATATTTCAATGAGTTCATAATTTTTGCATTCCTTGTAATTTGATACGAAGTGTCTTGGTGAGTTTTGTCATAATTTTGTAGTGTTTCCTATGACACTTGATTGTACATGCATATATCTCTTTCTCTTCTTTTCTACGAATCAAGGGTTATTGTTTGATGTGTTTAAAAAATGTTGAGGAGCCTGATTTGTGCATATCAAAGTTATGCATAATAAAAAAAAAAAAATCTTGGAAAGGGCTATCGGTGGGACCAGTGAGAAGCCCCTTAATGACTCGTTGATTGTTAAGGAATAGCTACCTGCCCATAAGCGTGTGAAAGCCGCCAAGTGTTTAAAAAAAAAAAAAAAAAAGAAAGATTGGCTCTCAATTCATATGGTACATCAAATTTAACTTTTTGAGTCTATGATTTGTTTGAGGGGGAGCCTATATGTATATTATAGTCAAAAACTCACACGTGCACAAGCATTTGTTCAATTTTATGACTTATTTCACCTCCCGACACAGAATTGACAATTTTCTTGGAAAGTCAAAATGTGAATCTTTGAATTTATGAAGGGTGAGACATTGATGTACATGTATTGGTATAGTGGAATTAAAAGTTTTTTTTTTAACATTTTAAATGAATTCTTCTACTGTCTTCTTTTTGGTTTTGATTGTCTGTGTCCAAATCTGCACTTACACGTATTTTCCTGAGAGCCTCATAAGCAGGGCGCAGGAGATCCTCCCTCACATTATTCTGATGTCACACTTAGAAGAGGTCGTGTCATGTATGCCATACTCATGGGTCTTCGGTTTGATCTCGCCTTATTCCTCTTCCTTAATTTTGTGTGCTTGTCATTTCCATATCAAAAAGGGGGAGTCATTTCAAGTTATGTATGTAATATGTGAACTTGTTTCGGCTATGGCATGATATTTTATGTATTATGTGCTTTGGTGATGATATCATTGACCATTTCTATATTATTCCGCATGGTGCCTTGATGTGTGTGTTCAGTACGTGCAGAATTTGAGCAGAATTTAAAATTTAACTTAAGTTTTGATATGGAATTGCCAAGGGGGAGATTGTAAAGTCTTGTGGCAAATCCAATCAAAATATTAGTTAAATTAGGAATCCTATTAAAGTTTCCTAAAGTGATGCAAATTGAAGATTTGAAGAATTCTGGACAATTAAGGAGATAAAATTAATCAAGTTGACCAAGATTTTGAAGAATTCTAATTGGTGTGAAGGATTACAAAACCTAATGGGATTCGGACGCAGCTTTCTGGAACGTGAATGAAATTCCAGTGTACCTCGCAGGCACGGCGCGGGGAGCACGCAGGTGCGCTCCAAGCACGCAGGCAGCCCGCAGGGAGCGCGCGGGTGCACCAAGGTGTCTCAGAAATTCCAGTGAGGTTCACAGGCAAGAGGATGGGAGACCGAGGATGCGCCATTATTATTTCCTAAAGCGTAAAAATTCCAGTGCAGGTCGTAGGCTGGAGGATAGGCGAGGGATCGAGCTATGAATATTTTGTTCGGATTCAATTTCCTATTTTGCCAAACTAGGGCAACTTTGTAATCCTATATATATGTGAAACCAACTCTGTAATTGGTGAAAGGTGTGAGAACATATTATAGGGACCTAGAGAAAGAGTTTTTGAGTATTGAGAGCTTTCATGTTCTTTCTCTAAATTCGTCTTGTATTTTCTTTTCACTTTTTGTGTGAGGCAGAAAGCCTGCTTGTAGGGTTTATCGAGTGATTCGAGCAAGAGGGACGAAAGGATTCGTGCGAGTGATTCGTAGAGAGTCTGAGTAGAGTCTTGTAACCCGTTGATAGTAGGATTGTAAATAGAGGTTTTTCTCCCTGTGATAGGGTTTCCTCGTTATTCTCTCGTGTGATTACTTTCGCTGTGTTTGTGATTGTGTGGGTTTGGAATTTTCAAATGTATTAGATGGAGTTGGAGATTCCTTTAATTTCAACGTACAACCCAAAATAACGATTTCTGAATTTGTAAAATAATATCCTAGTAAATTTCTATAAAAATCTTTCACCGGAATGTAGTATTAAAATGTTTATTATTCTTATAATTATTTAGATTTATTTTCTATTTTAAAATAATAAACCCACCATTTTAGTATTCTGTGTATATTTTCTTAAGAAAAAATGTATAATCGTAGAAAAACTAGCGGTGTAGAGAATTTTATGTCAAAAAGCATTAAGGGTGTGTTTGAGAAAAATAAAATAAAAATCTCATTATTTTTTTTTGCGCAAATTGAGATTAAAAAATCAATTTTATCCATCTTATTAAAAAAAAGGAGTTACTAAGAGGGTATATTTGTAATTTTATCGAAGTATATTTTTTGGTTTGCGTAAAAAATCAAAAGTTTAAGTTTTTAATTTTACATCCAAACTGTGCTTAATAGCATTTTAGTGAGTAATTTATTTAAAAATATTAATATCATAATCCAATCATTTCATTTTATAAAATTTTTTACGCTCCGAATTGGAAATTTTTTTTTTCTTAAAATTGATTTGGTTTGAAGGTATAGAACTGATATGATTTGATAAATGAAAATTTTGTATTTTGAACATGTGTTTGAGTTTAAGAAATAAATCAAATTGATTTAAGAAAAATATTAAATTTGACCATGTTAGTAGAAATTTGACCATCTTCTAAATAATGATTATTTTAAATTAATTACCAATCACAATAGTGTAAAACCATACAAATAAATGCCTACTTGAATATCTACAACTAACTATTGTTTACTGATATCCTTCCCTTCCATTCTTTCATTTATTCATTTTAGACATGGCTTTCTTGATCGGCAAATGTTTCAAACAATTAGCGAAAAAGATTTCAGTTAACAAAAAAGACTCATGGGATAAGACTAAATTTTCTAGTGTTGAGACCCAAAAAAATACATAAACCATTACTGTACAAAGGTGGTGGTGGTGGTGGAGGAGCAGTATCTAGATTTCAATGACTCCATGATACAAGAACTTAGCACTGTGTGTGAGCTTGAGCGACAAGACTAGCGGATGTTCTTGATTAACGTGACAATGTGTGTGAGGAACTTGTTTATGAGTTCTACTTTAATTTGAAGGAGATTGAGTTCTACCCTAATGGCTAATGTATTTTTTCTGAGCTCCGACGTAAGGATTACATGATTGGGCCCGATCATTTCACCATCATTCTTCAATTCGCAGTTGTCGCACATCCAGATTACAATTATGGAAATGAATACGAGACAACCCAATAAAAATAATACTCCTTGGACCAGAATCGTGTACCCACAGTCTGATTCTATAGAAGTAGACCATGGACGCTAATGTTGAGCGGGCATCGCTATTTGGCGCCACAATGACGGAAAGGAAGTATATGCCTGGACATTAATTGGGGACGTTATAAATTCGCACAAAGAAAACGTTAACAACCACGTTGCTCTCTCCTATGGCCTATTCATTACCATATGCATCAAGCAAAATGGAGTCAAGATTGGAAACAATGAGAAAATGCTGCCATAAGAAAGGCTCATCGACGGAACAACCCGCAACAATTCCACAGCTCAAAAAAAGTGGAAGAAGACGGCAGCAGCCATACTGGCACATGATGATACAGCCATAGGAAGCTTGAGTGTAGACATTTTGGAGAGAATGGATGCCCTAACGCTGAGCTACGACCAAGAGTGTTAGGCTAACGTGCAGTGGAGGGAGTACCATCGCCACTCCATAGAGTAAGAGCATGCAGCTGTTGAGAGTTAGAGGGAGTCCCAGTGACATTAGATTGATGCAATATGGTCGGAGGTCTATTAGATGTACTACAATTAACAATAGTGGGCGCATAGATGAGTTCACAGTGGCCTAGTTTCCCACTTGGCTAGTGGGATAACTAACCCCACCGTAGTAATGCGCTACTCTCCTATTTGAACCACACTAGGTTGTCCTTCTCACTTTTATCTTGATGTCTGGACTGTTTTGTTGTCGTGAATGTTTATGGAGTAGCGTATATTTGCTTTAATATGTGTAATTTATCGCCTGATTGTTTATTTTATGCATTATCGTATCTTTTATTTTATATATGCAGTATCATATCTTTGTAGGGATGGGCATGGGGTGGGTAGGGGACGGGTATGCATATCCCCATACTTGATCCCTAAACTAAAATCAATCCCCATACCCTACCCGATCCCCACTGGGGATTTATTTTTACCACCCATCTTTGACCCAAACGGGGAATGGGGATCCACATGGGGAAATGGGTACCTGAATTGAAAAAAATATAGAAATACAAAAATTTTAAAATATGACTTATAAGAAAATAGAGTAGAATCCTAATATATATTTAAAAATTTGAAAAATACCATATATATGTATATTTAGAAAGCATTTATAAGGTTTCTATTTTCTTACCATATTAATAGGTTCTACGGTTCAAAATAGAAAAAGTAAACAAAGAAACATTCACAGTTGGTCTATCTCGATTTATAGTTTCTTTGTAAACTGGAAAACAAAGTAATTTAATAGGAAGGTAATAGATAAAGAAACTCAAAATCTTAATTCACTACTTTACTGATAAATCTGTCGTAACAAACACACTAAAAAATTAAATATATATATATATATATATATATATATATATATATATATATATATATACGACAATATAGGTAGGGTCGGGGAACGGGTAGGGTAGGGTAGGGTACGAGATGGAGACAGACTCATACCCGTACCCTACTCGATCTCCAAAAAATTCCTGAATCTCCTACTCGTTTGGGGCAGGGATCGAGTAGGGTACGAACAGGTCGGTCGAGATGGCCATCCTTATATCTTTGTTATTGTCTCATATGTTTTACTTACAATTTCAAAACGCTTGGACTTCTTTCGAATGATCGACCACCCTACCACAGAAAAAACTTTTAAAATTTGAATTAACAATTTAAGGAAAATCAATATTTAAAATATAAAGTAGTTAGGTTTAAGTACTTTGCCTAGACGTTGCAAAAAAATATTAGTAAAAGATTTTTACTTCAAATAAATATTATGATATGGAATTTTTATTTTTTTATTTTCATAAACAAATTGAAAAATAAAAAAATAAGAAGAAATTTTGAAAGAAAATATTTCGATAGAAAATTTTATTTTAATGAATTAAAATTTAAATTTCAAATATATAAATTTTCGCTACAGATACAATAGAGTTCTACAATAAGTGCAACTTTGATTTAATAAAAGTTCATATATTTAATACTTTATTTGTTGACTTTATTTGTTTTATAATTTTCAAAAAATACTAACTTATGTTTTTTTAAAAATATTTTACATTAAAACAATCATGGTCTTAGAATTTAATTTTTCAATTCATTAAAATAGATTTTTCAATCTATTTGTTTTTTGTTTGTTTGGAATTTTCCTACTGAAGAATTTATTTATTTATTTATTGAAGAATTTATTTAGTTATTTCGTTTAAATATATGAATTAACATTATTTACAAAGAGAAAAGGGCAACACCATCTTCTTTCCACGTTTTTACGTGTTTAATTAATCATGTGACTCAAAATGTATAGATATATATATATATATTTAAGTTATAGGATAGTGCCATGCAACAAAAAATTAATAAAAAAAATCAAAATATTGGATCCATTTGGAACTAAAAAAATTATTTAACAATTTTTACTTTTTAAAATCAAAAATTGTTAAAAATTAAAACAACTATTCAAACAATACAAAATTAGCCAAACACAACAAATTGCTTTTTTTTTTTTTTTTTTTTTTATAAATTTGACAACCTTTTCATCCTATAAGCTTTTTTTTTTTAACCAAATTTTGATTTTTTTTGCTTTTATTAATTTTTATCAAATTTGATATTCATTTTGTTTTTATTAATTTTTAGGCATGCTAGTTATATTTAGAAGAATGAAAAAAAGGTGGTTAAAAAAATAGGAATATCTATGTGCAAGTCAATTTTTTGATTTTTTTTCTCAAATAAGATGCTTTTTTAACCCATACGTAATTATTTATTATTTATTTTTTTTTAAATGGGAAAAATATATCTGAAAATTATTAAACATAGTAAAATAAAATTTAATGAAAAATCATATAAAATAAAAACATATTAAAAAAAAAAAATTCCTTTGTGTTAGTAAGCTAGATAGGTAATCTTTACTTAATTAGACCGATCTCATCCACTTGAAAATTCGTATAGAAGTAGCTAATTCTACTTTCTAATAGAGTGGTTATTCCGCAGCTCTCGGAGAGAATTCAATGATTTAATTCAAATCTAGTCCATATAATTTCTTTTCGAGAGGTAAATGAAATGCATCTCCGGTATATCACTTAGTAGGTATGAGAGGATTAATTAATATCAAGTTCAAGGTAATTATGCCAAAAGAGTATATTTCGAAATTAGTTGAAACTAACTTAAAATTTACTTGCACAATCATTCTATGAGCTACACTTATTTAATATAATTATTTTTTAATAATTAATTATTATGTATTTTTTCATTATTTCTCATTAAATCACAATGTTAATTGGGACTTGAGAGATTCATAATTTCATTCCAAACATTAGGGGTGGATCTAAGATTTTTATCAAGGGGCACAATTATGTAAAATTGCATGAAAACATACTTTGTATTAAAACTCGTAAGTAAATAACACAAAAGTGAAACATTACTCTTGATTTTGAAATTTGACTTACAATTGACCCCTCCGATTTTTCATATTTTAAAAATAATTCATGATAAATTCGTTTGACAAGTTGTTGAATATATCTTTTTCAATATACACAGCTAAACAATCATTCATCAACTCATCACCCATTTGGTTGCGAAGTCTATTCTTCACTATCTTCATAGCAGGGAATGCCCTCTCTACTGTGGCAGTTGTAAGAGGCAAAATAAAGGCTAAATTTAGGAGCTTGAAAACCAATGGGTATGCCACATCTCTTCTAGTTTCAACCATTTTTTGAGTAATGTCACCAAGCCCTTTTAAATCTGAAAGCTCAATATTCAAGCGTATATCTATAATGAAAATTTCAAGCTAATCTGGAAGTGCCAAAAACTCAATGTTTGAAAATTCTTTTGGGTAAAATTGAGCTAATTAAATCACATTTTGCTTGTCAAAAGTAGCAAATTAATTGGATGGATCTAGGCATGCAACACAAAGTAACAACTTGGTGTTTATCTTATTAAATCTGCTGTTTAGCTCTTGAAGTTGCATATCTATAATAGTATTAAATAACTCAACACGGTAGTGATGTAAGTTTGTCATTTCTTTAGCTCCACGATGAGATCTTCCCTAAACTACATATAAATCATCAATACTGGGAATACTAATATGATAATTTACAGAAAAAACAGAAACTTCTTCTACTAAAGAACTCATCCATTATCCCTCATCGCTTGAAGTCTTTTCTTAGAAATGTCAATTAATATAATGGCATTCCCAATATCTTGATCTTTTCATTGTAGTTCTTGGGACAAATTATTTGTTATTCCCAAAATTGATTTCATCAAATGCAAAGTAACCACAAACTCAAAGCATTGCATCGCTTTTAATAAACGCAATGCTTTAGCCTTTTGATCTAGACTTGTTCCCTCCTCCACAATCACATCAAGCACATCAATTACAGAGGCAAACATGTTAATCAAACTCATAAGAGCCATAATGTGATCCCTAGCGTGTGTCACTAGGCCGAATTAGAGTGCTTTCTTGATTTAAGCCTTGCCTGCTTGAGATTTCTTCATTTTCTAAGCCCTTAATAATTCCAGCAACTTGTTTCTCTCGTAAAGTATCCCGACGTTTACAGGAGGATCCAACCACATTAACAATATTAGAAACCAAAAGAAAGAGTGTAGCAATAAGGACATGATTCTTCACCACTAGTACAAGAGATAGTTGAAGTTGGTGAGCAAAACAATGCATATAATATGCACACTCATTCTCTTTCAAGATAAGAGTCTTCAATTCATTAAATTCACCTTGTATGTTACTTGCCCTATCATAACCTTGCTCACACATCATAGATATGCTTAACCCATATGCAGATAATAGCACTTAAAGTGCCTCTTTAAGTGATTGTGCAGTTGTGCTAGCGACATGTTTCAAGCCCAAAAAAAGGTTCAAAAACAAACCCTCTTTTGTCTACAAATCTCAAAACAAGAGCCATTTTCTCTTTTGTTGACATATCACAAGATTCATCAAGTAGAATAGAAAATAATCCGTCACCAAGCTCTCTAATTATAGCATTGATTGTTTCAAATGCTATATCCTTCTGAATGTGAAGCATTATTAACTTAAGATTTTTAGGAGCATTCTTAAGTGCCATATTTCTCACCTCCTCATTGTGACTTTTAAGGAATTTTAGAAGCTTTAAAAAATTCCCTTGGTTGCTTGAACGATCATATTCATTATGTCCACAAAATGAAAGTCTCTGTCTTAGAAGGAATCTAATGCATTTAATTGATGCCTTAAGTCAAACTTTATAATCAATCCTCGCTTCATCTATCATTTTACCAAAAGGGGTTTCAATATGTTATTTCTGATTCATTAAATCTTGACATTTACTCCAAGCTTGTCTGTTAGAACTATTAACTGGCCCATCGTATTTGCGAAACTTATCTTTCTTCTTCCAATCCCTGAAACCTTCACTAACAAATGTATCACCACCCCCTTGATCCTCACACCCATTTTTAAAAAGATAATAATAGAGACAAAATGTGGAATCGGTTGATATACTATACTCTAGCCACTCAAATTCATTAAATCATAAAGGATTGAATCTTCTTAACTTCCATTGAAATCTTTTTGTGGAAATTCATGTTTACGAGGTTGACAGGCACCATTAAGGTAGTACTTTCTATGAACCATTTCACAAATATTAGGACCATATTCTGAAATCTTAGGTTGTCTTCTAGGATCAGATAAAAGTTTAGACAAGTTGAATTCTGCATCATTGTTTTTTGAAGAATCTTTGGTACTTAATGATTGTATAGAAACTAGATTGGATGAAAGCTCAGGTAACTCAGATTCGACGCAGCTTTTTTTTGAAGGTTTGTTACTCAATGACGGCTTTTCTAAGGGGTTTTTTTTGTTGAAGGCTCATTGGAATTCATTAAAGATGATTTTCATCACTTTTTCTTTTAAAATATCTTAACATAGCTCTAAAAAAAATATTAAAAATAAAACTATTCTAAATGAAATTAAAAAATTAAGGTGGGGTACTACTAGCAAATATAATGCAAAACAAATATCACATTGAATTTAAAAAAGAAAAAAGTTAAGTAAAGAGGCTATCCAAATCATGAAGAATTCTGCAAATTTTCTAGGCAATTAAGGCTTGGTTGAATGATTTTAGCTTCTTAAACTTTGGACATTTTATTATCATAACAAATTTTCCAGTAGATTTAGTTAAAGGTCTAACAAATTCAATAGAAAGAAATTTAATTAATTAGGTTTTCTTTTCTTTTCTTTCTTTCTTTTTTTTTTTAAAGTGATTCACTTTATCTCAAACTCTTAAAAGTCAAACATTGAAATTTAAATTCTTAAATTTTATAGTATCACATTCAGATAAGTTTACATATAATAATAAATTGATTAATTTTTTATAATGTGATAAATCATGTTTTTATAAATTTGTGTAAGATATTGAATTAATTAATTTTTTACCATGTAATAAACTAGATTTATATAAGTTTACAGTTAGATTAGTAGCGCTTTTGTAACTAACAATATATTTATAAATATTTAAAAAATATATCCTAGCCCTTTCAATGCCTAGAATGTGTGAATTGGCTTTATCCTTGGAACTATATTGCAATGAAAATACATATATTGATACAATAGTAGGTAGCAGGTGACATTTTCAAGCATTTTTGCTTTAGTTCGAACCTTGCCAGTTACGACTTCTCTAGAAATTTTTGGAAGACACTACCAGCAGACTGATCCGGTTCTGATAAGAATCTTCTTATAAGCTTTTAGAGTATTTTTTTTCTTTTTGTTACTCTTTGTAAACTTAAATTAGTATTAAGTCTCTATCACAGTCTCACTGAACTAGTGAACTCAATGTAGTTATCCTTACATACAAAAAAAAAAAAAAAAAAAAAAAAAAAAACAGATTCAAACTTGGGATAAAAAAATAAATTCAAAGTAGATCCAAAGTGGGTTTTGCATAAGCCAAGGATGAGAACAAAATTTAACCAAAATTAACATAAAGCAAATTCAAATAGAAATTTAATAGAAAATTTGCACAAACTTTGAATAGAAATTTAAAAAAACAAAATTCAACGGAAAGTGGTACAAATGAAAAAATAGAAATTTAAAACTTCATACTTGGTTCGTTAGTTGATAATCGGTCATTGTCATCGTTTCTGCATTCGTCGTTGCTCGTGGTCGACAAATCTAAGCCAAAGAGAATGAGATGAAGCTTGATAGTTAAAAGTCAAGACAGAGAAGATGAGAGTTCGAGAAGAGACAGCTGCTGGAATTGAATGTTCGTACAACATTGGGATGAAATTAGGGCAAAGGGTATTTTTTAATAATGTTAATTTGGTAGAGGTATTTTTGTCTTTTCATGACTAAAATTTAAGGGGGTTACGTGCCCCCTTGCCTCTTCCTAGCTACGCCCTTACCAAACACTATCTAAATCGACAACCCATTCAACAAATATATGAACTGGGCTAACATTCAGGGCTTGT
Organism: Vitellaria paradoxa; assembly: GCA_019916065.1. Lineage (NCBI taxonomy): Eukaryota > Viridiplantae > Streptophyta > Magnoliopsida > Ericales > Sapotaceae > Vitellaria > Vitellaria paradoxa. The sequence goes on from CM034233.1 coordinate 60,641,181, forward strand.
ATATAAAAGCATGCAATCTTGAGGTAGGATTTTTGAAAAAAGTAAACCTGAAAGCTAGCTAGGGTTTCTGACTGGAAACCGATCAATTCTAATTCGTAATTCAGTTCAATTGAGCATCCTTTGTCCAAACTATTGTTATTCCCTCTAGGTATGTGACATATCTATAAACTAGAAGTTGCATGTGCCTAAATTATTTAACAATTTTTTTAATTAATAAAAATTTTTAATTTTTACCGAACATATAAAAAATTGCACCACCTTTCACTTTATTGTATATCGATTAAAAAATCAAAACATATTTGTAAAGCTATTTTGAAACTCTATATATCATAGTAAAAATTTTAGAAGGTTTCATAGACCATCACAACACATTATTTTAGCATGTTATTTTTACATTTTTTTCATGTATGTTTGCTTTGTAAATTTAAATTTTAGTTATTTACATGTCATAATTATTTCTGTGTCTTTAGGTACGGGTAACTAATAGTTAGTTTAAATTAAACAAATAAAGTATTGACTGATCAAAGTTTAATTGTAATAAGTAAACTAATGTTTTAAATGTGAAACATTCATAATCGCATTTTGAGAAGAAGTTTAAGTACTTGTTAAATGATACAATACTAAAAAAAGACGACGCCAAACATACTTAATGAAAATAACTAATAGTTGAACGCTATACAAACCATGGCTAATAGATGATAGCGGCCCTCGATGTACTAGAGGTGGGGCAATTAAACATTCTATTTCACTTTGATGTGGTGCGCAAAATCAAAGAAACAATTTGATTTGTAATAATAAGGGGACGCATTCAACGATGAGACTGGCTGTTACATGTAACGATTCTACAAATTCTATCGTATACCTCATCAATTTCATGGTCACCCTGCAAGTCTTCAATGTCAACCTCTCCCTAGTCGGCAATAGTCTTGGGTTTGTCGTCGGGCTCGGCAGCATATGTAGACGATGACACACCCTTTCGTGATGTGTGAACTAAATTGACCCTTACTTCATCAGCCCCTCCGTGCTTGAGTATGAAATTGTGAAGTAGCATTAAACAACTAACAATGTTAACCTGGACCCTAAATTTGTACGACGGCTTTGCTCGTAAGAAGGACCATCAGTTTTTATATATGTTAAAAGTCCATTCAATCACATTTTGTAAAGTGGAGTGGACCTCATTGAAAGGTTCACGAGGATTCCTTAGGCTTTAACTACCCCAGAACTGCTGTAAATACATCCTGTCCCCCTTGTACGGTGTGAGAAAACCGTTTTTGTTTGGATATCTAGTGTCAACGAGATAGTATTTTCCTTAAACTACAAGAAGGAAGTAAACTTATAAATTGTGAAAGGCAAAGTACAATAATTAAATTTCGAAAGGATTATCCCGTATTGGCATTAGGTAGCAGAGATACCTGGGATTGGGTACAGTTACTGTTCGTTCAGATTGGATATCACTTTCTTGAAAGCACAGCTGTCATGCATACTCTCCTCTCATCCGCATAACACAAATACAAAACTTTGGTTGAAATCACAGGCAGTGAAGATATTTTGCATGAATTCACCCTTTCTACTACAGATGGCAAGCTGTTTGTCTGGGGGTACCGAATTTACATGGCTGCCATCCAAAGTACCAACACAATCCTAGGTCCATAATAGCAAAAGAAAATTATATTTTGTAATTGTACCATAGGTGGTGACTACGAATGAAATTTTTACCACAAAGGGCATCTACCGAGAGTTGTTGAAAATGCGAGGATGCATCATGGTTTGATCAAAATTTAGCTGAAGATAGGCATGTGATAGACGTTTCACAGTCGATAACACTATGTGAAAGTGATAGGATATAGTCTCACGAAGTGTTAGAATCATTCCTGCCATTGACAATTTGACATTTTGTTTGCCAAAGTTTGTAAAAAATAGTAACACTCTCCTCAATAGTTAAACAAACATTAGACCGTTAGGCAAGACTATACATCATTGTGAGTTCCTTGTAAAGGGTTAACATATTTATTTTCGCGGTACGCCTCGTACGTATGCCGCAAATGGCCATCTAGAAGTTCATGGAGCCACTTTAGGCCGGATAGGGAAGATGGGTGGCACAGTTGCTTGCATAAGAAGGATGAGTAATACTAATAGGCTTGTGTAGCTATGGATGATGCATAGGCACTGGTAAATTTGTCATCACGCAGCACTTCTCTAGCAATGACGTTAAATATTGCCCAATTTTCATCCCCATCATGTGCCATATTTAGTAGCTGGAGTTCGTTCGAGTTAGGACATGTTACAAAATGAATAACAAAATGATTAGTGAATAATAACGTATATCATTGTGCTTAATATACAGAAAACTAGAAAATAATCATACGAACAACCAACCATCAAATGTGCTATGCGGTGAGAGCAATTAAACGGTAGGAAGGAATGGTATAAAGTGTAAATAATGATATTTGAAATAAAAAAGTCACATCCACAATAATAGTACACACCATGATCAAATATCCACGCAACATCAAAGTAAAGCAAATAAATATAAGGAAACAATGTAAGTAATATGAATGGCAAGAAACATAACAATATGGAAACCTCGAGTAGCACAACTGCTGAAGGGGAAAGAAACCTCGAAATTTGTCGTTTGCACCAGGTGGAGGGAAATAGGGATATTGGGGAAAACTGGAGGATGGCGCGTGCATTTGTTCATGCTTGCATTATTGGTATAAAAACCATCACATCTTATTATCATAATTAAGCTGTGACATGAATGCCTCTCGGTTGACTATTATGGAGAACAAGTTAACAGCAAACAAGTATAGGTTGGAGTGTCTAGAAAATGATTCCATGGTAAGAAATTTAGCAATACAATCTTGCATTGAATTGGCTAGAGGAGCCCAAACATGTTGGACCTCATTGCTCCTCCATCGCACGGCTTCAGCCATTCAGTAATAGATTCACACATCTGTGTCGCGTGGCATTGGCGGCGTCTCGAGCCATTATGCCTGTCATCCATATCGTCATGCTCCTCCATCTGCCGCTTGACCTCGCCTGAACTTATGCTAGTTGGCCCTTTCGTCGGGATGTTTTGCTCGGCAACTAAAAGGGCATAGCTAGAGTTGACAAACTTTGCTTAGTTTGGCTGTCTTGAACCTTGTCTAACCTTTGGTGCGACGGGTCTGGCAGATGGAGTCCAATGGTACTCTCCAGTTACGGTAGTACCTCTGAAAACCTTTTCCATCAAATCTGCATGCTCCAATCCCTGGTCTTTGAATTTCAGGACTTGGGGGTTAGTCTGAATGAACGCCAACAAAAATTAATATGCAGAGTGATAAGATGGACATAGGATACTACAATAACAAAATAAAATTGAACTAATAATCAATAAGGAGAGAAATACGCCGATGTAACGCACTTGTTGTTGCTGGGCCTACCAATAGTAAGTGCTTCCAAGGTATTTGTGTCATAATTCCACCCCATTCTGGTTACTCTTGAGTGAGGGTTTCTCAAGTCCATCCATGCTCTCCTGTCTTTACCCACTTATACAATCTGACTCTTTATATGGCCTATGGTGAGGGCTTGTTGTGTTATATGGTTGAAATCGATTAAAAGCTAATTGTAAGCGGTTGGGGATAGATTATTGCCCATCCTTTGTCCATTGTCTATAAGGGTTGCTATAAGGGTCAATAGGACTCTTGTTTGGTGAAAATCCTATTTCGCCTTATTTTTCTCACCTTCCCTTCTCCTTTGCAACCCCATGGCAATATTGTTATCAATGTTTTGAAATTTATCTAAAGGTGGGAATGGGGAGTCCGTCATGTCCATAATAAAACTAATAAAAAAGATAGACACTTTATCATTCTTGCGTGTCATGTAATATTGTAAATGTTGAGGTCATTAAGAAAAATAAATTGGAGGACCGGAGAACATGTATCATAATTGGAAACCAAAAAGTAATTAAAAATTAGAATAAGAATTTTTTTAACAAAAGTCACCCCCCTAAGATTAATTTTATTCAAATATTTGTAAAAATCAAACAAATAGAATGACGAATGGAGAGAGTGTCACATATGATTTGCTAATAAATTTTACATTGGTTTTATAAAAATAACTAAAATAAAAAATTCTAGTATTAATCATATATGCTTTATAAAATAAAAGAAATATAGTAAATGTGAGTAATTTAAATTTTAGAACTAGAATTTACAAAAATAACTACTCCAGAGAGTAATTAAAATGGGAATTCGTACTATGCTCTTTTAAACTTGAAAATTCCTAAGAGCTTTTGTTATAAGAAAAGTTATGTAATTACTATTTGTGTTGTTTAATGTATAAAATTAATTTATTGGAAAACAATCTTGTTTAATTATAGATGTTCTTAGTAGGATTTGAATTTGCGCACGTCCACTATAACCAAATCATGTAAATGCAAGACACATTAAGATATGCAAATTATAGGTAACAATATGTTATTAAAACTACCAACAAATGTAAATAATAAACAATTGATGTAAATATATATTCAATGTAAGCGGAGTAGTAGGAGAAGCATTGAAGGATAAAGTATAAAGCATAAAAGGGACCATCCAAACGGTTCGCACCAAACCATTTCGATAGTTTGGCACTGCCAATTTGCGTCCAAACGAACCACCATAACCCATTCTGACGCCAAGCCACTACCTAAGTTCGTCCAAATGGCCAACGTATTACTGTCGGGATGGTTTGTGCAGGAAATTTGGAATTCTGACTGTAAAGGGGCCAGATCTATAGAATGCAACCAATCAAAGGTTTTTTTTTTTGGTTGATCCCAACACATGGGGTACTAATAGACTTGTAAAAAGAAAAAATAAAGTTCTTAACTCATTCACGCTTAGTTTGGAAAGAGAAATAGAGAAATCTCTAAACTCAAGATCCACTATGGTCGATATGAGGTTTTAATGACAGAAAATGAAAATAGAAAGTGTAAATGAAAGGAAATAGGAAGAAATACCTTTCAATTTGAGCACAACAATGAACGGCGATGTGGGTGTCTCCAATGTTGGGTCTTTATAGGAGAAAGTATCGTCTCATTGTAGATGGTCTTCTTGAGCCTTTGTTGATGGAGCTTATTAGCCAATATGGGGAACTTTTTCTCATTTGTTCTTGATTACTACGTTTGGTTGATGAAAGGAAGTGTAGGTGGAGAATCTTGCTGGAGGAAAGGATGGTTCTTGCAAAAGAATAGGTGTGAAATTGTGGCGTTTCGAGTTTGGTTTGGTCTGCACAAGAGCCATGATTGATATAAAATTTGGAACCATCCAATGGGAATCCAAACCGTCGGGATAGGAATCCTACTATTCCTCTCTAAAAAATACGGTTTGAGATATGTGCACACCAAACACCTACAAACTTATCAAACCACATTTTTCATTACTTTTCACAGCACCAAACTCACCCTGTCAGCTAACCATGGTTTAGTTACAACCACTCTGCTAGGGCTGCTATCAGATTTTCCTATCTAGGTTATGTGATGAACAATGGTTCAAAATTACTCTTTTGTGATGCTAAAAGTCCAAATGCATAAACAGAGTGGTGGCGCCGTAATTGTTTTGGTAACTGAGAGTGTCTGTGTCAACTTGAGCACACCTTGACTAATTTCTAGGGCCTTGAAATTAATGATCGGGTAAGTCTTTCAGTGGTCATGAGGAGACTCGAACTAGTGATCACTGAAATGTAAACCTAAGATTTTATCAGTTGAGCTACTGCAATTCTCGATGGTTGAAGTATTTGGGATTTGGTGGATCTGGTATATTTCCGTGATTTGCAATTAGAATAGTTGAATTAAAATTTAACGGTCTAGATACATTCATGTTTTTTTTGAATTAAAATAATTTGAATGCATTTAAATCATTAGATTAAAATTCAACAGTTTCAAATTAATGTCATGGGACTAGCACAATATTACTATGTTGGCCTCTCCCTTTTCGTATTATTAGCCTAAGGTATCGTCTGAAAGTAAAATTTTTAAAAAATTTTGATAATATTTTTTAAAAGTTACTATGTGTAATTTCTTATATTTTTAGTAAAAATAAAAAATTTTATGCAACTTTTAGGAATCTTTAGAAGGTGTTAAGATCTGAAAAAAAAAAAAAATACACACACACACACATACACAAACCAAAAAATGTGAACTTTTATCGACTTTTTTTAGACAAGTTTTATCACGTATCACTTTAACAGCAACTATTTTTTTGAACACCACTTTAGTTGTTGTTTGGTAAAAAGTTGGATAAAATATTAGAAACTTTTAGTTATTTAGTAAAAAAAAATTTTAGAAAATTTTAACAACTTTTAAAATATAGTCAAATGCCAAAAAATTAAAAATTGATAAATCTCTCTCTCTCTCTTTGTTTTTTCTTTTTTTTTTTTTTTTTTAATGTTCCAAACGAGTTTCAGTCGCATTATAATTTGGGGTTTAAATTGCGTTTCAATTTTTGAATGCGTGAATCTAGTATGAATTTTTGTTAAATTATTAAATTTGAAACGAATTTATATTTTTTTCATTTTCAAAAGATTAATTCAAAATTATAATGATGTAATAAATTCTAAATTATTAGAATAAGTTACAAAATAATTAATAGTACTAAATAAAAAAATTTTCAAATGTCACAATTTTATTAATAATAATTCAACAAATTAATAGAAGTATTGCTTATTATTTATTTATTTTAATTCATTTATAAAGTATTCTTATTTTTTTAACTTAAGCATATATATAAAATAAATTTTAAAAAATTAATGCATAAAAAATAAAATTACATAATTATATATGATTAGACATATAGTTATAATATTTACGTACACATTTTGAAAACACTCTCGCTCTCTTAATTGAAAAAAAAAAAATTCACTTAATTACTATTGAAAAAAATTAACTTATTTAGAAAGTCTATTTTTTCATCCGAATATGAATTTATTTATTTTAAGATTTTTTTAATTTTTTTTAAATGTGAATAATATGGCTAAGAGATACTGAACCAAAAAAATAATAATCAAATTTTTGTATAAAAGAAAATATATAAGAAGAAAAGGTAGCTCAAAAAAAAAAAAAAAAAAAAGAAATCCCTTTTGAAATAACCAAACTAAGGGCATGTTTGAAAATCAAATTTTTAGTAACTTATGGTAACTATTTAACAAAAGTTAGCAGGCGAAACTTTTTGTGTGTTTGATAAAATAAATAAAAATTTTTAATAACTTTTAACAACTTTTAAGTATTTTGTAACTTTAAATTGACTTAAAATGAAATGATCATTATATCCCTCGCCAACTAAAAAAAAGTTGATTTTTTGGACAACTTATCAACTCAGCAAAATTGATAATTTTTGATTTTTTTTAAACATTTAAAACACCAAAAGTTACTTTTTTTTTTCTCTTTCTTTTTTGCTTTTCTAAACGGGGTCCAAGCCTTAATTCTAAAATATTTTCAAATTTAGTGCATGAGTGTAAAGGTAATTGTCATAATTTTTTATTTTTATCTTTCTAAGCTAAAGTTAAATAGTTTTACTAAAATCAATTGCAAAAGAAATCAATTGTATTTATTTATTTATTTTTTTAAAGATTTTAGAGAATATACAACCTTATCAAGTTATAATTTTAATCACAAACTTTGCTATCTCTAACAACATTCTCCACATCATTAAGTTTGACTTTTATACCCTATGCATGCATCATTGGGGTCACACTTGAAAAGGTGTTGTGTTAGTGCTAAAGACAAATTTAGATAATATAAACCTTGATTAGAAGATGGGGTCGGTTTGGATAAGAATGACACCCTGGAGCTAGGTGAGGAGCACTGCATTTGATGCCCTAACAAATTCCTTGGTAAGAATCGACTGCTGAGGCTAATTATGACTATCGAAACTTATTAATTTCAATCATTAAATTTTATGTAAATATTATCTCGGGCTGACATTAAAATTATTGTCTACACAGTTTTAAAAATTTTTTGAGCTAGTTTAATTATTAGGGTTAGGTTTGAATTGAGCTCCTTTAATTTTTGATATATTATATATAATATTATATTATTTATATTTTCTTATAAAAGTTAACTTTTTACATCAAAATTTTATAAAAAATATTTATTTTAGCACTAAAGTACTTGCTTTTATAATTTTTTTATTTAAAAATTATGTTAAAAATAAATGAATTTACATCGATGAGTTTGAAATTAAACTTAGGTTAGAAATTTTTTAAATCCAATCCCTTGTCCAAATGGCAAGCCACATTATTTAAGTAGATATTATTTTTGTGGATAGAGTATTATACAAAACTAGGAAATAATTTTCATGTTTAAAATTAGGGTTAAAGTAGTAATTTTTGACACAAAAATGTGAACACGACTCGAATCTAATATGAAGCTTATGGATTTAGATTGAGCATAAATGTAATTAGATCATTAACAGATCAACTCACTTTGACAGTACATGTAATGTTAGTGCGAAAAACAAGTTACTCAAAGTTGATAGGCTTAAACCCGAATAATTAAATGTAACAGATATTAGTGTATTTCAATTTATAGTTTGTTTAATAAAAATAGTGCTTTGGTTTTTACATCATATCCATATTTATGATGACAATTGCCTATACAAATTCTATGAATTGTATCGTTTTACCCAACATCACATTTGATTATATTTAATTATAATATATTGTATTTTTGGTATCATTTTTTTAAATGATAAAAATATTTTTTATTCGTGTATATATTTTTTGAATTGACATATTAAACAAGCTATTCATGTTAAGTTACATATATTAACCTAACACGACATATATATTACTTAAGTTATTATTATTGGGTATTTTTACAAGAATAATGATTATGTCGAGTTCGAATTAACGTAACTAGTTAAATACTTAGACCTCAACACGTGTCAAACGCGATGCAATTGTCATTCCTAAAGTGGATTTGGAGTGTCAAATTTGATAAAAAAATTTAAAAGGGTCAAACTTGATAAAAAAATCTAACTTTTTCTAAAAATTTTTAATTTTTTTATGCCAAAAATCTCCAAAATTTTTTAATTATCTACAACTTCTGGTGATACCACTACATTCCACATCGATTAGAGGTCGGATACTGAGGCACCATATAAGGACCCTAACTTTTTTTTCTGTCAAGGCGCGCTTTTCCCACGGGAGAGAGACAAAATTGTGAGGGCAGGGATAAGACTCAAGAGGTTCTGTGTAAGACTCAAGAGGTTCTATGTAAGACCCGAAGCAGACAATACTTTGACAGTGGCGCCTACGATCTGCGGACAAAAATGGATCATCATCAACTTTTGTCAAAATTTTTCAATTTTTATCAATATATATATATATATATATATATATTTACTTTTACGAAACGTATTCAATACCCAACAATGCAAAATATACATACTTCTATTTTTTTCGCCAAAATTTGTCGTGAAAATGATTGCTAAACCTTAACTTTTTTCATTAGTTGCACAATGTAAAGAAATTTTTCCGTGGACCTAATTTAGCCATAGTTTGGGTCGTTGTATGTGCGTCACATAAGCACTTTTCAATCTAATATTTCTATGTGCACTAGTCTAGTGCATAATAATTTAAGAATGTGAAATAAATGCGCCACAATGTGACGATGACTTAGAATAAGAGGGGTGGTAAGGACAATCTTGCGATAACAATTGTTCAATTTTAATTATTTATTTAAACAAGATAAATACGAAATTACACGCACGCACACGATAAAGGATGACAAATCACAACCATTAGCGACTGGAGTCTGATCCTTCGCGTTCGAATAATTTCTCACTTTTTCCATGTGAAGAAGACTCCTTTTACTTTTTTTTTTTTGTTTTGGAAGCATTTTTATTCATAGGTAACTTTTTTTTTTACTAAAATTTAATTTTCTTTTGTTTCATAAGATTTCGCCCGTTAATTATATTCATCAAAAAAGTTAAAAAATAATTAAAATTAAAAAAATTATGATCGAATAAAAAAATTAAAAAACAAATAAAATTAAAAAAATTATGTTCAAATAGGAAAGTTAATGTACGTAAATTTTTATTTGAAATATTTTTTTGTTAATTTTTTAATCGAAGTAAGTGGTATGCTTAAAAGTTTAATAAAAAAATACATAAGAAAACGAAAAGAAATTTGATTGCATAATTCCCAAACAGAGCACCGCAGCCACAAAAGTTAAAAATGACAAAATACTCTGTTCGTGATAAATGTCAATGTCCCATCGGTTACCTCGTCCACTAATTGTAAAGCAACGACTTCGAAATTTTTGAATATTTTATAGATTCCAATGTGGAATATTTAAAAAAAAAAGTATTTACCCTATTTTTAAAAAGTTATTTTTTAAGAATATGAGTAAAGATATTTTATATTAAAATAAATAGAACCAAAGAGTGTATTCGGAGTGATAAAGGCCTCGTTTGGCATACTATAAACCTCTGAAAAACTGTATAAATTTTCAACAACCTCTCTATATCTAATTTTCCCGCCATCTTTAATTTCAAAAAATTTCAATATTTCGCTAAAAAAATAAAAAAATCTGAAAGTAAGTTAACCGAATGTGTAAATTTTTTATATAATAATATTCTTCGTGTCGAAAGTATCAAATGAGTATCATTGTTGTTATTTTTTGTGAATTTTTTTGAATCCGTGAGAACGGATTTGAAAAATCGTTCTCACGGTTTGCGACTTTTCAAAAAAAAAAAAAAACGGCGCAAAAATTAACCTTAAACCACATTTTATTTCAATTTATCTTATTTTTTCTTACTCCAAACGAGACCAAAATGTTAGTGAAAATTAATAAAAGTTATACTCTTCTAATTTTCTAATTTGTGCAACAAGCTATGTCACACCTTAAAATGCTGAGATCTTGAGGAATGAGTTAGATTATAAAATTTAATACACATGATCTATTACAGTCTCACTATTTATTTTTTAGAAGCCATTGACCATCCTATTTAACAAAAATAACAGTAATAATTATTTTATTAGTAAAATACACACCTAAATTTAAGTTAAAATTAGATAACATAAGTTTTATTTATTTATAAAACGACATTTTCCATGTACATACACTTTTAAAGTCATCACATGTACATAAACTTTTAAAGTCATCACATCTAAGTCATCAAAGCCGCTCCATAGAACTATAGAGTTTCAAACGGTTGCACCGGTCCTCTTAGGTTTCGGCCTCTGCACCTACTATATAGTCTCTAGGGATGTGAGCACCAAACTACTTGTGCTTACAGTGTATAGAAATATACTTTTTATAATGCATTTTATGAATCATATAAAATAATGAAGATAGTAAGAAATCATCGAATACATCAATACATAACAAAATAGGACAACATTAATTCGTAATTTTTATTAACGTTTCTTCATTTATTATTTTCTTTTCCTAAGGTAGGGAAAGGCACTCTGCAAGACTGTCTCATAATCAAAGTGGTAGTCCGAATCATCACTGGTTCGTCGTTTATAGATCCGAGTATAAGGGTCACGATGAGTCTTACCATTTTCGTTGTCATTGTGGATTACTAATCTACAGGCACGATTACCCAATCGCACACAGGTTGAAGTTCTTTCAACCTAATGGTATCTCATGATTTTTTCTATTTTATATAGTATCCTCATTTTTCCCAAAATCAATATTTTTTAGGTTTCACATTCCTTTTGTTAAAGCTTAGGAATAATGTTTGTGAGTGTGTCAGCTTTTATAATTTCATGTCTTTATTGTTGTTACAGTCCATTCATTTTTAATTTTTATCTATTTCGCAATGAATACATATCTATCTTATTTTAAACATATCATAACATATTTCAGCACTGAACAGTAATTTTTAGAAATCTAATTACAATTTTAGTGCCATTGAAAATTTAGTTATAAAGCTAATTATTAATTTAATAATGAACAAATTCTAGCCCACATTTATACCTCTATTAAATATCATATATAAATTATTATTTTATAATATTTAAGATCAAAAAGAGCGTGATATTGACCGGATCGAGGAAGTTGCAAGCGCCGAGGAAAAACAACCAGCACCAACCTAAAATTTCTCTATTGTTCATTTCCTTCCTCAGAGAAAATTAGGTTTGGTTTAAAAACTTAAAACTTTACTTTTAAAATATGCCAAAATATTCTCATGGTCATTTTCTGAAAAAAGAACATTACAAAAATTATAAATAATATACCAATTCCCTACCTTGTTTTTTGTTAAAAAGATCAAAAATTCACTGTATGCTCAAATCAGACCTCTTTTCTTTAATCTGATAGCATAGGCATGTTTGACACGGGTTTAATTAGAAAACTGGAAAAATAATGAGCTTTGGTGCTAACCTCTCCATCTTCCCTTTTTGTTTTTTGTTTTTTTTTTTTTTTCCTTTCTTGGTCTTTTTCTGTTTTTAGTAACATATACATATACATATATATATATGTATACACACACACACCGTCAGGAGGTACACGGCAAGGGAGGGGAAAGGGGAAGGAGATGACTCATGCAGGCTATAGGGGGAGGGTGTAGGAAAATGACTCATGAAGGCTAGGGAAATTTAAGGTGCCAACAAGCACCCTGTTTGGGTGCGATGTTTCTAGGATCTTTTTTTGTCGTTCAAAGATCATTACATCATTCCTTCATAGAAATTTCATGCTTGAAACTTTAAAACAACTGGCATCCTTGAAAAAAATAATTACAACATTATAACTAAATAAGTAATTGAGGAAATCGAGCTCACATTTCAGATTCACGTTCCTAGGTAGATTCTTTTACATCGTGATGTTTCCATAATATTTGAACCAATCAAATCGTTTTTTCTCGAAGCATTTGGTCTCGAGAATTCAGCATCCAAACTGGTCTAACCTCGTATGTTACATCAGGATCAATTTCTAGTCCAATCTAATCTAATATATGCGTAGGATCTGAAACATACTTGCGAAGGATCGATACGTGAAATACCTTATGTATTCTTGATAGTTGTGGTGGTAATGCCAATTGTTAAGCCACCTTTCCAATTTTTGCCAAAATCTCAAATGGCCAAATATATTTGGGTGCCAATTTACCCCATTAGCCGAACCGAAACTGTCCTTTTCTAGGTGAGACTTTTAGGAACACATGATCTTCTACTTGAAATTCAAATGGTCTATGCCTTTGATCTGCATAACTCTTTTGTTGGCTACGTATTGTTCCCAATTGTTACCTAATAATTCTGATCTTTTTATTAGTCTCCTGAGCTATTTTTAACCCAATTATTGCTGTTTCTCCAACTTGATCCAGCAAATTGGTGATCTACATGACTTGCATTGTAAAGTTTCAAATGATGCCATCTCAATACTGGCTTGGTAACTGTTATTATAAGTAAACTCTACCAATGGCAGATGAATTTCCCAACTACCTCCAAAGTCAAATACACATGTTCAAAGTAGATCTTCTAAAACTTGAATTATATGTTCAGATTGCCCATCTGATTGGGGATGATAAGTAGTGTTGAAACACTACTTTATTCCTATCGTCAACTAAAAACTTTACCAAGACTTAGAGATAAAATAAGAATCCTGGTCTGAAACAATGGATAACCGGACTCCCCTGGAGTCTTAAAATCTCTTGGATATACAATTTGGTTAGAGTATCCATTGTATTTGTCCTTTGAATTGGCAAGAAATGAGCTGATTTGGTTAGACCATCCACAATGACCCATATTGCCTCATAATCCTTTTTGGTTTTTGGCAACCCTGCCACAAAATCCATGGTTACATTCTCCTATTTCCACTCGGACACTGGTAATGGCTGTAGCAATCCTGCTAGTCTCTGATACTCTGCCGGTCTCTGATGCTCTGCCTTAACTTGCTAACAAGTCAAGCACCTGCTGACGAAATCTACCACATCTTTCTTCATTCCAGGCTAATAAAACTGTCATTTTAAATGATGGTACATTTTTATACCTCATAATGTATTGCTAGTTAGGAATGATAAAATTTCCTCATGACGTCATCCCGAAGCAATAATGGTACAAAGATTCTCCCTTGATACCTCACCACACCGTTATCATCTATAGTCCATCCCGGTATCTTAACTAATTCTCTTAGCCTTACCCGGACATTTTTTGTTTCTCTATCTAACCTTTGTGCTTCAGTTGTTCTACTTGTCAGAACCGGGTGAATGACTGAGGTATACAATATTCCCTGCTCACTTTCCTCCCTATATTCAAGGTCAAACTCACCTAATTTCTCCATCGTAGCCCATTTTATGACAGTAATACTTGCTAAATCACAACGAGTCTTCTTGTTGAGAGCATTTGCAGCCACATTAGCTTTACTTGGATGATTTTGTAAGTTAAATAGTTATCTCCTATGTATTCTATTCATCCTCTTTATCTCAAATTCAAACCCTTCTGGGTGAAGATGTACTTTAAACTCTTATGATTTGAAAATAGCTTAAAATTTTCTCCATACAAATAATATCTCCAAATTTTTAGGGCAAATATAACAGCTGCCAACTCCAGATCGTGAGTTGGGTAGCTTTGCTCATGAGTCTTTAATTGTCTTGACCCATAAGCAACTACTCTCCCATTCTGTATAAGTACACAACCTAAGCCTTATCTGGAAGCATCACAATGCTCAGAATATCCTAACCCTCTTCCTTGAAAAATTAATACTGGTACAGTGGTTAATCTTTCTTTAATTTCTTGGTAAGATTTTTCATGGGCTTCATCCCACGTGAATTTGATTCCCTTTTGGGTTATTTTAGTCGAAGGAGTAGTTAACCTGGAGAAATTAAGCATAAGTCTGCTGTAATATTTTGGCTAATCCCAAAGAACTTTGGATTTTAGCCACCGTTTTGGGTCTTGGCCAGCTCAGGATGGCCTTAACCTTAACTGAATCTACTGTCACATGTTTGGTAGAAATGACTTGTCCTAAAAATTTCACCTCCTTAAGCCAAAATTTGCACTTGCTAAACTTAGCATCTAATTGGTGATCTTTTAAAAGTTGCAACACTATCCTCAAGTATTCTGCATGCTCCTTCTCATCCTTGAAATACACCAAGGCATCATCATCGAAACACCTCATTCATGAAGTCCACGAATACTGCAGGGGCATTAGTTAAACCAAATGGTAGCACTAAAAACTTGTAGTGCCCATATCTTGTCCAGAACGCTATTTTAGGGATATTTTCTTTCCTTATTCTCATTTGGTGGTAACCAGATCGCAAATCAATTTTAGAATACACCATTGCTCCTTTCAATTGATCAAATAAATCATCAATATAGGATATTGATTCTTAATGGCTATTCGATTGCGCTTCTGGTAATCAATACACATTCTTAGGCTCCATCCTTTTGGGCTACAAATAATGTTGGTGCACCCCAAGGTGAAGCATTGGGTCTAATGAGTCCTTTAGCTGAAAGTTCTTTTATCTACTTCTTTGACTCCACTAATTCTACTGGTGCCAATCTGTAGGGAGCGATAGAGATAAGTTCGGTGCCAGGTACTAAGTTGATATGAAATTCCACTTTTTGCTTGAGTGGCAGTCCAGGTAAATCTTTAGGAAAGACCTCTGGATATTCACAGACAACTTAGAGTAACTTATTCTTATCACCAGTTTCATCCTCCATTATTATCAAATTGGCAACAAGACTGCACAAATCTACCCGTCCTTGCTTATCTACGGTTGGTAGAATTTCAAAACTATAGCAATCCAAAGAAAACCATACTTGTTTGCCTTCTGGAGTACACAAAGTTATCCATCTTATATGGCAGTCGATCTTGGCTTGGTAGGTTGCTAACCAATTCATTCTGAGAATAATATGAAAACTTTGTATCTCTATCACAATTAAGTCAAAGGCTGAGTGATACTCTTGATTATATAAGGTTTTTTGAATCACTAATTCACACCCTTTACATATTTTAGCTAGAGAAGAATAACAAAAAATGGGGGTCTTTATGCATAGTGGGGGTACTACTGGTTGCGTTTCGCGTCTCAAAGTAGAAACAAATGTGGCAGAAATAAAAGAGTGGGATACACTGATATCAATAAGTATAGTGGCACATGAAGTATATAAGGAACGCACCTCGAGTCACCATTGGCTCGACTGGGGCTTCTGGTGGAATGATCGCATAAGCTCTTCATTGGGTTTGCTCGTTAAATGTTCTGCCCCTTGTCTGACTTGGTTGAGCCCCTATGCATTGTGCTTGCTGAGTCCTGTTTGCATACTCTATATCTTTACGATGTGGATTGTTGCACTAATTGTGAGGCTAAGGACTATTCTGTTAGAATGCTTGGTGGGAATCTTTCTCTATCTCGTGGATAGTTCCTCTGAAAATGACCCTATTGGCCATAGTTGTAACAACTTCTAATGCTTCCACCACTTCTGCCACTTCTTGGGGCTGCCTGCCTCATTGGCTAGCTTGGGCATTCATGGTTCTTGTGTCCAAACTGTCTATAGTTATAGCAAAACACTTGTCTTGGAAGTGACCTTGCAGGAGTCATTGATTGCGACAATGCCACTCTACTGTGTTGTAGGTATGATGATGGTGGTGGTGGTGGTGGTGGTAACAGTCCTACTCTTGGCCTTTTCTTATTAACAATTCCTAGCAAAGGAATCAAATTCTTGTTCTGCCGCCCTTCTTGGATAATCCTGATCTCAGTCATGTCTCTATCTACTGTCATTGCTCGGTTTGTTAGGGTTTTGTAATCATTAAGCCTAAACGGAATTTAAACAGAATTGACTTAATTTGAAAAAAAAAATTTAAATATAACTCTTTTTTATAAATAGGGTAGTATTAAATATAGGCTCCATTTGAAGCTTTAATTTTTTCTAAAAAATTCCAAAAAACTTTAAAAGTTTTAATTTTCTTTGATCGAATGTCGTTATATGTCAATTTTATATCACTTCAACACTAACTTTAATTATTTTGAATTTTTTTTTTGGAAAAGAGTAAATTGTATACTTAAATAATTAAAAAAGGAGAATTAATTTTCTCCAAAATTTTATTTTTAAGACTAAATTGGAAATTATGAGAAAATTTTAAAATTCAAATTATGAAATAAATCAAGTCAATAGGATGTTATTTAATTTTAATATGAAAATTAGCGAGAATTCACACTCAAAGGCTGTTTGATTTATTTATTTATTCTTGAATTAACACCAAGACTCAGTAGACTAATTCAAAACTAATTTGCAGATTTAAGTTTATAAAAACACATACACACATCCTAATTATCCATATATAGGATAGTTTGCCCACTAACCTTTTCCACTAAAGTTTTGTTTGGAGTGTTAGATTTTATAAAAAAATTTCAACTTTTTCTTTCATTGTGAATTATGAAACTGTAACTTTTTATCATTTTTATTAATATTTTGCCATTCCGAACACAGTTTATAATTTTTTCTAATTTTCTCTAACTTTAACAAGTTTTTTTCAATTTTTACCAAATTTCTTTAATTTTTACCAACTTTCTTTAATTTACTTTAGCTTTACCAACTTTTTCTAAATTTTTTAATTTTGTCTAAAATTTTACATTTTTTGAGAAACACACTAAATATTTAATAATAATTTTTTTTTTATTTTTATTTTTACCAAAAATTAGTATTCCAAGCAGCACCTCAATGAGATCAAATCCCATCCATTCCACTTTTAAAAAAGAAATAAAATTAAGAAAAATATGGAACTAGCGGAGAAAATTCTGCGGTGGGGATGAGATCTTGAGGGAGAACAAGGACCCGAACCACTATATAAGCACAGGTAGGGCTGCCATATGTGCAAGAGCTAAAGCTAGAAGTGAGGTAACAGAAAGAAGATTGGTGTTTGAGATAATTAGAATCTCATCTTCTTCCTTCCCACCGCCTCCCCCCTCTCAACACTCCCGATTCTCTGAATCCCATTCTGTCATTGTCTGTCTTTCAAAGTTCTATTCTTGGGTTTGTTTTTCTTGATTTTGATCACATTTCACAACCGCAAAAACAAACAAACAACGGTGTTAATTTCTGAAAGTCAGGTGATTCAGAATAGAGAGATCAAGGGATTTTTTGGGTTTTATTGGTATAAGGTTTTTGTTTCTTTTTGATCAAAACAACCAAGAGGGTTTCTTTTTCTGTCCCTCGGGTTGCATCCGGTCTGGTGTTTTGTTCTTTCTTAACTAAGGATTTTAAAGGCCCGTTTATTTGTAGACCTCTTTGATCCTTATTTTTGTAAAAAGTTTTCCTGTCACAAGCTATTGCCTGTTCTTTAATTTTGGTACAAGCAACAGGTTAGTTCTCTTTGAAACCAGTTTTCGGATCTCTTTCTTTCAAGCTTCAATTTTACCTTTCTCTCTTTTTTTGGTTTTCTGTATACTATATATATTTATATATCTTGTCTTGTGTAGATCTTTCTTTGTTGTTAATTTTTAGTTCCTCTGAGAAGTCATGGCAGCAGCAGTAGGTATATACAGTAGCAGCAGCAGCAGTCCAGTTTTCTCAGATCCCTTCAGGGAAGAGTTGATGAAAGCACTTGAGCCTTTTATGAAAGGTGCCTCATCAACAACCGCCGCCACCACCACCACCACCACCACCTCCTCAGCCTCCTCTCCTCCTTCGCCTTCAACTTCTCCTTTTTCTTCTCAATTCAACTCTTCTTCAGAGCTGAATATGTACCCTGGTTTTAGCTCATCAGCATCGACAACCCACATGTTTTCTCAAGGGTTCTCGAGCCATGACCAGACCAGTTTTTCAATTGGGCTTAACCCATCTCAGATCCCCCAAGTCCAAGCTCAAATCCACCTCCAACAACAGCAGCACCAGTACTTAGCTTCATTGGCTGCAGCCTCATCACTTAGCAACCAAACCCTTACCCTCAGAGCAAAACCCATCCTGATGAAGCGCGCTGGAGCACCGCAGAAGCCGGGGAAGCTCTACCGCGGAGTGAGACAGAGGCACTGGGGAAAATGGGTGGCGGAGATCAGACTCCCCAGAAATCGAACCAGGCTTTGGCTTGGCACTTTTGATACAGCTGAAGAAGCTGCCTTGGCTTATGACAAGGCCGCGTACAAGCTCAGGGGAGAGTTTTCGAGGCTCAATTTCCCTCATCTCCGGCACCAATTCGCCTATTACGAGCCTCTTCATTCCTCCGTCGATGCTAAGCTCCAAGCCATTTGCCAAGGCTTGGCCAATTCGCAGAAACAGGGGAATTCAGGGAAGCTCGCGATGCCCAGAACCGCCTCGGAATTGTATAATCACTCTGACATTTTGTTGAACAGCAAACCGGGTTATGCCGGATCAGATGATATCAAGGTGGAGGCACCATTGTCGCCGTCAAGGTCTGACGAATTGTTGGCCGGGTCTTCACCCGAGTCCGGTATCACCTTCCCGGACTTCTCTGAATCTTCTTTCAACGAATCGGAGAACTTTATGTTGGAGAAATTTCCTTCGGTGGAGATAGATTGGGCTGCTCTCTAGTTCCTTCTTTCTTCAGTCAGCACCGTTGTAATTTGGTTTTGTTTCTAGGCAAGGCTTTAGGTACTCTGCAGTTTTAGTGAGTCTAGTTCGGTGTCTTGGGTAGCTTCTGCTATGGGTTTTTTTTCCAACATTTGCAGAGGTGAACCAAGGTAGAGGTCCCAGTTCTTTGTACTTGAAGCTTTGAACAGTTGTGTCATGTTGATATTTGTACTTGTAAGATCTCTGTATTGTGGTCGGCTGGTGCTTTTTATCAGTGCTTGACCTTGGGGAGAATTTCTAGTTCCCAGTGTAAATGTATGCCTGTGAATGATCTTTGAATGATTAACGCATTGTCTCCTCTCTTCATGGTGTTAACTGTGGCTTGCTTGTGCTGGTTTTGGGTTATATTTCCTTCTGTTGTGTTGGAACCTCGAAATCGAATTAGGGCCAGGATCCTCTCGAGCAGTTATTGTGGGGGGTGGGTAAGGAGTTATAAGAAATTAGGTAATGCGACTTATAGTATTAAAAAAAAAAAAATCAAATTAGAATTTAGCTAATTGTGTGAAAAAAAGATATGTGAGCTCCATTCCATTCACACTATTTTGATTAAAAAAA
This sequence comes from Vitellaria paradoxa, assembly GCA_019916065.1. Taxonomy (NCBI): domain Eukaryota; kingdom Viridiplantae; phylum Streptophyta; class Magnoliopsida; order Ericales; family Sapotaceae; genus Vitellaria; species Vitellaria paradoxa. The sequence goes on from CM034233.1 coordinate 60,661,218, forward strand.
AACAAACAAACGTGAATGCATATTTTGAATTTAATGGTTCTGGTCATAAGTCAACAAATTTAACAATTCTGATCATAAGTTAACAAATTAATATAGGAATTCTATGTCAACGCCCCCCTCCCCCAAAAGATCCAATTGTAAGATGATTAATTGTTTATTTATCATGGTCAGGCTTCCTGTGAGACTCACGGGGTGATGAGGCTCGCTGTGAGACTTTGAGATATAGAGTTGCAATTGTAACCTAGTTATACTTTCTAAACACCCACAATGATGTTTCCCCCAAGTTTTGATATACACAATTCAAGCATGCATTTCATCAAACAATTCATACAAGAATATCATCTACAGTCAGGGTGAATTTAAGATTTTTATTAAGGAGAGCACCATGTAGTCAAGAAGTGAATAATGGGCTGCCTAGGAATTAAGGAGAGAAGCGAAGTTACTTCTAAGGAAAGAGAAAATTATTCTTGAATATTAAATTGGTGAATGTACTTTTTATAGTTATTTTTTAACAACACTTGAGATTAATTAGAAATATTCTGATTCTACCACCTAATCAATTTTGTTCCACTTAATCCCTCTTTTATGGTTGCATGTCTTTTGTTGTTATAAACAAATATAACTATTATTAAGTTTTAGTGTTTACAGTATTTATTATGTTATATGTTATATTTACTGATGTGGTGCGCAAAAATGTTTAATAGTGTGGTGAAACCTCGAAAGAATGCACTTTCCTTTACAAAAGATACTTGGGATTGATTCTTGTAAACTCTTTTTTTTTGTTAAAAATTTTTTATGCTAAAAGATTTTAAATTAATCTTAAATTTTTAATAAGGCCAAAATACCTCAATTTTGAATTAATTTAATTTTTTTATTAAAACTAAAATATCAGGAATTTTAATTTTAGTAATTTCACATTTGAAATGGGGGGTGCCTCCATTTGGCTTTGCTCTACGATTAATAAGTCTTGGAGCCAGCGGAATTAAGTTCGGTTACATGCATTTTCTTTATTTATTCATTTTTGAGGGGGTTATCTTTCGTAAAATTATAAGAAATTTTGATTTTTCTTCACAATTTTAGTATACATAATATTAAGTCTATTTCTGAATCTATTTATTTTTTATTACTGATGAATTTCTATGTTTAGGTTGCATATGACCAAATCATCATAGAGAACATTCTCTAATTAGTGTCACCAAAATTTTCTTTTCAATATAGTTATTTTTTGTTTATCTTATTTTATCATACATCCTGTTTGGTATCCTTATTTCCATCATATTCGTATTATGTGAGTATTGTTTTTTTATAACCCAATGCTTTATACAACAAAACATAATAGATTTTATAGCCGTCTGATATTTTTTAATTTGTTTAAGTAATCTTCTACTAAGCACAAATCAAAGATCAATATTTTATAAACATAACACTTGATTTTTAACTCAAAATCGCCAAATTGTCCAACATTATAAATAAAATAAAGAAATGAAAAATTTTTAGTTGAGATAATTGTTTAAGTCAAATAAAATTACTAGAAATTGTAAAAAAAAATGAAGAAAAACAGAAATTCAAAGAAACATCCAAAAATTTAACATGGTTCGACATAAATTTAATTCACCAACATTTAAAATTCTTATTTAAGATTGTCAAATGTATACAACTTATCATAATGCTCTCTCTTAAAAAACATACAAAATACTATGTGAAAATCTCTTAAAAGGAACACTAGAAATTATTAGGAAAATTGCTCAAAACTACCAGAAATCGAACTGTAATTGTGATGACTCGAAAATTTCAATATTTATAATTTTGTAGTTTTGGATATATGGATAATGAAATAGAAGGTAAATGGAATTTACTAAGATTGGATTTGAGAATATTAGATTTTGTTTATACCTTAAAAGATATGGGTTGGAGAATTTTGGACCTAAATTGTTCAAAACATCAAAATGGGCCCAAGGGGGAGAGCCTCGGGTGCACAGGGGCACCTTCCTAGGAGCACACCCAAAGGGGGCCCAGCGCCCAACCTGTGCTGTCAACCAGTCAGTTATTCAACTTTCTGTCACACGCATTATTTCAGTTGTCATCTCCATCACAGGCTATGAAGGAGGAAGTAGGAGAGGGGAGTAGGTTGCTGTAGCAACCTTGGGCTCCAAGCAGCATTGGTAATATGTATACATGTGTTTGTTTGTTTGGTCTGAGAAAGGAGCGGAAGAGAGAGACCAAGGGAGAAATGACGAACATCGATCGATAGTAAGTATATCAAACAACCACCGATTTTAAATTAAATTTGTAGAAATGAAATTGAACTCGATCTGAACACAATAGTATAAAAATCTTGACGTTAGGATTAGCGGTTTGAATGTACGATGTGTACGAAATTTTTTGGGTTCCTTGGTGAAGTTACAATTTCCCTCTAGTTAACTGCTCTCTTTGTTTCTTTACTTGAGGTAGGGACATTCTTGCATTTTACTTAGATGTATGCTGTGTAGAGTATTCTTGGCTATTGTTGTTGTGTTTATTTGATGTTTTAATGGTTTATTATGGAAGCAAACTCAAGGGATACATATGTATATGTATATGTATATGTATATGTATATATTGGTTGCTTCAGAAGGAGTTGTATATTAACAGTATGTTCTATACCTTATAAAACCTTAAATTGTTTGTTAGTTTGTGTCACCCAAGTTGTACAAGGTTGTTTAAATAAGGAATTCAGAGGAAAAAGCTCTATACTTATAAAAATGGAAGAATTGATGTTGAAAACTGAAGAAAAACAGAAACAGAGCCTCACAGTTTAACACTCTGCTCAGACAAGGGTGCATGAGGCCATTTGCAGAGGGGCATCTGACATATTGGGCATACATAGGCCTATCAATGGTGCGGATCTAGATCAAATCTGTCAGATCTAGATTCAATCATAATGGATTCAATTCAGATCTAAAAATAATTAGATCTAATTTGTAAGATTCAGTCCAAATCTATATACCCAATGGATCCAACCAATTTTGAAAAATAAATTTTTAAATTATAATTTCATAGAAATAAAAAATATATTTTATTCAAAATATATTATATATATATGTATAATTATAAAATCACCTAAAAAAAAGGAATCTCCAATCCCAATAAACACGATGTTCTTATGGCACGAGGGGTTGAACAAAAGGCAGCTAGAATACATACTTAATATAGTAAATTTTGTCAAATCTCTGGCGATTCTCACCCCCACTTATAGATATGGTTGTGTGTGTGTATATACGTGTGTATGTTTTCGACAAACAAAACGTATAACAGAGTTCGATTTGAATTAGAATATATATATGAATATGTATAGCGGATTTAATTTTAGAAAAGCATGAGCTTCTAGCGGAAGAAGCTAGTACTCCACAGCAACCTCGCCAGAGTCTCCAACAGTGATGCAATGTGAAAACCATGAACAAATGCACCGGAGACGTCTCGAAACCCTTAATCATGGTGATCAGTGATACCAATGCTTTATCATCCATGTCCACAATCCTTGTGTCTGATAAAATTCTGGTTCGATACTTGTTTGCGAGGTCATGGAGGAAGTTGATCTTGCGAATGGAGACACCAATTTGGAGGAGCTGTGACGGTGATTATAATTATATATATATTTCATATATATATGTATATATATATACATGTATACGTATATATAAATATAGTAGAATAAAATATTTAAAATGATTTGTTTTATTATACATAATTTTTTATTTTTTAAATATTTTTAATTTTTATTTTAAAAAATAATTAGTCTAGCAAATCATTTGAATCTAGATCTATTAGATCTTGAACCCAATGGATCTTGATCTGTTGGAAGAACTATTGGGTTATGAATTTAATTGGGTGGATCTGGTCTAACATTATTAGAACTGGTCCAAGTCGAATCTGGACCAAATATAACCCATTGATAGGCGTAGGCGCACAGGAAGGAAACCTGAAGGGCGCTTAACATCTTGGGTGCATGGGAAGGGACCCAGAGGGCCGCTTGACCCCTTTGTCGAGCTTGTTATTGTGGTCTTCCATTAGCCGATTATTTATGACTTTAAGCTAAAAATATGACGGATGTATTTTACATGACATTTATAATTATCTAATATGTTTTAGACTTAACTTTATGATCTAGAGAATGTGTTTTTTTTTATAGGAAATAAGGTTATTTGTTAGTTATGTTGACTTGAGGATGCATGAATTCTATGATGATGTTATGATACTAGAACTCTTAAAGACAAATGATAACACATGAATAAGATTGTAAATAAGAAAAGTGGGAAGAGAAGAAAATGATATATTGTGAAGTACTTGTTATTAAGAATAAGTAAAGAGTATGGTTCTAATTAGAATGTGATTATACGTTGTCTTTTAATTAAATGAGATGGTGAAATGATGATAACAGTTGTAACATTGAAAAAAGGGAAAGTGAAAATTGTAGATGATAATGAGTTGTTGCAAGGTGGATTAGTACGAGATGATATTATTAGTGGATAATGATGAAATATTGACTTGTTATAAAATGATGACAATGGTTATGATAAATTGTTATGATGAGATAATGTTGTGTGTAATAGATTGCTTATGATGAAATCTTGTTTATGATAAATGGTTCTAAAGATGACATTAATGATGACAAAAATAGTTATAATTGTGCTGCAGGTCTTGAACTCGAGTCTTAGGTGGGCATTAATTGGATTAGTAGTTGATTTGCTATTGTAGACATTTGCATTTTAATTATTTGGGTTTTATTAATATTCAATTTTTTTTATTAGATCGTAAAGGCCTTAAGGCCTATGCCTAGTTATTTTCTTGGGTTATGTTTGGAGCATGGTGGCCTGTCTTAGTCGAGGCCTAGATTATTTTAATCTATTATTACTAGATATTATACATGTTGCTCTAGGGTAGTTGAATGGCTCTGATCAGGGTGTTGGTGATGTGTGCATGGTATGTATGATTATTCACTCATCCTTCGAGTCATGAGATCCCGGGCGTGACAGTAATAGCTTGGCCATTCAAATGCAACGTAGGATGTTCGAACAACATTGGACAGTGGCCATTAGTAAAAGTCAATAATATGACTATAACTAGAAAAAACATTTAATGAATAAGTATTGAATAGAAAATGCAAAAGAGGGACTTTCACTTACTGAGATAAAATGTGATCTTTTGTATTACTTACTATGATTAGTGTGATTGTGTGTTTGGTTCGAATGTTGTATTTCAAGATTTCCTTAGATACTGAGTAATATAAAATGAAATAGAGTAAACTAGTTTCATTAACATTTGATCTACAAACTAATATTGAACACCGATTAAAATAGAATATGCTAAATTCGCTAATCTTTAATGGAACAGATTGAGCAAAGTCTATTAATCTTTAAAAAGTGCAACAAAATTAAACACAAGTTGATCGAAGTACAACAAACAGAGTTTATTAATCTTCAAAAATATAAACTAATTGAATGAAAATTTTTACAAATAAATAGAACAAAAATAAAGTAACAATATAAGTTAGAACTACTCTTACAGGGAAAATATAACAATTCTAGGCATTTAGGATGTTGGTTGGTTGTCTTCCTTCAAGCTACCAACTCCATTTTATAAGCATATTGAGACAACTATCTCATTCCATCACTTCCTTCTTTCCAACATCAAATTCCGAAGTAGGTCTCTTTAATAAAGTTCAGAATTTATCCTTAGAATATACTACAAAACAATAATAGTGTTCAAGAATGGAATTTAATCATGTGAAGTTTATATGATAGTTAACTAAAGAGAAGTTACAAAAGGAAGTTATATATACAGTTATAATTAAAGACTTGAATTGGAAGGAAGGTTTCAAATTAAATACAAGAGGGAAGTATGAAGCAACTGCCTCATATTCTATGCTAAGGTTCAAGAGAAAATGGAGTCAAGATAATTGTCTTGGTGTGCCTGTACAAAGGGGTTTGATCAAAGGCAAGAGATAATTACAACACAACATTCCCAACACTTTGGACATTTTTCTCATGCTTTTGTGGGAATAGTTGTTAACTTAGTTTTAGTTACTATTTTACTTCTACTTTTAATTATAGTTCATTCATCTAGTGACTGTATTGAGAATAATAATAAACTTTTTTTTATTCTATTTCAATTGGTGTTTAATTTTACTCCATTTGTTGAAATTTAATAAATTAGGTTTGTTCTTCTTATTTGAAGATTAGTTAATTTGGTGAATTTTATTTTATTGAATATCGATTTAGTCTACTCATTAAAAATTAAACAAACCTAATTGCTTTAGTTTATTCTCATTCTTGCTCGATATCCAAGAATTTCTGAAATATAGATTTCGAATCATACACACACTTAAGGACAGTATTATGGGGGCACCTGACCTTACTGATATTTTTAATTTATTTATATAACTATTTTGTGCCACAATATATAATTTTATTAATCTGTTTCTATATAGTTTTATTAATTTACCTCCATTATCTATTTGTAATTGTCATTTTTTTTGGTACAACGTATATGTACAAAATCAATTCATTGCCAAAAGTTACCAATTTCAAAATAATTTTAATTTTTTAAAATTATTCTCCCAAAAATTTTATTATATTATTATAATTATAAAAATATTTCCACTTTCTCTTGAGATCAGTATATATATTTGTCTCCAGTAACAAAAATAGTAGGTTTTGCACTTGTGCACAATCGTCTAATTTAATTGTATTGAGCTCCATCCACATGGTGGCTTTTGCGTTGAGCTAGCCATTGCTCTAAATTTTTATCATAACAGAATGCTAAGGGAGCTAATTATATAATTAATTTAAAATATCTTAACTGCTCAATTGTCATTTTCTTATCTTCTTTTTGCTTGCTAACTCAGTTGGAGATTATTATGTGCATTTTAAGTGATCATTTTATTTCTCGGTTTAAATAATATGGTTTGATTTCACCATTTTCCACTATATGAAATTCAAAATTTGGGTTGAAATTTATTTGTTTATGTTCGTGAATTGAAACCGTGGTTAGATTTGAGTAATTAGAACAAAGGCTTTGTGGTGCTAAGTCAATTCCTTTGGAAACGATCACCCAAATAGATATGGTACGAAATCAAGTGTTAGTAAAGACAAACGAATTCTATAGGTTACTTCCCAAAAAAAAGAAAAAAAAAAAAAAATTCTATAGGTTAGAATGACTCATTACTCCATACCAAATAGAATTGCTTAGCACTCATTTGGTAATATTTTTATTTTTTATTTTTCTGTTTAAAATTTTGTAAATTGAAAATAAAAATATATTTGTTAAATTGGTTAATATTTTTCATTTGTTTCCCAAAAATGAAAACTTAAAAAAAAAAAAAAGTAAACAAAAAAATACTTTACTCATGTTTTTTCTCTTGCAAACATTTTGTCAATTTTAACACCTTGTCTATTTTTGTTGCACCGTATTAAAATAAATTATTTTATTCATTTTATTAATATTAATTATTTTAATAAATAATGTAATTAAATTAAATTAATTATATAAATTAATATGTAATATATTTTACTAATTTATTTTTAATAACCAACTAAATTAAATTAAATTAATTAATTTATTTAATATGAAATATACTTTATTAATTTATTTTTAATAAATATCATAATTAAATTATTTAAATTATTATTAAAATATTTTATTCAATTGTTTTTAATAAATAATATAATTAAATTATAATTAATATATCTTATATTCATTGAATTAAATGATATAATAATTATATTTTATTCAATTATTTTATATTTATCAATTAAATGATTTTTAATAAATAATTTAATTTAATTAATCTTATTAAATTAAATTAATATAAATATATTTTATTGAAATCAATTAATTTTTTAAAAACTAATAAAATTAAATATTTTGTGAAAATAAAAATTAATAATTATAAACAAAATTATATTTTCAAACGTAGTTTTAGTTTTCACTTTAGAAAAAAAAAAAACAACAGAAAAGAAGAAACAAAAAACGTAAACAGATACACAAATAAAAAAATAAAAATTTTACCAAATGGCACTTAACTTTCCATTGCAAAGAACTAATCACCTTTTACTACATTTCTAGTTTTTTTTTTTCCATTTCATTTTTATTTTTTTTTCCTTAATTGAGGAATACATAAAATAAGAGTATTTTTCTCTCAAATCTTAATCAAGTTTTTTTTTTTTTTTTTTTTTTTTTTTTTTTAAGACAACCAAACATGCACCTTTGACGTGCGTTCAAATACTCACTGATTCATGGGATTCCGAAGTATCAATCAACAAGTTGAGGAGGGCTTAATAATTACACGTAACTATTGGCTTGATGTGGGGTATATAATAATGATTTATTGATTGAAAGGATATGCCTTAATTTAGGGATTACCCATATGCCCCGTCAGCAAACAAATGGCATTGTGTTACATAACTGGTTCCTTTGTTGACAAACTGGAGAGGCGAAATGGCCGTTTGTGGTCATGAAGAAGTCAATTGTTAATATGTCTTTTCATAAATTAACTTCAAACCAATTAAGTCCCCAAAACAAAACAAAAAAAAAAAAAAAAAATGGAAAAGGAAAAAGGAAAAAAAAAGGAGAAAGAAAGCACAGGAAAAAGAGGAAGCATCTGGCAAGTGGGGGATCACCCACAATTTGAGGTTGTATAGTTTTCTTTTCTCCAGGGCTTGATGACAGATGGGAAAAACAAAACCATTACTTGATTTTTGGGCAAATTTCACCTCTATTTCGGAGTACAACCCTGAATTTCTTTTTTTTTTTTGGGTAATTAACCCTGAATTTCATTTTAATATTTATTTATTTTTTTAATAATTAAAGATATAATTTGTTTTTAATTTATTGTAAGATCACCATCAGGAGCGAACCCAAGTTTTATAAATAGTGGGAATAAAACTACATTTTTTTAAAATAAACAAAACAAAAGCAAAAAGACACTGGGAATAAAAATTTAATAATAATGGGACAAAACTAAAACTTACAGGTTAATGAGAACGAAAAAATACTCTTTATATAATTTTTCATATCAATGAGATCAATTACTTTTGCTGTGCCTTTCCTCAGTCTGTCTATGATCACCATTTAGTTAATTAACATTAACTCGTTAAAAAATTAATAGCTGAACACCTCAAAAAAAGAAAACAAAAAAAAGACACATTTTCTCATACCACATGTTGCTAGAATATGGAATATATATAATTATCTTTATTTCTTGAGCGGCGTCGAGATAAGGAATTTGGAGGCCACGGTAGCCTACCATGGAAATCAGTCAATCTCAATATTCTGATTCTTTTCTGCAATTCATCAAAACGTAAAGACAAGTTCACACTGCCGAAAAATTTGAATAAGAAAGTGATCACTCTCCTGAAAGCCTCCTTAATTAATTGTTCAATTAGGAATCCATTCAACTGCTTTGAGCAAGGCACAAGGAATTCCTCCATATCAGTTCCCCCCCTCCCCGGGCGGGGCCTTTTTTGGATCCCTCTATGATCTGCAAATTTTGTATTCTGTTTTATGTTTCTCTTTTTATCTTCATTTCTGTCATTCAAAGCATCCAATAACTGTCATTCAAAGCATCCAATAAGAGCCCAAAAGAGGTGTGAAAAGGAGTCACGCTCTAGGGGGAAAAGGAAAGATTAATGACCAAGTTGATCAATAATTCTACTTTACAGGTGTTGGTGAGGTGGCTTACGGCTGCTTTAAGGATCCATTTCTATGTAGAAACCTTTAAAAGGGGGAGAGAGATGGATTCTTGCTTGGCATTTACTCAAACAAGAAAGGTAAAGTTTGAGATTTTTGAGATACGAGAATGATGACAATGATGCTTATGTATATATAAGACAACAGGCCCCATCATTTTTCAATCCTATGAAGGAAAAGAGAAACCTGACGGAGAAAAGTTGCCATCTGTAAATTTCCTTGCAAAAGTGAAACTATCAACCAATCCATCTCATAATAATAATATTAATGAAATATTGACCACAAAAAAATTAATGAAAAAAATCCTTCACGAATGAAGGAAAAAAAAACAAAAAAAAAAAAAAAAATTCAAATCACAAGAATAAAATATTTCTACCATGCACAAATTATTATAAAGAGGATGTAGCATATACAGTCTATTCTTCCTATCTTTACTTACATTCATCATAATAGACATTTTCTCAAATACATAAAGAATATTTACTCACGCTTGATGAAAATCACGTAGCCTTCAAAGATTCCATGTATAAAGTTTGAAAGATAATTTTTGTCGTGACTAGTTGAAATTGTAGATTTGAAAGTACGTCTCTTTATATAAATTAAGCATGAAAATAGTTAAATCTTATATATGATTAAGGTAAGACTTTCATGGTGAGTAATAGGAAAACTTTCTATTGATGTTTCTAACCTCTTTGGACATTAGGTTCTTTAAATATATTCTAATTCAAAATCTCGATAGAATAGTCTTCGCCCACAATTTTAAAAATTGTGAATTTGCTGCTTGTTTAAGTTGAGTTTAGGTTGATTTTAGGCACCCTTTTCATGCTCTTCAAGTGCATTTCCTCGTAGAAATCAACTCTTGGTATTTTTCAACGGCTTCCAATGAGCTTATGATATATATAAAAAATTTTTAATTTTATACATCTATGATACTCTAATCAATGTCTAAAAATATAAAATTGAATTCATTTTTTTTTAACTAATATTTAGCGACTTACAATTATAAAACTTACAATTATAAACAAAACAAAAAGTGACATTGGATTATGGGGTTCCACGTGATGTACAAGCAATTGACACAATTTTGGAGGGAAAAAATTTCACATGGCTAGATAAGGCACTATAACAAAATCACCTAACTACACATGGCACCATAAAGATATGCAGGATTTTACTGTGCTCCGCGGTGCACCCGATCAGATTACTTAGGCAAAGATTTATGCAAATCATTTCATATAAGGAAATGTCTCATGAGACAATGAGATTTCAATCTCTTATGAAAAGATCAACATAATTCTGGTAAAAGAATCAGTAAATAAATTACCAATTCTATTAGGTTTTCTAGTTGATTGAACTACTCCAGCTATATAAAGGGTAGGCCATCTACAATAAAAGTATGTTTTATACACTCAAAGAGCACTTCAAAACCTAAACAATCAAAATTCCATTTAAAGGCATTTTGTAATTCCATTTTATATGATTTTGTTACATTTCTAAAGAGTATTTTGATTATTTAATAACGATGTTTTTGCCCAAAATATATATATATATATATATATATTATTGTACATGGATATCCAATGACTACACTAAATTTAACATATACCATCAGCTAGGGGGTGGTGAAGTATTCACTTTTTAATCCCCATAAAATCATGTATTGTTTTGGTCAAATAACAAGAGGTAAAGTATAATTAATCATTTCTAATTATAATTGATATAAGGAAATCTTACACTTGACTGGGGGTATTGGATAGGTTTCTTACTTAGCCCGTACTCGGTCAGGAACATCCGAGTAAAATTATTGTCGATCTATTTTGGTCACTCGGTTGGGACCTGGCTAAATTTACTCCCAATCAGCCCTTGTTACCCAAATGGAGGTCTGAGTCATCATGTTCTTGATCGGGCTCACCAAAGCATCTTACGTCAAGAAGTCATGTATACAACCCTCTTTCGACAATTTCTACAAATACGTTCGATAAGGCATTGCCACGAATCATATTAGATGAAACGTGTTGGCTAACAGATTAGGGAATTAACCTTGAGATTTGCAATGCAGGTGGTATGATCCTATTAGAAAGAGAGAAAGCACGTTATATGTAGTTACATATAACTGCATGCATATTAATTCATGTGAAGATCTCTCATATTTAAACCAACACTTCACCACAATACAAGTACAATATTCTCATCTTATTGAAACTTTACTAAAATACTTTCTGAACTCTTTTACTAATTTAGGTATCAAAGACTTTTTGATAGGCACCATACCGGTGTTTAAGACAACTTCCCAGACTTGGATCGGATCTTTTGGAGATTACGAGGTTATTGATTTATTAAAATTTATTTATTTATTTATTTATGCTTTTGACTCTTTCAAAAGTTCAAGAGTCCGTCTTTAATTTTGGTGTTCGAATATTTAACATCATAAACAACAGGCTAGTGCTTGTAAGGTATTACCGTTGTGGCGTGCTTTTTGAGACATTACTTTGAAGACTCTTTTGCATTTGGGATCACTTATGAGGAGAACAGCCCAGCCAGGTTTAGTCCAGAAGTTCACTGCACAATTGTAGCCCATCTTGGACCAAATCAAGATTCTGTCCTAATTGTATTCTCAAACTCGCCCTATAAAAGTAAAATGTTCCAATTAGCCTGCACTTCTAATTCATAAACCCGTTGTTGAAATTTGTCCTAATATTAGACCAAAGTTGTAGTGGTTTCGGTCAGGGGACGAAGTCTTAATTTTGATTCGGAGGTTTTTTGGTGTCAAATTTAGGCCTATAAAAAAAATTTAATTAATATTTATAAATAAAATTCAAATTTATATACATATTTTATGAATTTAATTAATTAAAATGACACTTGACAAATTTCATGTCACTCCAGTTTATTAATAATGAAATCTATAATGATTTTTTTTCTTGTTTTCTCTTCCATTTTATTTTAAAAACTTATAAAAATAAAAGTACAAAGGTCAATAATTTAACTTACGATGCATATTTAGATACATGTATAAATATTCGTTAAAAGAATTTTGTGTCCAAACTGGGTTTTATGTAGGGATAGAGAATAACGGACGGGTCGACATTAGGTCTAGTATTTCTAACTTGATCCAGTCCTATTTTATAATTCTTAATTTCCAAGTCTATCCCGTTACCTCTTTTGTCAAGTGGCTCGAAGACTTTCTTCTTATCATGGGAAACAACTCAGCCAAGGCAATGCTTCTCACCCAAGTTGCAAATTAATCTTTGTTGGAGTATGTGGAAGACAAGAAATAATTGCATTTTCAATGGCATACACCCTTCTCCCTTTATTATCATCCGAAGTGCCTCCATTGCAACCATTGATTATTTGGGAGCAATTCTTTTTCAACTAACCAGAAGACTAGATGTATGCCTGTTGAAACTAGCAACCTCTCTTGGTAATTACTCTCTGAAAACCATTTTAAATTCAACTGCGATGGAGACTTTTGCTCTTCGACAAAAAGTGTAGCCTTTGCGGTTGTTATCAGAAGTTCTCTCGACTCCATTATTGACATCAATTATGGCTGGATTGGAGTTCTTTTAGCTCTCGTAGTCAAAGCTTGGACAATAAAGGTGGCCTACTCCATGGCAGTATATTGGGAGATGACTTATGTTTCTTTTGAAAGCGACTCGCTCACTATCATTAATTCCTTACTCTCCGAGCACAACCCCTTTTTTGTGGGAGATCTCATCCATCTCAAAGACATCCGCTCTTAGAATATCTCAAGGCACTGAACTTTCTCGTGGTGCAAGAGAACTGCTAACGGAGTTGCTCATTTCTTGGCCTTTAATTGCTAGAAAGGCTTAATTCCTAATAATTGTTCTTATGTGACTTTTCTCATGACATGATTTCTATTATAGAGAAGGACAGCCTTAATGCAACGTGACTCTCATGCAATATATTATCTTATGGCTTTAAAAAAAATAAAAAATAAAAATTTACACCATTAAAAATAACTAAATAAAGTTGAAAATTTTAACACCTAATCTTGTTTCTATATTTTTAATTTTTATATTATATAAATAATAAAATTATATATATATATATATATATTTTATCTTCATATTAACATTCAGGCAAGATGTAAGGCTCGAAAAGTTTTTCAGATCCATTCCAAGTTGCCCATCAAATCCTTGAAGTACATGGCGGGCGATGCTCATATGGGCATACGGATCTATGCGGACGCCTAATTCATGGGTCGCCATGCCAGTGTCCACCGCTTGCCAACTGCACCTTGGGCCGACACTAGCAAATTATGGGCCAGCCCAAGCCATGTAACGACTTTGATTAAAAAATAAAATGAATAATGATCTGCAATTTGGGATTTTTTTTTTGAACAATCCCCGCTGCTGATTAATTACCGGCTAAATGTATTAAAATTTGTATCCATTTAAAATATTATCACAGATACTGTGTCCTTAAATATCAAAGAACAAAACTAATTTTTATTTGTCAAAACATTGGTGGCAATCAATTAAATGAGACTTTAATTTTTTTAATAACTAATTGTAATTATTGATCAGTTGACCAATATGGTAATAATTTTATTCTTCAAGTAGAATTTACATATTTAAAATAATTTTAATTAAATTAATTTGATAGATCTTTACTAAATAATTAGAAAAGAAAAAAAATATTATGTTGTCACTTATAAGCATTTTTTTTTACCATGCATAAAATTATATTTGAAAATTTAGAAAAATAAATAATATTTTTAATTATTTTCGTTTCGATTTTCATGTGTAATTTATTAATTTATATTATTCAATCTTATATTCAACACTTGGTGCAAGAAATAACATATGGTTTAATGAAAAAACTTGTGCTATTCCTTTGTCATTTGAGAGTACAAGTTTTCAAAATTTTACCAATAAATTTAAATTAAAACGAGTAGAGCATACTTAAACAGATTCAAACATCTTGTGATTACTTTATCTGTCTACCCCCATCAACTTTGTCAGGAGCCAATGCTCATTCAATGTAGGTGGTCGTTTACATCCCTAACCAATGTTGGGGGATTGACCTGGGGGAATTAATGCTAATTCATTGTATAAGACTTTGATTGTGTTTGGATGATAAAAAATTTAAAAAGTTGGTATAAAAGTAATACATAACGAAACTTAATCGGAGAAAATTAAAAAAAACATTTATAATTTTTTGTAGATTTTATTATGCAAAACAGCATCTTTAGTAGGTAGAAATTCTCTGAATGTCCTTCTCACCCACTATTAAAGAGTGTAGATCTATTCAATGTTGTTGATTGATTCCCTTCCATTTTTCAAAGTTTTAATTCCCTTCAAATTTTCAAAGTTTGATCTGCTGAGGCCAACTGGCTGGTGCCATTGTGTCCAGAATCTGAAAGCATGCCAAACAGAACTTTTCCCAAAAAATCAATGGTACTTGTCCCAGTAGCTAGGCAGCAGGAATAGAACCTCATCAACTCCCACTAGAACTGTACTTGAAGCCCTAACTATCACTAGAATTGTAATCTTTTTCTCATTTGTTACTTTCCCACGCAGAGTACTCAATACCCCTTGTCTCAATTCATGTTCGGAGTTCAACCACTGTGTAATGGGATGCTCCTACTCTATATATATACACACATACATATAAAAGGGATTCTAGCATCTCTCTTTCTCTCATGTGGGAGGTTGCTGGTTCAAAGAAGGCTGAAAAGAGGTTTTTGCACTAAGTTTAAAGGGTGTGTTTTGAAGTGACTAATTGAAATGGTGATTTGAACCGGGCACCAGAATCCCAGATTGTTTTATATAGTGGTATTGTATATTGTTTTATTTTTGCATCTGGGAGAGAATAGGTCGATGAAAAAGTGTTATAATTAAGACAAATCATATTGTTAGATCACCTTTTCTTTCCATTTATAGTAAAATATACTTTTAGCATGTGCATTAGTATTTATACATTATTATCGATGAATCAATTAAAAAATACTTGACTATGTAATTATTTTTATTTTTGTTTTTGAAAGATCAGATATTACAGCTAAAGAAATCAAAACACAAACCCAAGGATAAAATTCTCATCCATGACTTAGCAAATTCCCCCCTAGAAGGTTCAAAGCCTCCTTCTGAGTGGTATCCCTTCTCTAAGAGTTGCTTCGGATGGATGGCAGACAACTCATATCACTTGGAGGGATGAGATCTTTCGTGGCCCTTGAAGTTAATATAAAACTACATCATTCTAATAAAAAATTTTGGTAGCTAGAAATTTTTAGTTGTGCGACATTACTCTGTGTATACACAAGAGAAAATGCTATTGAATTAAAATAATATACTAGGAGGTGGAACTAGAATGATAAGGAAATTGTAGAGTTGTAATTAAATTAAACTTATATAAGTTTATTATTTTGAAATGATATGCCCACAAGTATTTCACCTCCTTTTGATTACTTTTTTTGACAAATGTTTTTGCAACATTGCTCTATATTTAGGGATTACAAATGTTTTAATGAAGTTATGCTTAGATTTTTGTTACATCTCTTTTTAAAGATAATCATAAGTACAAAATTGAAATTCTGTCATTACTAGTTATGAATTATCTAAACCTAGCAATTAAGAAACAATAATCAATCTCACAATGTGAAAAGTAAAGAATTGAAATCCCTCCACGAATAAGGGAAAAATACTTCAGGTCAAAAAGACCATAAGAATTATCACTATGTGCAATAAGGTTATAAAGAAGACTGCAATAGATACAAAGTATACTTTTCCTACCTTTGATGCACTAGTTACAGTAGACATCTTCATCAATAGAAGATAAGGAATTTTCACCTGCACTTGATAAAATTCACGATTTCGAAGAACTCACACACAAGTAGTTTGATAGATAAACTATTGTGACTAGGATGAAAGAAGTTTTATTGAAGTTCACACAATGAAGGTATCTTACTCTCTCTTCTACTTTAGAACTCTGGAAGAAAGTCTCTTTATATAAAACACACTTAGAATTTAATACAAAGAAAGATTGAATAGTATTGTATATTTTACTATTTCCATGAACCTTAGGAATCCTATTTTATTTGCTTATTTATTTATTTTACTTTTTTTTTTTTTATTTTCAGCATCTTTAAAACGTAGGAAACCTTTGATAGGTGCCTCTTATTATATAGATCTTAAAATTCCAAACGAAAAAATTCTTCACATGCAATTTTAAAAACTACAAAATTACAGCTTGCAAGAGGGAGCATTCTGCGCCATGCATCCCATGAGCTTCAAACGATATAATAACTTTCTGCGAACACTCAACTTGAATCCCGTGTTGCTTGCAGTTTGGTTTCAGCGAATATCCAATGTGTTCTCACCAAAAAAAAAAAAAAAAAAAAAAAAAAAAAAAAAAAAATTTGCAATTTTGAACCTCCAAAAGAGTGTCTTTTTTTTTGTTTTGTTCTATTACGATATTATAAACCCTTTAATCCTATACTCTGTGACACCTTATGTAATGTGTAAAAATAAAATAAAAAAAAGAAAATTACACAAATAAACTCACAAACTTATATCTAATGTATAAACGTACTCGTATAGTTTAATTTGTAATAATCGCATCTTTGAACCAAGGAATAATAAATAAATAAGCCTCTGAACTTATGTCCAAGATATTAATATACATCTAGTGTAATGACCCAAAAATTTAAATTTTTGCTTTAGTTATTTTTAATATTTAATTTGGCAATAAGAAATTTGGTTAATTTAAATTTATAAGACATTAATTAAATGTTAATTTTTATTGTAAACGTACAGATTGTGTGAATTTTTTTGTATTTAAATATTTTTATGAATTATAAATTATGATTTGATTTTAATTAATAAAATATTAACTATTTCTAATTTAATAAAAAAGATTCACATTGCTAATATATGTAATTGCACATATATATTGTAAGCAGTCAGTTGGATTAATAAGTGACTATGACTAAAAGAAGAATTCCAATTGCAATTAAATTCTTAAAATGATTTGATATCATGCTACGTGTGTGTGTGTGCGCGCGCGCGTGCGTGCGTTTGTGCGCACGCTTATATTGATAGTTTTATTTTATTCTTTTATTATTATTCCGGAGGAATTATTTGGATGGCATTTTTTTTTAATTTGGTTACAATTTAATTTTGGGTGAAAATTTGTAGACTTGGGATGAAATTGGATATTAAAAGAAACTTAGGGGACTATTGGTAATATTTAATTTATTTAAAACTTAATATATATTTATAGAAGGATGCATGTATACACCCAAAAAATCCTAATAGCCGCCGTTATGTTGAGTTTGACTCATCTTCTTCTTTGGCTGAGTTTTTTGGTTCGTTGTGTTGAATTTTTCTGATTATGCGATGTCATTACTGCATTGCATCTTTACTCTTTTCTAGTCTTCTTCCTTATCAGACTTCTCGAACTAAGGTAAGGGGCTACTTTGGTATATTTGTACTTGTTACTACATACGTAAATTATATGTCTATTGTAATAGTAAGGTGTTGAACTGATTTTCTTGAATTGATATCATATATATTATATATATAACATATGCATGTGTTTATAGCTATGGGAAAAACACTTATTTAGTTTCTATTTATTTATTTAATGTTTATTATTATTTTTTATGTGTTGAGATTTATTGACTATTTAAAATCGTTATGATGAATCAATAAGGAAATTAATAAATAATAAACTAAAAGGAAGAATTTATTTGATATGGATTTAAAGTAAAATTTGATGTTATATTTTTTTTTTTGTTGGGATTTCCACATCATGAGTTGTGGAAGGGACTAGAGATCAGTATATAAGTATGAGAAAAAATCTCACCTCACGGGCTAGTTTTTGGAGATGAGATAGGCTCAATACCACCTAACAATTGGTATCAGAGTTCAGGTGTACCATCAATCTCAGTTCATATGAAGGAACGAGTTGCCTAGGTTTGCCAATAATCTCAGTCCATGGGAAGAAATAAGTTATTACTTCCTTCGGCATAAGCTCAGATGTGTGAATGGAAAGATTATTGGATTCCCACATTAGTTGTGAAAGAGAGCCTAAGGCTCGATGTGTGCAGTGAGAGACTGTTGGGGTTTCCACATCAATTTTGGAAGTGGCTAGTGTTAGTAGATAAATGTGAAGAAAAATCTCACCTTATAAGCTAGTTTTTGGAGATAAGATAGACTTAAGATCACTTAACAATTTGGGTTGAGGGTATTAAAAATATCAGGTATACGTACCCAAGAGCTGAAAGTTACAAAACCTATGCGGGAGTTGGTGATCGAGTCTAGTAGACTAGTAACCAACGAAGTGAGTAAACGTCTAAGGGTGGCATATAATATTCCTAAGGTTTTGACCTAGGAAGTAGACACCAAAGGAAGAGTAATTAATATTCCTAATTAAGCTTCGATCTAGGAAGCAGACGCTGATGGATGGTGTATATTAGTTGGGTCTTGTATCTACGGGACAACTAGGTAGCAGTACTTGAAACCAATTTCTTTTATGTTGATGTATTACGTAGTGTTTGTGATTAAACTGTAAAAGAAGAGAAATAAATAAATAAATTTAATTTCTTGCTTAAGATTATTGTATGAGATAGTTATTGTGTTGAGATGGTTCACTTAGTAGTTTGGTAGGGTATTATTGCATTTATATTATTATTATTAGGGTTTCAAGCACATGTGTTAGTGTTCATCCCCTTACAACTTATGATACAGGTAATGATTTTAAGTCACGTGCTAGACTTTTTGAGCAAATAAATTAAAATTTTATTATTTTTTTCTTATATTACAATTTATAAAATTGTTTAAGTGGAATGTTATAAGTCTCTATTTGTAAGGCGGATATTAATTATTTTTATTTTATTTTTGGGAGACTATTTGGGCCTAGTTTGGAGGCTTGTAGTTTATTTTGGAGTTTTGTTGCCTAGTTTGCTCTAACTAAGGTATTTATTTAAATTTAAAATAGGAATATATTTATTTTTGTATTTTATTTATATTATTATTGCATAATATGTATGTATGGCTCTGACGTGGGATAGGAAAGTGGTTAAATGGTGTAATATATGTTCTTTTATGCACGTACTTGGATCGCAGAATCTGGGACATGACATCTAGTGTAGGATAGTAAGAATGATAATGCGGGACCCACTTAAAAATATAGAAAACTAGCCAGCTAAATAACGACCTTCTTCGTTCATTTTGACAATCCTAATCTTTTGCAATCAAATCCTTAGCATTAACTTAGAGAAATTCAACCTATCAAAATTCACTACAACAAAACACATCTTTGGCGACCAAAATTTTTGGTCGCTAAAAGCCTTTCTTTGGTCGCTAAAGGTTTCTGCGACTAACCAAAACTTGGTCGCCACCTGGTCGCGGAACATTGGTGGAGGAAAGTATTAGTGACCAAACCTAGGCTTCGTCGGCAAAAAGTTTTTTTTTAGCAACCAAAAATTTTAGTCGCGCATGGTACACCCTTTAGTGACCAATTAGTAGCTAAGTATATTAGCAACCAAGAATTTGGTCGCCAAAAGGTTATTTTTAGCGACCAAAAATTTAGTCGCCCATTGTACACCCTTTAGTGACCAGTTAGTCGCTAAAGGTATATCCTTTGCAACCAAGAATTTGGTCGCCAAAAGGTTATTTTTAGCGACCAAAAATTTAGTGGCCCATTGTACACCCTTTAGTGACCAGTTAGTCGCTAAAGGTATATCCTTTAGCAACCAAGAATTTTGGTCGCCAAAAAGTTCTTTTCAGCGACCAAAAGTTTAGTCGCCCATTGTACACCCTTTAGCGACCAGTTAGTCGCTAAAGCTATACCCTTTAGCAACCAAGAATTTGGTCGTCAAAAGTTCTTTTCAGCGACTAAACTTTAGTCGCCTATTGTATACCCTTTAGCGACCAGTTAACTGCTAAAGCTATATCCTTTAGCAACCAAGAATTTGGTCACCAAAAGTTCTTTTCAGCAACTAAAACTTTAGTCGCCCATTGTATACCCTTTAGCGACCAGTTAGCCGTTAAAGGTATTTTTTAGCGATTGGTTGGTCACTAAAGGTATGTTTTTTGGCGACCAAATGGTCGCAAAATATGAGATTTTTAGTGACCAATTAGTCGCTAATAGTGTTAGAAAAAACAACAATTATTTTCATTTCTTGATTTATTTTCCTATAATAATACACAAAAAATCCACCTGTAATAACCATATAAATGACAAAAGAATAGCATCCACCATCAAATTATATATTACGAACCATAAAACTAAACTTTTAACGAAAGCACAATATATAATCTCCAAAAATTATATATATCTTAGTTCAATATTGATATTACTACAATGCTTTACACTCTTTTGACACATTTACACTAGTTTTTACATGTGGAGCAAATCATTAATTTCTCCAAACCAAAAAAAAAAAAAAAAGTTTTTTTTATGAAACTTCCTTGCCTCACGAGCATCCATGAAGAATAAAACCACATTTGCAACACTCAATCCACGTACATAATGCGCACCTGACATTCGAAAACAACAATTTTTGGTTAATGTTCCCAAAATTACAAAAAAGTTCTGTCACGCATAAGTTCATGCTTGTAGAGAGTCATGAAATTGAAAATATCATAGGAGAGACATGGAGCCATTAGAATTATGCACAATAATAATAGAGTTTTCTTTAGTTTTTACAAAACTACTATATAATAGAAAATTGGAAACAACATGAACAAGAGGTTGTATATCATTCTAACCTGCTTTACCATTTGGGCAAGAAGGCCATTTATTTAAACTAAAAGTATGAAATTCAATGATGTTTTAATCCCTCACCTAAGTATCAACAGAGATGTAATATCCACTATAAAACTAAATCACAACAATAACAACAACAGTTGAATGGGCCATAAGTCAACAAAAGCACTATCAAAATGGCAATACTAGATAATAAGCAGCAGATGGGAGATATATTAGGATCTAGTGTTGATCAAATGGCAATATCTATTTGAGAAGATTACTTAATTTCATAGTCAAATAAAAGAATGAGAATATTCATTCCATTATACATTATTTAACTTAACGAATAATCAATGTTCCCAAAGTTAATAATAAGCCCCAAAGCTAGCAAACAAATTAAGCATAGATATAAAATCTCAGGGGGCAGAAAATATATATAAAAAATTGAAGTAGAGGGAGTCATGAAATTGAAAATATCATAGGAGAGACATGGAGTCGTTAGAATTATGCACAATAATAATAGAGTTTTCTTTAGTTTTTACTAAACTACTATATAATAGAAAATTGGAAACAATATCAACAAGAGGTTGGTATATCATTCCATTAGTGTCTTTTTCTACTTCATTATTGGTATATCATTCTAACCTGCTTTACCATTTGGGCAAGAAGGCCATTTATTTAAAACTAAAAGTATGAAATTCAATGATGTTTTAATCCCTCACCTAAGTGTCAACAGAGATGCAATATCCACTATAAAACTAAATCACAACAATAACAACAACAACTAAATGGGCCATAAGGCAACAAAAGCACTATCAAAATGGCAATACTAGATAATAAGCAGCAGATGGGAGATATCTTAGGATCTAGTGTTGATCAAATGGCAATATCTATTTGAGAAGATTACTTAATTTCATAATCAAATAAAAGAATGAGAATATTCATTCCATTATACATTATTTAACTTAACGAATAATCAATGTTCCCAAAGTTAATAATAAGCCCCAAAGCTAGCAAACAAATTAGGCATAGATATAAAATCTCAGGGGACAGAAAATATATAAAAAAAAATTGAAGCCTACCTGCTTATGTTGATGTCCCCCTCGAACCATCTCCAAATTTATCTCGCATCATTGCAAATAGTTGATCAAATTGTTCTTGGTACTGCTCTTCTCTTGACTTCCTATCCTCTTCATTTTTTATTATTCGCTCATTTTGTTCGATGATGACCTTGCTTTGTTCATTAATTTGTGCCTTGCGCTTTTCAATCTCCTCAGAATAAGCTTTAAAAGATGCATTAGATCTTGTCGAGGACGATGGCTTTGGACCCTTCCCAAATCCAAGCAAGTAACTAGCTCTTTCTCCAAGTACCATTTGGGAGAGCTGCTCTAGTGTATAAAGTGAATCACCTGACTCCATTGTCTCATTCTCACGCCTGATAATCTCATCCTATACATATTTAAAACATATAAAAACCATTATAAATATTTAAATAGGAATAAAATAAAAAAGAGTTGTAAAAAATTACAACTGGCATATACATAATTTTCTTGACATTTTGGATGAATGTAGTCATTTTGCTTCCTACTCCAGTGGGTGTCTTTATAAAATGTAGAAAATGGAAGACCTTATCTCCAAGCTTGTCAGTCTATTTAAAAAGTGATAGTCCAAGTTAGTTAACAGTTAGACTACATAAGAGATGTGATTTGATGGTAAAACATTACATGATAAAATTAGCAAATCAATTAATGGACAATAAAGAGTCCGGCTAAATCATTATTCTAAATAACCCAACTAATAACAAATTAAAGTCTACGGGAAGAACTTAAGACACACTATTAGTCTTACAAAGAAGCAACAGGAAGAAAAGTTTAATATAACAAGTGCCTCTTCCCTTTTGTCCTTCGATAGTCTCTAAACCTTCAATGTATATTTTCATTTCATATAAGGTGTGAACAGCATGAAAAAACCATATGTGTTTTGTTTTCTATTGTTTGTGTTCACTGACAATTATGTCTAAAAAGAATGCTTTTTTCAGACTTGATATTTGCAACTTGTTAGTTTAGGGATTATCCATTTAAGGAGTAATTTATACAATATCAAAATTGAAAATTCCAAACCCACACAATCACACACACAGTGAAAGTAATCACACAAGAGAATAATGAGGAAACCCTATCACAGGGAGAAAAACCTCTATTTACAATCCCACTATCAACGGGTTACAAGACTCTACTCAGACTCTCTACGAATCACTCGCACGAATCCTTTCGTCACTCTTGCTCGAATCACTCGATAAACCCTACAAGTAGGCTTTCTGCCTCACACAGAAAGTGAAAAGAAAATACAAGATGAATTTAGAGAAAGAACATGAAAGCTCTCAATACTCAAAGACTCTTTCTCTAGGTCCCTATATTATGTTCTCCCACCTCTAACAATTACAGAGTTGGTTTCACATATATATAGGATTACAAAGTTGCCCTAGTTTGGCAAAATAGGAGATTGAATCCAAACAAAATATTCATAGCTCGATCCCTCGCGCTCCCATCCTCCAGCCTGCGACCTGGACTGGAATTTTTGCGCTTTAGGAAATAACACTGGCGCACCCTCGCGCTCCCATCCTCCAGCCTGCGGACCTCACTGGAATTTTTGAGACACCTTGGCGCACCCGCACGCTCCCTTCGGGCTGCCTGCGTGCTTGGGGCGCACCCGCGCGCTCCCCGCGCCGTGCCTGCGAGGTACACTGGAATTCCATTCATGTTCCAGAAGGCTGCGTCCGAATTCCATTAGGTTTTGTAATCCTTCACACCAATTAGAATTCTTCAAAATCTTGGTCAACTTGATTCATTTTATCTCCTTAATTGTTTAGAATTCTTCAAATCTTCAATTTGCATCACTTTATGAAACTTGAATAGCATTCCTAATTTAACTAAGATATTGATTGGATTTGCCACAAGACTTTACAATCTCCCCCTTGGCAATTCCATATCAGAACTTAAGTTAAATTTTAAATTCTGCTCAAATTCTGCACGTACTGAACACACACATCAAGGCACCATGTGGAATAATATAGAAATGATTAATGATATCATTACCAAAGCACATTATACATAAAATATCATGCCATAGCCGAAACACGTTCACATATTACATACATAACTTGAAATGACTCCCCCTTTTTGATATGGAAATGACAAGTGCACAAAAATAAGGCAAGATCAAACCGAAGACCCATGAGTATGGCATACATGACACGACCTCTTCTAAGTGTGACATCAGAATAATGTGAGGGAGGACATCCTGCGCCCTGCCTACGAGGCTCGCAGGAAAATACGTGTAAGTGCAGATTTGGACACAGACAATCAAAACTAAAAAGAGACAGTAGAAGAATTCACTAAAAAATGTCAAAAAAAAACTTTTAATTCCACTATACCAATACATGTACATCAATCTCTCACCCTTCATAAATTCAAAGATTCACATTTTGATTTTCCAAGAAAATTGTCAATTCTGTGTCGAGAGGTGAAATAAGTCATAAAATTGAACAAATGCTTGTGCACGTGTGAGTTTTTGACTATAATATACATATAGGCTCCCCCTCAAACAAATCATAGACTCAAAAAGTTAAATTTGATGTACCAAATGAATTGAGAGCCAATCTTCCTTTTTTTTTTTATTTTTTTTTTAAACACTTGGCGGCTTTCACACGCTTATGGGCAGGTAGCTATTCCTTAACAATCAACGAGTCATTAAGGGGCTTCTCACTGGTCCCACCGGTAGCCCTTTCCAAGTTTGTTTGTTTGTTTGTTTTTTTTTTTTTTTAATTTATATGATGCATAACTTTGATATGCACATATCAGGCTCCTCAACATTTTTTAAACACATCAAACAATAACCCTTGATTCATGGAAAAGAAGAGAAAGAGATATATGCATGTACAGTCAAGTGTAATAGGAAGCACTTCAAAATTATGACAAAAATAACCAAAACACTTCGTATCAATTTACAAGGAATGCGAAAATTATGAACTCATTGAAATCGATGAATTTGGAAGATTTAATGTACAGGTAACAGTATAGAAGTCATAAAATATTTTCAACTTAATCAATGAACTTCTAACTTATCTTTTAGATTTCAATGGTGTGTACAAATGCCTACAGATTTTCTTAGAGACTCAAAGCGAAGGGCATTTTGTGAAACAAAACAATTTAAATCTGACTTTCTAACCCAAATAGCTCTAGTTTTAAGACCAGTTGTCTTGACAGGTTTTTCCTCACGTTTTTGACTTTTATGAAAATTCTTTTTCTCAACAAATTTGAAATTTGTACCTCTTCGAAATATTGGACTGTTTTGTTTTTGAAAAGGACGTGAGTTTTTGTAATAATCTTCTGAAAATTTTGAAAACACTTGAAATTTATTCTTCACAGGGACTCTAGGCTCAGGGTTTTTTGAAAAATTTTTAACATAGTTTAAAGGAAGACCATAGAGTTTGTGACAGTTTGGGCGTATATGACCTTTGATTCCACAATGGTGACAAACAGGTACAAGGGATTGGGATCTAACAAAATGCATACCTTTCACTATGTGAGGAGAATGCTGATAGTGTTTATTCTTTTCAAAACTCTTCTTTGGTGGTGCAGCAGACTTATGGAAGGTCTTGGGATTGGCTGCAGGTTTTGAAACAACCTCTTCTACTACTGAAGGCGCTGATGATGATGAAACAATTGTATTTTTCCTTCCAGTGTAGCCTAAGCCTGCTTTGTCTCCATGTGTTCGTTGTTGACTCCAAATTTCTTCAAGTTTTTGTGAACTGGAGTTCATTCTTTCAATTATCTTCTCATCACTCTTGATCTTTTCTTTCAGCTTACTGACCTCATCCTGAAGTTCTTCAACAGCTTTCTCCAATTCATCAATCTTTTTATTCTTTTCTTCAAGTTTTTCTTTGAACTTTTCTGCACTATGAGACTGATAAGTTTTGTCAGATTCCAAAATAGATATTTTACCTGTGAGTTTTTCATTCTCTGTCTTCAAGGAATCTCGTTCACTTCGGAGTTTACTGTTGCGGGTATGTTGGGCTTGTCTTTGTTTCTTTACCTTACTGTATTCGACAATGAGAGCATCATAGGCCACTTGCAAGTCATTATTGAATTCATCCTCAGAGTCATCATCTTCATGATTAGATATATCGGTGTCGCTTTGAGATCCAGATGGAGTTCCTGCAGACGAAGAGTGAGACGCCATAAAAGCAACAAAATTACCTTCATCGTTTGAGGATACTGCTGAAGATGATTCATCTGAACTGGATTCATCATCTAATGTAGCATTCATGACTTTGACTTGTTTCTTTTTCATCTTTTTGTTTGCACAGTCTTGAGCAAAGTGTCCATATCCATGACACTCAAAACACTTGATCTTGTTCTTCTTGTTTTCTTCCCCAGATTCAATCTTCTTGATCTTCTTTCCTTTTTCTTGAGATTGTGACTCATTCTTGTTATTCTTATTAAATAAACCCTTCTTCCTCATATATCTTACGAATCTTTTAGCCACAAGCGCCATTTCTTTGTCCGACTCCTCTTCATCACTTTCTTCTTCCACTGTCTTTAGAGCAATACCTTTTGACGCTTTGCGAGATTTCACCATATTTGCTTCAAACGTTTGCAAGGATCCCACAAGGTCTTCTATTCTCATGGAGTTCACATCTCTGACTTCTTCTATTGCTGTGACTTTAGAATCAAACACTCGTGGAAGAGAACGTAAAATTTTACGTACCACTTTGTATTCTGGAATAGGTTCTCCAAGGTTATGGCATGAATTAACAATGTGACTGAGCCGGACATAAAAGTCATCAAACCTTTCATCTTCATTCATCCTTAGTCCCTCAAACTCAGAAGTGAGTTTTTGAAGCTTGCTGGTTTTGACTTGTTCGTTCCCTTCATGTGTACTTTGTAGAATTAACCACGCTTTTCGGGCACTCGTACAACTTGAGATGCGGCAGAATTCATTAGGGCAAACTGCAGAAAATATGGCACTCAAGGCTTTGAAGTTCCACTCCGAACTCTCTTGCTCAGTTTTAGTCCACGTCTGAATTGACTTTTGTTCGATTCTTCCGTCAACTTCATGGGTCGGTTCTTCCCATCCTTTAACTATTGACATCCAGACTTTGTAATTAATTCCCAAAAGAAAAGCTTGCATTCTTACCTTCCAGTATGAATAGTTTGAGCCGTCAAACCAAGGGGGTCTGGTGCTTGAGCCTCCTTCACGTGGTGGATCCATTGGTTTGGATGAAGATCTTCACTCAAGAACTTAGAGTGACCTGCTCTGATACCAATTGAAAATTCCAAACCCACACAATCACACACACGGTGAAAGTAATCACACAAGAGAATAACGAGGAAACCCTATCACTGGGAGAAAAACCTCTATTTACAATCCCACTATCAACGGGTTACAAGACTCTACTCAGACTCTCTACGAATCACTCGCACGAATCCTTTCGTCACTCTTGCTCGAATCACTCGATAAACCCTATAAGTAGGCTTTCTGCCTCACACAGAAAGTGAAAAGAAAATACAAGATGAATTTAGAGAAAGAACATGAAAGCTCTCAATACTCAAAGACTCTTTCTCTAGGTCCCTATATTATGTTCTCCCACCTCTAACAATTACAGAGTTGGTTTCACATATATATAGGATTACAAAGTTGCCCTAGTTTGGCAAAATAGGAAATTGAATCCAAACAAAATATTCATAACTCGATCCCTCGCGCTCCCATCCTCCAGCCTGCGACCTGCACTGGAATTTTTGCACTTTAGGAAATAACACTGGCGCACCCTCGCGCTCCCATCCTCCAGCCTGCGGACCTCACTGGAATTTCTGAGACACCTTGGCGCACCCGCACGCTCCCTTCGGGCTGCCTGCGTGCTTGGGGCGCACCCGCGCGCTCCCCGCGCCGTGCCTGCGAGGTACACTGGAATTTCATTCATGTTCCAGAAGGCTGCGTCCGAATTCCATTAGGTTTTGTAATCCTTCACACCAATTAGAATTCTTCAAAATCTTGGTCAACTTGATTCATTTTATCTCCTTAATTGTTTAGAATTCTTCAAATCTTCAATTTGCATCACTTTAGGAAACTTGAATAGCATTCCTAATTTAACTAAGATATTGATTGGATTTGCCACAAGACTTTACAAAAATTACTTAAAGACTAACATATTACCTGAAGGGATAATTTCATTGGGAATGACTGGGATCCAGACGTGTGATTATAAGGCAACTGAGTGCGATTAATCTTCGTTTGAGCCGCTCGTTTCTTAAAAAATAAATTAATTAGTAAATTTCAAATATCTTAAACCCTTATTTGGAATTTAAAATGGGTGACGATTAAATTACCTAATGTTGCTCAGAAGCCCAAATAATATCGATCATATACCTCAGTCATCCTGTCTTGCAGGGTCCGGGGCATTCTCATATGGGTCTTTTTCATCTTTTAGCAACTGCAAGTAATGTTGCTTCCATTTGCTTCGCCAATCCTTATATATAGAATAGCACTTCTTATCTATGGCCTAACTACTAACCGGTGACTACTACCTAACTACTAAAAAGTTAACTTTTTTTTTGTGTTTGGAAAATGTTTAAACTAACTTTTTAGTAGTTATCCTTTCAACTTTTTGTTAATTTGATATTTTTACCCTTCAAAGTTTAAAATAAGTTTAAGATGCAAGATTGCTTCCCAAACACTCACTAAGTCCAGCCTAAAATTTAAATTAAGCTTAAAAAATTTAACTTGCCCATCACAAAAATAAAAAAAAAAAAATACTAGGAACTTTTCTAAAAGGTCGGGCGTGTGACCCAACCCATAATCAGCCTTATGAATCATCCAACTGAAAATTTTTGAGTGCTAAGCCAAAGCAGTAGAATTTTATTATTATATTTCTCCACTACCCTGCTTAAAGTAAACTAATTTTGTTGCCTGTTGTTTCAACCACCAAGGTTTCTCTTCATCTGGCCAACTCCAATTTTTATTTTTTTTTATTAATTTTTTTGTGGAGTACAAAATGTCGTAAGCCAATATCAGTATTATTATGATCTACGGCTGCAAAATATGGTTCTAGCAGCATCCAAACAACCCAAGGTTTCATTGAGGAAGATTAAGTCACCATAAGAGAACAAATTAGAAACCAATACTATTATTTAAATACCACGGGGCCAACACTGTCAACACACCTGCAGATATTAAAAGGAAATGAGATTGTGATTATCCATTAGTGTATATTCATCAAGGAAGAGGGGCTTAGCAAGATGAGAGCTTCTCATTCTAAAATTTTCTCTCTCTAACTTCATGGCTTCCTACACTACCATTTCTACAACTTCTGCTCTCTTGCCATTAAACTCAGGCTTCATTGAAGTTTAGAAGACTTGAGAGCTGAAATTTTGTTGATGAAGGATCAATACATTGAAGCAAGCAAGCTGAATGAAGGAGGCAATCCTATTGATGCTAAAGAGATTTGGCATAAGACAATTGGCTATGAGGACCTACTACAACCCAATTAATCCTCAAGATATAGCCTCTATGGAGACTTTTGTAACTATGGAGGAGCACAAAGGTACGCCACTCTTGGATATTGCCTCAATTGCTAACCTGCAACTCAATCTTGCCACTACTATCAGTTTGAACACAATGCCATTGAAGGAGGAGCATGCTAGTTCCCGTAGGCAGCTGGTACACAATTCATCCTTCTATTACCCAGTTAAAGGTTTGTACCAAGAGAAAAGTTAAACCAAGCCACCTAACTCTGCACTTATGGTACCTGACACTAAACATCCAACAAATAACCATGATATAACCCATGTGCAAACCACCCAAGCCCCGGGTATTATCCATGATAGCCTGCCAATGCCAAAAAATTGAAATTCCTGAGACCACCAGCCCACAACCAGTAAAAATCACCTCTTGGATGCTGGCTTTCCTCCCCTTGGTGGAACTGAACCAAGCCTACCAACATTAGAAGCTGATTTTGTCGTGTTAAGCCCCAAGCCATCTTGGAACCAACTTTTCTCTTCTAATACAGTAGGGTGTTAGCTTCTTTAATAAGAAAGTAAATTTTGTAGGTGCACAACAAATTACAAGGTTCAAGAACCAACCAAAATCCTCAAACTCAAATCAAAATTAACAAGTTCAATCAAAATTCCAAAATTTATAAAGCAAAGTCTAAAAAATCTAAGAAATTAGTGTATCCAAACATAAAAATTAATGGGTTAGGGCATACTTGGTTGCACAAGCGTGAAGAAGGAGATGGGAGTTATGCGTTGCTTAGATGGTGAGGTGAAGCTCACGGCGGTGGCTCTTCTCCGACTTCTGGCAGTGGTTGGGGCAGTGTAGCAACTATGACGGCAGAGCAGCGTGGTGGTGGGTTAAAAGGGGCCGTGTAATGGTGCTGGCGAGAGAGTGAGCAGTGGTAGAGAGCCAGACCAAGAGAAAAAGAAACCGACAGAGAGTGAGTTGAGAATTTTTAACTTCAATAGGCAACTAAGGGCTCGTTTGGAGCCTAAAAAAAATAAAAAAATTTAAAAAATTTTTATTTAAAATGGGAGGTTTTCAAGACACAAAAATAATATTTTAATTTTAAATTTTAAAATATAAAATTTAAATTTTAAATTTAAATAAAGATATAAAAATATAATTTGACCTATAAATAACTTAAATGTAAATTTATTTTTTAAATTTATATGAAAAATTATAAAAATAACCTATCAAAATAAAAATCACTGACCAAAAAATGTGAAAAATTTTATTATTTATTACAAATATTATTACATTAATATAAAAAATATGATAAAATTTTTTTATAAAAATTTTTAATTTAATATTTTCTAAAATGGGATATCTTTTGATTAATAATTTTTATTTTTACAGGTTATTTATATAGTTTTTTTAATGTACGTTTACTTTATAAATTTATATTTCTTTGCAGGAAAAGAAAAAATTGGGGAGGGTGGAGGGTTTCAAGGCAGAAAAAATAATATTTTCTATTATTTTTATTTAAAATAATATTTTAATTTTAATTTTAAATTTTAAAATAAAAGCACAAAAATATAATTTTTTTAAATTAATATTTTAAAAAATATGATAATACTAAACAATAGATAGATATCTAATAGACAAAATCAATTAATTTTTTAATTATATATTTAGATTTTAATACTCTTTAAAATTTTATTAAAATTAAACATTTAAATTAAAATTTCTATTTATGTTTATAAATTTTTATAAACTGACAACAGAAAAATATTTGTTAAATCTATTTATAATTTTTTGTTTCCAAAAAAATGTAAACTTAAGTAGAAAAACGTAATAAAAAAATATTTTTACTCTATATTTTCTATTGCAAACATTTTGTCAATTTTAATACTTTGTCTATTTTTATTGTATCATATTACAGTGAATTATTTATTTTTATTGTATCATATTATAATTAATATGTATCATATTCGTTAATTAATTTATTTTTACTAATAATTAAATTAAATTAAATAGTTTTTAAAATAAATAATTAATTAATTTAATATGAAATTAATTAAATCATATTAAATTAATATGAAATATATATTATTGAAATTTTCAATAAATATTAAAATTATATTAAATAATTTAAATTAGTTAATATATTTAATAATTTAATTTAATTTGTTTAATATCAAATATATTTTATTAAATTATTTTTAATAAATATCATAATTAATTTAATTTAATTATAACATGAAATATATTTATTAAATCCAATTAATTTTTTAAAAACTAATTGTAAACAATATTTCATTTCCAAGAGCAGTTTCAGCTTTCATTTCAGAAAAAAAACAACAAAAAATAAAAACAGAAAATATAAACAGAAAAACGATAACGTTACTAAACGGATATTAAACAATATATTGATACCTATTAGACAAAATCAACTAATTTTTTTATTTAAAATAAATACTTAAACTTCAGTTTTCTTGAAAATGTTATTAAAAAATAAACATTTAAATTAAAATTTTGGATTTCCTTAATGGCTAGAATTTTCTCTCTCTCTCAAATTTTCTATTTTTTTGAATACTTTTTATATAAAATATATTTGATATTAAACTTATAAAAATGTGATAATAGTGATAATAAATAATAAAATTTTATACCCTAATCTCTTTTGATTAGTGATTTTTTATTTTTATATGTTATTTTTACACTTTTTCATTTTGGTTTGTTTAATGAATTCAAAATGTAGTTATTTACACGCTAAATAACTTATGATTTGATATTTGTTCCAACCATCGCTAAAACTTTATCATGTTATTATTGCTATCTTTTTCAAAATTTGAAATTTGAAATTCAAATTTATATATTAAAATATATCAGTTGATGTGACAGTTATATACGTAACGTGAAAAGGAAAGGCTATGCTAAGCGGTCTGTGCTTTGCACGGGTTTTACACGTTAAATTATATTTCTGTATATTTAAGCATAGGCAAAATAATTAGAATTTGGTATTTTTTTAATTAATGAATTTATTTAATGGTTTGG
This sequence comes from Vitellaria paradoxa, assembly GCA_019916065.1. Classification (NCBI taxonomy): domain Eukaryota; kingdom Viridiplantae; phylum Streptophyta; class Magnoliopsida; order Ericales; family Sapotaceae; genus Vitellaria; species Vitellaria paradoxa. The sequence goes on from CM034233.1 coordinate 60,694,215, forward strand.
ATTATTTTTTTCTTTTTCTTCTCACTTTAATTATCTTTTCGATCACTTTATATGAAATTTTTTAAAATGTGATTACAAAATTATTTTTATTTTTTTTAATTTTTCCATTTTGTATATTTTTTATTAATTTTCAAAATTTTAAAATTTTTTTGAATATGATTAATATACTTTAAAACTGCAGCAAGCCTCCGCTCGACATGCACATAAACGTCACATCCAAATGTTTTTAAAACTTAAATTTTAAATACGTACACTTTTACATTATGTGTCATTTATATAATAAAGATGTTTAAAATTTTCTGTTATTGAATTTGCTAAATAGTTAGAATTATTTTTCTTTTTCTCTCATTCCTTTCATATTTTTTAATACTTTTTATATAAAAAGTGTCATTTATATAATAAAAAAGTTTAAAAAATTGAATTTGAGATATTTTCAACTGTTGAATTTGTTAAAAGGTCAGAATTATTTTTTTCTCTCCCTCTTCTCATATTTTTTAATATTTTTTATATAAAAGATTTTAAATTAATATTTTAAAAATGTGGTAATGTTTTTGATAAATAATAAAATTTTATACTTTATTTTTTTAAGTTAAAATTTTATACTTTAATCTCTTTTGATTAATGATTTTTATTTTTATATGTTATTTTTACACTTTTTTAATGTAAATTTACTTTATAAATTTAAATTTGAGTTATTTACACGCTAAATTATATTTCTGTGCCTTCAAGCACGGGTAATTGCTAGTATGAAAATATTCCACGACTAAACATTGTGATTGCCAAAAGCCATTGTTGGCGCCAAATTCTTGCAAAAATATTTTGGAGTAAATTTTTTTCCCTTTGCCGACTTTTGCCGACTAAATGAATCTGTGGTCGGCAAATCCACACTTTTTAGTGACTATTTGGTCGCTAAATACAAGACATTTGGCAACCAAATCAATTTGGTCGCCAAAAATAGTACTAAGATAGATATCAAAAAATATGAAAAGATTCCGCGACCAAACATTGTGGTCGCCAAAAGCCATTGTTGGCGCCAAATTCTCGCGGGAAATATTTTGGAGCAAATTTTTTCCCTTTGCTGACTAAATGAATCTATGGTCGGCAAATCCACAATTTTTAGTGACTATTTGGTCGCAAAATACAAGACATTTGGCGACCAAATTGATTTGGTCGCCAAAATAGTACTAAATAGATGTCAAAAAATATTGAAAATATTTCGCGACCAAACATTATGGTCGCCAAAAGCCATTGTTGGTGCCAAATTCTCGCGAGAAATATTTTGGAGCAAATTTTTTCCCTTTGGCGACTAAATGAATCTATGGTTGCTAAAGCCACAATTTTTAGCGACCATTTGGTCGCTAAATACAAGACTTTTGGCAACCAAATCGATTCAGTTGCCAAAAATAGTATTAAATAGATATCAAAAAATATTGAAAATATTCCGTGACCAAACATTGTGGTTGCCAAAAGCCACTGTTGGCTCCAAATTCTCACGAAAAATATTTTGGAGCTAATTTTTTCCCTTTATCGACTAAATGAATCTATGGTCGCCAAAACCACACTTTTTGGCGACCATTTGGTCGCTAAATACAAGACATTTGGCGACCAAATCGATTTGGTCGCCAAAAATAGTACTAGATGGATATGTCAAAAATATAAAAATATTCTGCGACCAAACATTGTGTTCACTAAAAGTCATTGTTGGCGCCAATTTCTCGCGGGAAATATTTTGGAGCAAATTTTTTCCTTTTGTCAACTAAATTAATATTTGGTCGGTGAAAATACCCTTTTAGCGACCAGTTGGTCGCCAAATGATATACTTTCAGCGACCATATATTGTTTGGTCGCCAAAAACAAAGTGTTTAGCAACCAAATGTTTTTTAGTCGGTAAAAGTAGACTTTTAGCAACCATTTTCCACTTTGGTCGCGAAAAGTGGTCGCTAAAAATGTTATTTCTTGTAGTGATTATTAAGCATTTCGTAATAGTGTTCGACTACAAAAGAGTTGTAGGTGTCAAAAACTAGGGGACAATATTTCCCCATTGCGCATGTGTCAAACTAATGTAATAAAAATTTAGTCTACGTTAACATGTTGCCTTTAGTTTTTAAATGGGGATAGAATTATTACACAGTGAACTATATGGTGCATTTGTATGTACATTAGATACAAATTTGGGGAATTATTTATGCATTGTTCCTTAATTTTGGGATGTAATTGTTACAAATTGAATTATAGGGGTGTATTTGTACATTAACTATAAGTTCGCGAGTTTATTTATAAATTATTCTTTGATTAAAGGATGAAATTATTGCAAATCGAACTAGCTATAAGGATGTGTTTGTACCTTAGATATAAGTTCAAACTTATTAGGTTATGTTGGTATGTGCTTGTCGTTGCTTAATTACCTCACTCTTAAATGTAAATGCAAATGTGAATTCAGATTTTAAAAGTGTTGAGTAAGGAAAATTAAGTCAAACCTCCCCAAGTGCAAGGTGTAGTTGAAGCACAATAAACTGGTGAATACCAGGTCATTTTCTCAGGGATCTAAGGAGCAAATGAATGGTTGAATCTAATGGATTTGATTAGCAAAACAAAGGCTCACAAGAATGTAAAACAGAAATGAAAATCTGATCTGGAATGTTTGATGGTTTTGTGGAAATTTTCCAAAGTAAAAGTTAAATTTAACTAAAAATCAGACGTAAAAGGGTTGGGCAAGACAAGTTCAATGCCAATCCAAATCAATCTCAAGATGCTAAGAGTGAGTGGATTACCAATTCGGTTTGCTCTGATTTTGAGAAAATAAATTTCAATTGAAACAAACTATGGATCAAACACTTGATGTGTATAACATATCTTAAGAACAATAGGAGTTCTATGTCTAGCAACCCACATACAAGATTGTCATGAAGGTTCTAAGTCAAGCAACACCTATGAACTCATCGATAAGATATACAAATTAGTGTTGATCAAGTATTGAATCAATGGTTTCTCAGATATTCATATGCAAATTGAATTGATAATCAGAAAACTTAAAGTAAAACCATGAAGCTCGGCATCTTGAGGTTCATTGGAAAGGACATTGTCCTTGCCTTGGCCTAAGAATGATTTAGCCAACCATATTCAGAAAATTAGAAACAAAACTAGAAAGCTGGAAATGAAACATTTGAAATTTGAAATTGAATTGCAATCCAAATCTAGAATTAAAAATACTCTGAAATTGAAATCTAATTACAGGTATTGAACTTAAAATTGCAATTGAAATTAAAGACTCCAAATCTCATCTACAGCAATAACAGTAAAAAAAGAAAGAACAGAACTCCACCTCCTTAGCTCTCTGTAAAAAAAATATATATATATACCCCTTGTCTGTGTTGATTTCTCCCTGTATATCTGATGTGTGTGTCCCCCCATGATACCCCCCCACTCACTCTACTGATTCTCCTGAAAATTTCCCATTCCGTTATGCCATCCGTCCCTGAATTACAGATTTGCCATCCTTGATCTCAGGATCATGTCACGTGGGGAAGTTACAGTCACGTGGGATCTGTTACTGGGATATTACACATCATTCGAATGCTGCAACATTGTATTCGAATACAACATTTCCTTCAGCACTCAATGCACTCTCTAAAAGCATTCGAATGGGTCAGATCCATCATCCGAATACAATTTCCTGCTTCAAAAATCTCAGAGCTGATGATTTGATCCCCTGGTATTGATCTTAAGAAAAATTCTGAATCTCCCAAAGAGGTTTAAATCAACTGACGTGTTGTGTTCAAGCTCATCCAGTCTTTCACTTCTTTATTACTTCTCCTTTGCAACTTTAGTGAGCTCAATTTACCTTCCATGTGATGAAAACTCAACATATGCTCTATTTGAGTGAGGGAGATAAAATCTGCATAAGACAAGAGTTGTATATCATTTATATGTCATAAAAAGATGTAAATCAACTAGTCAATGTGCGACAATAGAAGTCCAATCAGTATGTGGGAATGGAATGGAATAAGAGGTGAGAATAGGATGGAATGCTCATTCCATTCTTTTATTTGGTTGCCAATATGAAAATAATGAAAATGAAATAGACATTCAAATTTTAATAATTTGATTACATATTTTGAATATAATGAAATATAATAAAAATTACTATTATTAGCTTTTTAAAAGCTATAAAAATAAATTTTATTTTTAGAGCACGAATTTGAATAATAAAAGGCCGAAGCATAAAATGATCATTTTATAATTCAAGTTCGAATTAGGTCAAAATTTTCTTAACTATTATGAAACATATCAATAAATATTTTTAGTCTTTTAGGATTCCTAAAGTAGAAGTTTGGCCAAAAACGAGTTTAAGGGCAAAATAGTCATTTTATTGCCTGAATTCAGATTCGACTGAAATTTATTTACTTATTAAGAAGAAATATGTCAAGGATATTTTTTTAACTTTTAGGCAGCTTAGAATATAAACTTGGACAAAAAATGGCCTACAGAATAATTATTATTTTATAATTTGAGTTTGGATTGAGATGAAAATTTTATTAGTTATCACAAAACAGATCGACAAATTTTTTTTAACCTTTTGGGAAACTCCAAATGCAAATGTTGGCAAAAAACGAATCTAGGAGTAAAATTATCAATTTACAACCCGAGTTTGGATCATATCAAAATTTACTTAGTTATTAAATAATGTGAAAGACTATTTTTATTAACCTTTCGAAAGCCCAAAATATGAATGCAAAAGAAAAAAAATGGACCTGTGAGTAAAACAGTCATTTTACTACTGGATTTGGATCTAGTTCGAAAATATAGTTAAGGGATAAAATAGTCATTTTACAATCCAAAGAGTAATTGAAAAAAAAAATTATTACAAAGTATTTGTTTGTTTTTTATTTTTATTTTTTTCAATTTTTGAACCAAATTTCGATTGCACTATTCCATCACTTAAATTGTTGAATGCATTTCCTCACTTAATGTGAGAGTGACTATTTCCATATAATAACGTTCTAACTTAATTTTTTTAATACCAAACACGAGAATAGATTAAAATAGAATAGATTTCATTCCATTATCACGTACCCAGCATAACCTTAATGCATTATTCTAATGTAAAATTAAACTCATATTATTTACTATATTGCCGAACAAACATAAAGCTAATAAAAAGTGCTATTTATTTATTTTATTTTTTTAACTAATTGCACTAAAGTAACCGTGACGAAGAAAGGCAGAGGTATAAGAATTTCTTCCGTCTTTACCCTACCCCTTTAGGTCGGATCAAAGATCAAATCAATTCATGATTTGTAATGCCCATTAAAGTTTGATTCTTTAATTAAAGTTAAAGACCATATAAACATATAAAACAAAACTTTCCAAGTTCATCTCTATTGTTTCTTTAATTACGGCAACGTGGAAGTTGGTCATTCCGAGCTGGAATCCCCAAAGAAGGTCCCAAACTTCACATCACCAACCGCTTCAGTTGGAAATCGTTAAGAGGACATCCTAAAAAGGATGACCAGAAAGAGACAAGGAATAACTATGACAAATAAAAAAAATTAAAAAATAAAAAAAGAGAGAGAGAGAGAAAGAAAAGTTTACCTTTGCCTTTTGTAAATGCTTCAATCTACAGACAGATGAAGATATAAAGGGAAAAAACGTGGAAGCTAGGAGATTCACCGTGGGAAAAAAAGGAACTAATCTCCATACACTTTTAACTGAAGATATCTATATATCCTTCCACGATATATACCACAGAATAAGATGGATTTGCCAACCACAAAGTTAAAGAGATAAGGGACTAGATAATGAAGCTGATGATCATGACATTTTATTTTTCACTGTAATTATATTATCATTATGTGTGATGAATTGAGTTGATACAAAGCTGGGACGAAACTAGAAATTTAGTTAAGGAAGTACCAACTCTTATAAATTTGAATCTTTTTTCCTTAATTTTAAAAATGTAATATTAAAATTAAGTAGTATATTTAGGCTTTCAACAAGTAATGTAAATTAATAATTACATATTTCTGTTTAATAAGTAAGAGAAACAAACAAGAAACGTCAAATAAATAAATAAATAAATAAATAAATTAATTGTAAATCACAATTATACAATTATTATTTAATTTACAATTACAATTAAAAAAACAAACAGCACAATTGCATAAATAAAATAAATAAATAAATAAAACAAATAATTGGTACACCTAATAATAAAGGGGACTTAAAACCAAATGAGTTAATTGAGAAATGTAAAAAAAAAAATTACATCAAGTATTGAGAGAGTAACTCTAACTGAAAAAACCTTAATTTCTGCCTTCTATTAGTATGCAATCTTAAAGGCTTAAAAATTATTTAGTTGATTAGATTAAATTATTAATGACGCAACTCAAAAATTTAAGTCATATATTTTATTAATGGCTTAACTCAAAAATTATAGCCAAAAGTAAAAGAGTTAGGGGTGTCATTTTAAAAAATATATATTTTACATATACAATTTTTTTTTGGTAGTTAGGGGGAGCCAAGGTCCACTCTGCTCAAACGGTAATTCCATCTCCGATACGGAGAGACAAGGACTGAGTTTAGATTGAAGTCTACCCTAAACATAAATGCTAGCTGTTCAAAAAATTGTTTGTTTGCTTTATCAAGGTGTAGTTTTTAATATATGTGTGTATATATATATGAATCAAGATAGTGAATGTGAGAATTAAATACATATATACATGTACATATATCCTGTATTTGACTTTGTGTAATGGGCGTTTGTATTGTGTGGCTTCCATGAAAGTAGTTCGTGTGTCTTGGAAGCTCATGTTTATAACATAGTTATTGTTGGGCAAAATAATACTCAGATATACGGATTGCCGAGCAAGTATAAACGAGGGCCACGTGGCCCAATGCCAAGCATCTTTGTGTTAGCCACGTAGTCATTCGCCGAGCACGTCGCATCGTGACACGTGGCGTTTCGCCGAACACAATTGATGGCACGAGAGTTCCACGTGAGTGCTATAAACGAACGCGTGTCTTTGAGTTAATACTCCAGAGAATACCCTGAGCCTTAGTACCTATAAATAGTGTGTTGCTACGTGGCTATAGCCGAGGACCTTAATAGTTAGTTTGTTCGGCTGATCGATTGGCGGCTAGTAAATGTTGGGCCTAGGACCCACAGCCTTAAAGAGGGCCTGTAACCATAAATGCACCATAGTTATGACTGAACTGGATATTTATCTTCGAGGAAGTAACTAAGTCAGTTCATCTCGTTACGAGTAGTTGGCGGATGTGACAGGAAGATAGTTTGACCCTGAAATTCTAGTTGTAATGCCGTGTTAAGCCACCGGAAGAATTAAATGAAAGGCATGGTGTATTAAATGAGAGATTTGAGACATTAAATGAACGGGAAGGGCATTTAAAGCAAAGATGGGAAAAAGAAACACGGAAGCGTGCGTGATGTCAAATCATATGTATGCTTTAATTATTATTATTCAAGTTACTATAAATAGAACATTCCACTGAACAATAGAGGTAAGCTGACTATTGCCAACTTAAGCTATTACTTATTTCTACTCTGAAAAGCTTTCTTCTTTGAGCAACTTGCTGACTTAAGCATCGGAGGGTTTTCCGGCCAGAGACCTCCACTCCGGCTGTAATCTTTCTTTTTGTCTTTGTTCGGCAGGTCGGCGATTGCATTTCCGGTTGGCGTAGTCAGCAGTTCCGGCAGTATTTTTTGCTGCCGAACAGTTATTGTCTTAGGAGTAGCATGTCAGGTTCTTGGGATATCCCAAATGATTCAAGCATTTCATAAAGGGAAAGAAATATATATAAAATAAAAAAGAGAAATAGATAAATAAATTATTTTGATGGTCAAAAAAGGAATGCTCTTAATGGGATTGGTGATTCTTGATAAACCACTTTCGGTTGGTGTAGTAATTATCGTGGGAATTTTGTTTGAGGTTCCACAGGCATCGATTCAAAATATATCAATTAAAATAATGATATTTCAGAGACAGCAAAGCATACATAACGTGGGTTCTATCACTAAAATTGAATATTTAAACAGTGAAAGCATGTCGATGAGAATATATAAAAAATTTTCTGACAGTGTATTTAAAGTAGTAAAAAGTTAGTTGATAAAAATTACATGCAGTTTTGTAATTTGTGCTTCGACAGAAAAAGTTGAACTATTTTTAGAGATTTTTTGAATTTTGTTGATAAAATTTGGTACTTCAAACAGAGCCATAAAATTAAAATATTTTAAATCAGAATTAAAATTTGGTGTTATGAGAGAAAAAGGTGAAATATTTTTAGAGATTTTTTGAGTTTTGCACATATTAATGAAATTTGGTATTCCAAATAAAACCACATAATTGAAATATTTTATATCAAAATCAAAATCTGATTTCTCAACACACTTACTTTGAAGTATCGGATAGCGACTCTAACTCTTCGTATCAAAGCCCCTATTTCAAAATAAAAAATTGTACTTTTTATTATTCAAACAATGAAAAAATTTCGATGAGAAAATACGGAAATTAACTTTCTCATGTAATTATAGAGTGGGTTCCGTTAATAGACCCTAAGCATGAAGTTCTTCGTACTTTCCCTTTCTTCCTTGATATACTGAACCCTAATGTCAATAGAAAAGAATAATACATAATTTGTTATTTCCCTTTAGTACCAAATTATTCGTTTAACGAGGTAATTAACGGAGTTTTGAAATATGTCTTGAAGGATCTATAAATAGCTTGATCAATTATCGCATATATATATATATATATATATTTCTAGTTGTAGGTACAAAAATAATTAGGGATATGTGGTATTTTTCCGAATACATGAGAAATGTGTTCGGCGTTGATTTAGTAATCAGTAAATCACTACAATTGAGTCTCATTACTTTAATTGTGTTGGTATGATAATAACCATAAATGTAAAATGATAATAAATGAACCGAATTTATTATTTCATAATTAATCTGGTTAGTTCATTCATTTACAAGTGGTAGACAAATGTGACATCTGAACACTTCTCAAAATTATATTCTGTCTCTTACGATAATTTCTCTTACGAGCATTTAATACTGAGTGCAAGATAATAAGTATGGAATGAAGGCATTTAAAAAAAAAGAAGACCGTCATACACTATGATATATATATATATATATATAATATACAATCATTACAATTTAATTATTTATACATTAATTTATCTATTCCATCTTACTATAAATAGAGGACTTAGTCCCAAAAGTCAAGCACATTGTCAACTGCTTATATCACACTTTATATTATAATTCTAGCTCTCAAATCTATTCTGATTTTATCATTGGCGGATTTTTGGTTGGAAACTCTATTGGGTCATTTCTTTTAACTTTCTTTATTCTACATGCCTGACTTTCGCTTTTCTAATAGACGTAGTGAGTAAGTCTGGTAATATTTTTTTTATTACCGAACATTAGTTTTTTTTTTTAATGTTAATCACTTTTTGCTTGCAAACAAAATGATTACTGCTATTTCATTAACTTCGAATATTATTTCGTACAGTAGACCCATTACAAGAAATTCGGACTTTAGGCATAAAGCGATTCACCTCTTTTGTCACTAAACGTAAAATTTATATAGTGATAATTACCCAAAAAAAAAAAAAAATTTATTTAGTGATACTGTATTGTCATCACAAAGTTATCGTTGAAAGTGCAGCATTAAAAAAAAAAATGTAACGATAATAATTACTTTTATCATAAAATGTTATATATTTGAGACCACGCTAATTCATTATTAAAAAAATATTAGAATTAGTAATGAAGCATTATTTAGCCATAAATATGATTATGGAGGAATAAATAATACTTTTAGTGACTATCTAGTTTGACAAACATATTATGATAATATTACGTTACTGAAAATATTTTTAATAAAAAAAATTACATTTTATTATCACTAAAACCCCTTTCATTCGGAGTAGTGACCTCAAATATGTAACAATTAAATTATTAGCAATGTGTACTTTCACCGAATTTCTTTTGGGGGTCACTAAAACAAAAGTGCCCTCAACAGATTGTTTGCTATAAAGATCAGAAAATAGTTAGATATAGAAACTTAAACTATAGAGTTTCTCCAAACCAAATAAGTAAAATTAGTTGTATGATTGTAATTTAGTGTATGGTTAGAAGCAACCTCTACGCAATCATGAGTTCAAACAATGATACAACAATGTGTTAAGGAAAATGAGGCTTGGTTCGGAATTAATCATTAATTCTAGCATTTTTTGTTTTATTTTTTTATGATATTTCTTTTGCACCAAGATTTAATTTTTTTTTTGTTATTTGGTATCTTTTAGGCATTTTATTAACATTCATAAAAATATTAGCAAAAGAATAATAAAAAATAAAAATTCAGGTACGTACTAGTGAATAATAAAAATTAAAAATTTAGATACGTACTAGTGAAAAAGAAGTTAACCTTTTTTTTATAATTTCTTTATACGCACATAAATTTTTTTATTTAGATAAATTTGTGTAATTTCTAATTAAATTAAAAGTACATCAAATTTTAATTAAAAAGGCATATAAAATTAAAAAAAAAAAAAGTGTTAGCGCTAGCGGTTGCTAGAAGGAAATTATGTGCGAGGAAAAGTGAAAGAGGACGAAGGAAGGGACATTAAATTTTAACTAAAAATTCATATAAGATAAAAAAAAAAAAAAAAAAAGTGTTAAAGCTAGCGGTTGCTAGAACGAAATCAAGTGCGAAGAAAAATGAAAAAGGGTGAAGAAAGGGAAGTCCAAATGGCTGAAGCAAATGCAATAAGCGACTTGACCTTGTGGTGTGTTATTCTAAAGTGAAAGTGGAACACCGCCAGGAATGATGCAGGGGACCACACCAGCCGAAAGTTTTATGGTATCGTTGGTTTGCTAGTTATGTTGGTTACTTGTCACATTGTTGACAAAGATTCTCTGCTGGGAATGCAATTCAATTCAATTCTTTAAAATTTATCCTTTTTTGGACAAGCGGTCATGAAGTTGGAATTTTCCAAGTTCAAAATCTCATGTTCCAAGGTGGGAGTTATTTCCAATTCTTTGGCTACTTTCTTTCTATTCTATACCCCTTCAAAGCAATTGATGTTCTAGAGTTTCAATTACTAGCCTTTAAGATTTAAAAGTGGATGACATGGATGGATAAATGTGTATACAAATATGTTAAAATCAAGTTTGAAGTAAGAATTTTTGTACACAATAAACACTCTAAGATAATAAAAAGTAATAAAATATTAAATGTTCATCATCCCTCAAGGTGATACACACTCAATATAATACATTCCAACTTGAGCGCCTACTCTTTACTATTATTTCATACCTTAACATCACTTGAGCTATCACTCCAAGTTTTGTTTTTTCTTCCTCCTATTGTTTAGTATTAAAATATATATTTCATTATCATATAATGTTTGAATATCTATATTTTAGTTAGCTATCATAAATATTAACTATATGTATGATATAAGATTTTTAACTTTAAGAAACATATCTAAGTTACTTTAGAAAATATACCTAAATTGTATTTTTTACAACCTTTTAAATAGGGTTCTCTTCCACTGTGAGCAAAACGACACAACATACATAATACATTAATATACACTTTTCTATTTTCTCTCCCATTATTATTCTTCTTTTTTAACATTTTTCAACGAAAAATGAATGGGAAAAAAACATATTATATAAGAAGTTAAAAATAATTCAATTAAAAATTAGTTTATTAATATATGATGCTTATTTTATTATATTTCTTAATTCACTTAAATTAAAACATACATTTGAGATGTTATATCTACTCCCTTTTTGTTTTTTTTTTCCATTACTATTTTTTTTCACTCACTAAATCCTCATTCCAAACGCCCCTTTATGGAATATATTTTTAGGCTTTTGTAGGTCTAGATGTTCCTAGTTACTTGAAAAAGGTTTCAGATGGATCTACTAGCTAGTGTCTGTAGTTTCTTACTATCTTTGAATTACGGTAGGTAATGCATGTTTAACATAATTTGATAATACGACTCGAATGCGACACTTCTCACAACCCTAATTACAAAGTGAAAATTTATAAACTTAAAATTAATGCTATTGAACATGATTTTATCCTAATTATGAAATAAATTAATTATTTAATATTTTATTAAGTTGTAAGAAAATTGAGCATTACACAAATGTACACAATATAAACCTAAACATGGCATGTAACCCGAATCATTATAAATCATGCATGTGTTCAAAGTTTGATAGGGTGGCTCTTGACCGAGTAGGGTTACCTAACCGATTTATTTCATGACCTGAGCTGACCGATCGATTTGGTTCTCGATTAGGCCTGAAAGACCATTATATTAAAAATAAGATAGCTGATGTCACAATCACACATATAACTGTTTTCTGGCATATTCCGTGATATGCGCCTACGAAAGCACGGCCTGCCTCATAATAGTTTTGATAACCAATTAAGAGAATCGACCTTGGGATCTACAATACAGGTGGCATAACCTGATTGGAGAGAAGCATGATTGTGTGAGGCTCTTATGCATCTTGTCCTTGTTCGTGCAGGTTTTGCATCTTTATATTTTCCATTTTGTCAAACACACAGGGATAACATGTTACCTTACTGAAACTCTGTCAAAATACTTGATTTACTCTCTTGCTAACTTAAGTATAAAAAACTCTTTGGCAGGCACCACACCAGTATACTAAGCAGCTTTCTGAGCTTGGATTGGATTTCTGGGAGGATATGAAGTTACTGAACCATCAATTGGTGTCGTCTGTGGGAACTGATTTTCTCACAATTTTTATAGTCCAAATCAGGTCCGGCACAAATACTCAACCCCAATCACAACCAACAGAAGCGATGGAGAATCAAAATGACAAAAGAATTAATGCCATTGAGACTCAAATGAGGGAGATGATGGCGGTCATGCAGGCTCTGGTAGCCTAGAATCAAGTGCTACTTTAGCGGGAGAATGCTGCCCCTATTCATGTTCCTTTTTCAGTGGAGCACATAACGGGGGAATAATTGAGATGAATGGTAGAGGAAATCGAGACGAACAAGGAGTGAATGGAGCTGATGTCGTGGGGGAAATTAAAATCCCCAACAGACAACCAGAGAAGTCCAGGACATGAGATAGGGCGATCGAAGCTGTGGGTAAAGCGGGCGACCGTCCTAAGGCGTCACGGATGGAGGCTACAAACATGAAGGATGCTAATGCCAATCCATAGGAAGAATTAATGAGGCCATGCAAGCTCAGATTCATGGTGTCCTTGTAGCTGTTTGAGGCCCAAATGTGATAGACGATGTGGATGATAATGGTTGATTACATTTGAAAAGTGTACCATAAATTAGAGCATAAATCATGCATTTATTTAATTAATTTTAAAGTTTTTAGTTATTCTTTATTATTTATGGTGTTTTGTTTTCAAAATGCAGAAAAGAAACAGAAATCATCGAAATTACCAGCGGTGAGGATGATGAAGAAGTTATTACTGTCCGGACACTCTGACGTTCAGTTTGAACAGTAGCAAAGAGACTAAAGGCATAGAAAGATAAAGAATAAAAGTTGAATGGAACCTTGCTGGTGTCCAGATACCCTAGTCGAGTGGTTTAGACACCAGCAACTATTATGCATGGCAATTTTTAAGTTTAGATTTTGAGTCGCTTATGTATACCATGTTTTTCAGTTGCTAGGGCACGTCTTTTAATATACAATTTTTTCTAGTTTTCACCAGGGTTTTAGAATACAATTAAGAGATTTTTGTTTAGTGTTTGGAGTGTTTTCAATTTTCGTTGTTCATCGATTTGGCTACGACTTTGCATTAAAGCACGGTATTTTTATTTTTTGATTTAATAGCAATTATCTTTTATTCATTTACTATTTTTATTTGCTTTGCGTATGTTAAATCAATGTTAGGCTAAACCCTTTTACTCTTGATTCAACGAATCAAGAAAGGGTGGAATATTTGATCAATCCAATGTGCGTATGGTTAAACATGCGATGTAACAACATTCATGAATGGTTCTACCTTTTCTTTTGAATCCTAATTTTACTCATTTTCGAAAGAATTTCCAAAACAAAAACCCTTGATCATATTCTCTACAATCACTGATAAGGATTTTTAGATTTAAACGTTCTTATAAATTTTTGAAATAAATAAATTAGGATTGAACTCAAAAATAATATAAAATAAAATTTTCTAATTTTATAATCTTAAACATGAATATAAAATTGTGTTTTGGGAACTTAAGAACTTTTATGAAAATGTTTTTTGATTTATTTTTCCGTTACGTGAAATGTAAATCGTAGTTAGTTACATATCGGATTGTGAAAAACGATTCCACTTGGAATTGAAAGTTGAATCAAGATTTTCATTCATTTGATTTCTATTCTACTATAAATCAATTTGCTATTCTAGTTTTGATTATTGATAGCTTTAGCAATTAAGTAGATTATTTACTGTTTTTAAATGTTTAACTAATCCTAGTTTAATTTCATTTAATTGGCTTAATTTATTTGAGCAATAAATTGATTAGAAATTTTAGAAGATTCATGCACTCAAACACTTAGAAACCCTTTTTATTTTTAATTGAATAGTGGTTAGCTTACAATCTTTAAACCTAGAAACTATTACATTAGGTTCCCTAAGGATACGATTTTGGTCTCACACGAGTTAAAACTACACCGTTGCACTTAGAGGTTGAATTCTACCTGTATTATTTAGAAGCAGTCAAGTTCTTGGCACTATTGTTAGGGAACCAATTTTAGATTCTAGGTTATTTTAGGTTTATGTCTATTCACTACTCTTTTGTTTATAAAAAAACAAAAAAAATTCTTCTAATTTTTCTTGTAAACTACCCAGAACTGCTTGTTGCTATCCGGACGCCTTGACGAGTAGTCCAGACACCTGTGTGTTTACAGAACTTCCACTTAGCATATGAACGATTGGAATCGTAGGGAAAATGGTAGATTAAAATGTCCTGAACCCACAGATCTTCTTTTCGAACCTGAGAACCTCTTGGTAGGACTTCAAGTTCTTGTTCGTCCTACTCCCACTTTAGAAATGGTAGATAACCAAGCTATTGCTACTAGACGTTCCATGAGGCACATATTGCAGCAAAATAGGCACACTCCTGAATCTTGCATAGTGTGGCCAGAAAACCAAAGAGCTTTCAACTTTAAACCTAGCATGATCCAATTGTTACCTAAATTCCATGGTATAGATTTTGAAAATCCATATGATCATCTTATTTGTTTTAGGAACATTTATGTCACTATCAAGGATCAAAGATGTCTTATAGACTTAGTATTTCTTAAGCTTTTCCCAGTTTCTTTAAAAGATAAAGCTGCTAGATGGTTTGAATCTTACCATCTAATTCCATTCGTACATGGGATGAAATACAAGCTAAGTTCTTAAAAAAAGTTTTCCCTCCCAATAGAATTGATGCCATATAACATCAAATTTTGAACTTTGCCTCTTAAACTGGTGAAACTTTTTATTAGTGTTGGGAAAGGTTCAAAATTTTATTGCATTGTCCACACCATGGATTTGAGGTTTGGTGTCTTGCTAGTATCTTTTATGGATCATTGACATTACAACTAAAATAATTTGTGGAAATCATGTGCAATGGATAGTTTTATGATAAGACTCTTGAAGAAGCTTACGAGTACTTTGAATTTCTAGCTGAAACTGCACAAACTTGGGATACTATAGGATCTCAAAATACCCAAGCTGCTACTATTACACCAAGCAGAGGCATACACCAATTGAGTGAATCTAATGACCTCAAGGCAAAACTAGCAACACTAATGAGGGAAATTGAGACCTTAAAAATAAAAAAAGACACACCTCCTATCAAAGAACCTGTTGCAAGTGTTTACTTTATTGTGCGTGATAGTCAAACACATAGGACTGACGATTATCCTACTATCCCAGTTTGTAAAAAAGTTGTGTAAGGCCAGCAATCTAGTGAACTCCCAATCCATGTCGTGAATCAGTTCCGCCCACCATATCAGGGACAAAATTAAAGAGGAAGCTCTTATTTTGAAACATATAATCCGACTTAGATGAACGACCCTAACTTAAGTTGGAGAAATGAAGGAGCACAAGTATCATAACCATATCATACTCCACATCCACATATTCCTCAAGTTCCAATCCATAACTTAAGATTGTCTCAGAATGCCGGACCGTTTCATAATACATATCTGTCCCCAAATGAGAGATCCACCGAAGAGACACTTTAACAATTTATGAACATATAGTCTTCACTGTAGGCCCAAAATAACTGAACCTTAGATGATATTAGAAATCAATTGACACTTCTAACTCAAATAGTAAGTTCTTAACCAAAAGGTAAATTTCCTGCACGACCACATCTAAATCCAATTGCTCAAATTAAACAAGTTGAAGGATCTTCTGACTTACCTGGGAATGTTAAATAGGTTCAAAACATCACGACGCTTAGGAATGGTAAATTATAGTTAAAACCATTCACCCTAAGGTGGTTGAGCCTAGGGAAGAATTGGAACCTAAGCAAATGTTAGAAGATAAAAAAGGCAAAAAAGTAGCCAATTATAATTAATGAAGGTGAGTTTGAGAAAAAAGAGAGCAATGATGAAAAATAAGAGAAGGAGAAGGAGAAAAGCAAGGAACCATTGATTTTGTCTAAGGAATACTTTCCTAAGGCACCATTCCCTCAGCGATTCTTGAAGGCAAGAAAGGAAGCCCAAATGGCTGGATTGCTAGAGGTATTCAAGCCAGTGAAAGTTAATATACCTTTACTCGATGCAATTAAGCATATCCCTTCATATGCTAAGTTTGTAAAAGAATTATGTACTGTAAAGAAAGGATTAAATGTAAAGGAGAAAGCATTCCTCATGAGCAAGCCAGTGCTATATTGCAATATCATACACTCCTAAAATATAAGGACCCTGGTTGTCCTACCATATCTTTCTCCATAGGGGAGTATTATATTAGTCGAGCACTGCTTGATTTAGGGGCAAGTATAAACTAACTTTCCTATTTAGTGTATGAATAGCTGGGCCTAGGAGAAACAAAACCTACTCTTGTGACTTTATAATTTGCCGATAGATCAATCAAAGTCCCATAAGCTATAGTTGAAGATGTATTGGTTTAAGTGGAAAACTTTTACTTTCCAGTGGATTTCATTATCCTTGACACTCAACCACTAACCAGTTTATCAGTACTAAATTAGACACCTGTAATTCTTGGAAGGCCATTCTTAGCAACATCAAATGATTTTATAAATTGCAGGAATAGATCCATGAAAATATCTTTTGGTAATATTGAGTTTGAAATGAATATCTTTCACGTAAGCAAACAACCAAAAGATGTGCATGATATATAAGAAGTGGACTCAGTTGAAACTATAATCCAAGAGTATGTAGAGCGTGGATTCATTAAAGATTCTTTAGAGAAAGCCATTTGCTTTAGTGAGGAGAGATTGAATTCCACAACTTAAGGTGATGAAATAGGAGCAATTTTTGATTGGTTGGAGATTTAGCCAATAATGTTTGTTAGAAAATGGGTGCCAACCTTTGAAAAATTAGGATCACTTTTAAATAAAGTGGAATCATCAGAAGTGAAAGCTCTAAGTCCTGATAGAAAACCCTTACCTAGAAATTTGCAATACGCTTTCCTAGGAGAAAGAGAGACTTATTCGGTAGTCATTTCTTCTGAATTGACAACTGAATAAGAACATCAATTAGTAAATCTTTTGAAAAGCCACAAGAAATATTTAGGTTGGTTAGTGGCAGATTTAACTGGTATTAGTCCACTCTTTTACACACATTGAATATATCTACAACAGAATGCCAAACCAATTCCTCAGATGCAAAGACGACTCGATCCAAACATGAAAGAAGTAGTAAGAGCTGAAGTGTTAAAATTGCTTGATGTAAGAATTATCTACCCAATGTCTGATTCTAAATGGGTGAGTCCTATATAAGTAGTTCTAAAGAAATCCAGTGTCATAGTGGTTCAGAATGAGAATAACAAGTTAGTTCTGATTCGAATTCAAACTACTTGGAGAGTATGTATTGATTATAGAAAACTCAATACAGTTACAAGAAAAGATCATTTCCCTCTTATATTTTTAGATCAAGTTTTAGAAAGAGTGGCAGAACATGTTTATTACTATTTTTTAGATGGATACTCGGGCTATAATAAAATAGAAGTTACCGTAGAGGATCAAGCTAAAACCACTTTTACTTGTCCTTTTGATACTTTTGCATATACAAGGATACCCTTTGGCCTCTATAATGCTCTTGCTACCTTTCAGCGTTGTATGATTAGCATATTCAGTGAAATGTTAGAAGAAATCGTGGAAGTCTTTATAGATGATTTCTCCGTTTACAGTGATTCTTTTAAGTAGTGCTTAAAGAACCTTGATCTAGTTTTAACACGATATGAAGAGAAGAATCTAGTTCGTAATTGGAAAAAGTGTCACTTTATGGTGACTAAAGGCATTGGGTTACGACATATTATTTCCAAAGAAGGCATGCAAGTTGATAAAGCTAAAGGGGAATTAATTCAGAAACTTCCCACTCCACGATTTGTTAAAGACATTAGATCATTTTTGGGGCATGCTGAGTTTTACTTGCAGTTCATTCAATCATTTAGTGAAATTTCAAAACCCTTGTGTTATTTATTGACACAAAACACACCTTTGGAATGGACACCCCAATGCTAAGAAGCATTCAAAAAACTCAAGAGTTGCTTAACTACAGCCTCTATTCTTCAATCTCCTAACTAGTCACTTCCATTTGAACTCATGTCTGATGTAAGTGACTCTGCCAATGGTGCTATATTAGGGCAAAATAAATAAATAAATAAAAAGGCGCATGTCATTTATTATGTAAGTAAAATCCTTAATGATGCGCAAAGAAATTACACAACAATGGAAAAGGAAATGTTAGCAGTTGTATTTGCCCATGAAAAGTTTTGCCCTTATCTCATTGGTTCAACAATAACTATATTTGCTAATCATTCTACTCTTAAATACCTATTATCCAATAAAAAGCCAAACATGATTAATTCATTGGATATTACTTTTATAAGAATTTAACCTTGAAACAAGTGATAAAAAGGGTGTTGAAAATGTTGTAGCTGATCACCTGCCATGTTTACTAACAGAAGCTTATCTAAAAGATCAAATTCAACCAAATGATAGCTTTCTAGATGAACAATTGTTTAATGTCGCAGCAATAACAACTTCCACTCTTTTGTGGTATGCTGATATTGCCAATTACTTAGTGACAGGACAAATCCTAAATGAATGAAGCTTTAAAGACAAGAAGAAATTATCGCGTAATGTTCGAGTTTTCTTTTAGTATGATCCTTACTTGTTTAAATACTACCCTAATGAAGTAATATGACATTGCATTCTTGAGTCGGAAGTACCAAGCATACTTGAATTCTGTTATTACTAAGCTTGTGGTGGCCATTTTTCCACAAATAAAACAGTAGCTAAAATCCTTTAACGTGGATTTTATTGGTCCACACTCTTCAAAGATGTTCATTATTTTTGTACCACATGCAACAGATGCCAATGATTAGGAATCTTAACTCACAGAAACATGATGCATTTTTCCTTTATTCTCGTTTTAGAAGTATTTGATTGTTGGAGAATAGATTTCGTGGGCCCTTTTTTGATTTCATTTGGGTATGAATATATCTTAGTAAGGGTTGATTATGTCTCAAAATAGGTTGAAGAAATAGCCACTGGAACTAATGATCCTAAAGTCGTGCTCAAATTCCTCCATGGGAATATATTCTTGCATTTCGAGATGCCCTGAGCAATTATAAATAAAGGAGGGAAACATTTCTGCAATCGCCTTGTAGGCACACTATTGCTTAAGTATAGTGTGGCTCATAAGATAGGCACATCATATCACCTATAAACAAGTGGCCAAGTAGAGCTTGCTAATAGAGAGATCAAGCAAATCATTGAGAAAATAGTTAATCCAAATCACAAGGATTGGTCACTACAATTGATTGACTCCCTATGAGCATATTGTACAGCTTACAAAACAACACTAAGGATATCTTCATATAGATTAGTTTACAGAAAGCTGTGCCACCTTCCTGTTGAGTTAGAACATAAAGCCTATCAGGCTATTAAACAATTCAATACTAATATTAATGAGGTTGGGCTACACCATAAACTTCAAATTGTAGAAATGGATGAATTGAGAAATAATGCATATGAAAACGCACAAATTTCAAAGGAAAAGATGAAGAAAGTACATGACCAACACATAGCACAACGTTCATTTAACGAAGGTCAGAAAGTACTTTTTTATCGTTCACAACTTCATTTATTTCCAGGCAAACTGCAATCTAAATGGTCTGGGCCATTCATAGTGAAACATGTTTCCGAACGTGGCACAATTAAAATAGAGAATCCAAAGAATAAGAATCAATTTAAAGTGAAGGGGCACCAACTCAAACCATATATTGAGAATTTCGTTAGAGTCGTCGAATCTTGTGATCTTCTAGATCCTCCACCATATGAATGAATCATAATTGGTTTCTATGAATGGTTTGTATCATAATAGATTTATTAGTTCTAATTTTTTGTTTTTAAATTTAGATTTGAAGTTTAGTTTAAAATTTTCATAGGAATGAATTTTACTTTTCTTAGTTTTTGTCCATATTTTTCTCACTACCTGGGTTAGGGGTTGATGTTGGTATACCTTAAGGAAAAAAAATTATATATATAAATAAATAAAAAGGGTGTTGGATAAACCTTTCATCATTTCTTTTGTATATAGCAGATTAGATTTTTCTTTCTTTATTTTCTTATTTCTTATTAGTTTAGTTTTTCTTTTCTTATTTTCTTTTTATTTTGTCTTTGTACTAACTCTCTTTCTTATTTTATTTTTCCTCTATTTTTATTTTCTTTTAATTCTAACATTTTTCTTGTATATTTCTTTTATTTTCTTCAATAAGGAAACTCTTGAGGTAATATCCTTCCTCTCTTTTTTATTTAGTCTTGCACTTCCAATTGGTATTTTGTATGTATAATTGTTGTTGGGAATGCTGTAGAATCTAGGTTAGGGGGTAAGCCTTAAATGGCTTGAACAACAGGTGCATGCTTGGTTTATTTTGTGCTTTGTTCTTATTTGTGCCTTTTGTGGTTATTGTTTCATACTCATCATTATGTTCACATTGCACAATACGGACCCACATATGTTTCATGGTTTTCACATTGAGGACAATGTGAATTTTATTTTGGAGGTAGGGTTCGCATGATGAATTGATTTGACATGTGTTGAATGAACAAATATTTTTTTTCAAATCTTGCGCAAATTAAGATTATCTTGACTTAGCATGACTGGACCTTGCATGTGTCTCTGAATGGGTTTAATTTTGGTATTAGTCATGAAAATAATAAATGATTTGGTTTTAATCTTGAATAAGGCACTTGATTTAAATTGAGTATATATATAATTTTCTAATGTATTGAAAACTTTTCACTTGAGACCATTGAAATGAAAGTGTGTTAAGGATTTGAGTTCATGAGATTTAGTCATTCACGTATGCCAAGACATGGGTAGAGACTTAAAACCCTATATTCAATGAGCTTTTGAGCTTGATCTTTTGTTCTTGAGGGTTTTGTACTTAATGTTGATTATGATTTCTTCCATTTCACTTTTCCTGAATAGCTTCATCATATTACTTTTACTTCGGTATTAAATGCACATGATACTATTTTTAATTTATACATATGGATCAATGCCTCTGACAAAGTATTATAAACCTAGAGAGTGATGTTAGGCCATCTTTCTTACATTTGAAAGCTTGTGACTTTTTCTTTGATTACATTACCCTTGGAGCCACTTTGAAGCCTTGAAAAAAAATAATAATATATCAAGTTTCTTGTTTTAGCCATATTTATAACCCTTTACTCTGATATATATACGTAAGCCAACCCTCACATATCATCGGATACTTGTGCAAAAATTGTAATAGGGTGTATAAGGGAGGAGCTTGTAATTGGAAAATGTGGTGAAACAAAAAGGAATTCATTTATTAAAAAAAACAAAACAAAAGAGAGAGAGAGAGAAAGAGAGAAAAGAAAAGAAAAAATAGGACGTAGCATTTTGTAAATTCATCATTATCAGTCCCATGAGAAAGAAAAAAAAAAGAAGGAAAAAAAAAGCAATAGAACTTCAATGTTTGGCATTCAAGGAGTTGAAAAAAGAAAAGTTGGGGAGTACTTCATTGCACTATCATTATCATCCTTAGACATGCACTTTGATTTTTCCTATCCTTTATTTGTCCAACCAATACCCATCGTCAAGCTACAATCTAGTAAAAACCTAATGGACTTTAGGTCAATGACACTTATAAGAACATTGATTTATTTCATGTGATTGATAGTAGTTTTCTTGTTTGTGCATTAATACATTCCACTCATAAAACTATGCAACACTTGGTATCTTAATTTTTCAATCACTTCTTGATCTCGGTTCATTGCACTTATTGGATATTGCTTTCCTGCATGAACTGTGAGAGTAATCCTTCTCGAGTGATTTTATTTGAGAGTGAACAACTATGTGAGATTTGAAGTTGAGGCTGCAATCTTTTGGATATACTTGGTACTGAGTTGAATGAATGACATTAATTAGGACACTTGAAATAAAATGGTTGAGAGTTCGGTAAGTTTAATCTACATTGGGAGGTTTTATACAAATTTTGGATTTTGTAACTTGTTTTTTTATTGAGATTGAACCAGAAATTGTTTGACTGACTTATATTACACATCGGACTAATTTAAGAATTTTGTGGGTAGATTCATAGTAAACCCTCATGAGACTTCACTCATCTACTAAAGGGACCTAAGGGTTTAAAAGACTGGTTGCACATTGTTAAGTACCGTCATGTTTCCAATGAAAAGAGAAATAGGATGATAACTTAGCTAATTTTAATAATGTCATTACTGGGGACTACAGTGCTTAAGTTGGGGGGTGTGATTACAACTGAAAAGTGTAATTACAAAAATTAGAGAATAAATCATGTATTTATTTAATTAATTTAAAGTTTTTAGTTATTTTTTATTATTTATGTTGTTTTGTTTTCAAAATAAAAAAAAAAAGCAAAAATCATCAAAATTGACAGCGGTGAGGATGATGAGGAAGTTACTGTTGTCTAGACACTCCGACGTTCGATCTGAACAATAGTAAAGAGGCTAAAGGTATAGAAAGATAAAGAGTAAAAACTGAACTTGAACATTGCTGGTGTCCGAGCAACCTAGTTGAGCGATCCAGACATTAGCAACTATCATGCACGAGAATTTTTAGGTTTAGGTTTTGAGTCACTTATATATACACACTATGTTTTTTAGCTATCAGGGCACGTCTTTCAATATACAATTTTTTCTTGTTTTCTAGAGTTTTAGAATACAATTGAGAGATTTTTGTTTAGTGTTTGGAGCGTTTTCAATTTTTGCTATTAATTGATTCGGCTACGACTTTGCATTGAAGTACAATATTTTTATTTTCTGATTTAATAGTAGTTATCTTTTATTCATTTACTATTTCTATTCACTTTGTGTATGTTAAATCAATGTTAGGTTAAACCCATTTAGTCTTAATTCAACGAATTAAGGAAGGGTAGAATATTTGATCAATCCGGTGTGCGTAGGGTTATACATGTGATGTAAAAACAACCATATATAGTTCTATTTTTTCTTTTCAATCCTAATTTTACTTATTTTTGAAAGAATTTAAAAAACAAAAACCTTGATCATATTCTCTGCAATCACTTATAAGGATTTTTGGATTTAAACATTCTTATAAAATTTTGAAATAAACAAATTAGGGTTGAACCTAAAAATAAAATAAAAGAAAAGTTTTTAGTTTTATAATCCTAAATGTGAATATAAAATAGTGTTTTG
Source organism: Vitellaria paradoxa (assembly GCA_019916065.1). NCBI lineage: Eukaryota > Viridiplantae > Streptophyta > Magnoliopsida > Ericales > Sapotaceae > Vitellaria > Vitellaria paradoxa. Next base: position 60,718,157 of record CM034233.1, read on the forward strand.
GGAACCTAAGAACTTTTGTGTATCTTAAATCAATGTTAGGCTAAACCCTTTTACTCTTGATTCAACGAATTAAGGAAAGGGAAATTTTGATCAATCTAATGTGCATAGGGTTATAATCGCGATGTAAAAACATCCATGTATAGTTCTACCTTTTCTTTTATACCTTGATTTTATTTATTTTCGAAAGAATTTTGAAAAAAGAAAACCTTAATCATATTCCCTACAATCACTCATAAGGATTTTTGGATTTAAATGTTCTTATAAATTTTTGAAATAAATAAATTAAGGTTAAACCAAAAAATAATATAAAAGAAAAGTTTCTAGTTTTATAATCCTAAACGTGAATATAAAACCGTGTTTTGAGAACTTAAGAACTTTTATGAAAATATTTTTCCATTTATTTTTTCATTACGTGAAATGTAAATTGTAGTGAGTTACACATCGGATTATGAAAAACAATTCCACCCGGAATTAAAAGTTGAATCAAGATTTTCATTCATTTGATTTCTATTTTGCTATAAATCAATTTGCTATTCTAGTTTTGATCATTGATAGCTTTAGCATTTAAGTAGATTATTTACTATTTTTAAGTGTTTAATTAATCTTGATTTAATTTCATTTAATTTGTTTAATTTATTTGAGCAGTAAATTGATTAGTGATTTTAGAAGATTCATGCACTTAAACACTTGGAAACCCTTTTCATTTTGAATTGAGCAGTGATTAGCTTACAATCTTTAAAACCTAGAAACTATTACATTAGATTCCCTGAGGATATGATTTTGGTTTCACCAAGTTAAAACTACACTACACACCCTTGCACTTGGGGGTTGAATTCTAACGACATTATTTAGAAGCGGCCAATAGGGATTTGGAATTTACTCAAGCTGTGATGGCTTGTCCCCTATCGTCCAATTTTGATTCCTTCGATGTTTTGAAAGATCCTTTTGACCACCTGGAGGCATATAAGACCTTGATAAATATACACGCTTGCCCTGATGAGATCATGTGTAAGGTGTTCCCAGTAACAGTCAAGAGCCTGGCTAGACTGTGATTCAACAAAATCAAGTTAGGCACGATTGCCAAGTTTTTACAGCTTAGCAAACTGTTTGTGGGCCATTTTATTAGTGGAAAGAAGTAGAGGAAAATAGCCACCGACCTTCTAACAATCAAGCTGGGCAAGGATGAGCCTCTCAAAAATTATGTTGGGAGGTTTAACCAAGAAATTTTGGAGGTAGATGGAGTGGACGACAAAGTGGCCATCACGGCCTTCATGAACGGGCTGAGAACACTCAGATTTATAGCTTCCCTACTAGAGAAGTCTCTTGTTGATATGGCTAAGCTAATGGTTCGGGCTCAGAAGCATATCAATGTGGAAGATAGCATGAGGGCAAAGTGAGAAAACGATAGAGCGAGTAGTTCCAAACAAGACAAAAAGAGACTAAACGAGTCTGGCGATTGCCAAGACAATGGCTTGACGACTCAAGCTTTATTTCCAAGCCCATACAATCGTGGTTTTCATTGATCAACCCCTGAAAAATGTATTGCACAAGTTAGAGATCTCAGATACATTGGTAAAATGGTCGATCAAGCTAAGCCAATTTGACATTCAATATCGACCACAGTTGGTGACCAAAGGATAAGTTGCAGCAAATTTTATAGCTGAATTTACAACCCACCTGAAGATGATGATACAAGCCAAACCTAGGTACCGAATGTTTCTACTCAAAACTCCAGTGGTGCAGGTATAATTTTGTTTCCCCTAATGGCCATAAGTTAGAATATGCTATGTGTTTCAGGTTTCTTACCTCCAACAAAAAAATTGAGTACGAAGCCTTAATTGCTGGTCTCCGAATGGCTCAGTGAATGGGGGTGGAGTAGATAATGGTCTAGAGTGACTCATTGTTAGCTGTGAAGCAAGTACAAGGGGACTATAAAGCAAGAGGAGAGAACATGGTCGAGTACTATCAAATGGTAAAATGTTTATCTAGGAAGTTTTTTAAGTTTCAACTATAAAGGATTCCAAGACTGTAGAACAAAGAGGCTGATCGATTGGCTATTGCATCCTCGAGGAATTTAAACTTGGATATTCCGATCAAAATATTGGATTCCCCGAGTAACCAAATCCCAAAAAGCAACCAAATTGAGAAAGATGCTGAATGGGCAAGATCGATCAGAGAATACTTGGAGAATAGAGCTTGGCCAAGCGATAAGAATGAAGCAAGAAGGATCCAATACCGATGAAGTAGATATCTTATTCTGGATGAGATCTTTTACGAAAGAGGGCATAGTTTTCCATTTCTAAGGTATATGAATGATTAGGAGGCTAATTACATCATGAGGGAAATTCATGAAGGAGTTTGTGGAAATCACTTAAGGGGCAAGGCTCTAGTAAGGAAGACTTTGAGAGCTGGCTACTATTGGCCTACCATTGAGAAGGATACCCAGGAATTTTTTAGGAAATGTGATAAATTCTAGAGATTCGCTAAAGTTCTGAGGAAGCTTGCTCAAGAGCTAACGCCAATCCAAAGTCCTTGGCCATTTGCTTAGTAGGGAATAAATATTGTTGGATTGTTTCCATTGGAAAAAAGACAGAGGAAATTCACAGTAGTAGCAATTGATTATTTCACTAAATGGGCAGAAGCAAAAGCCTTATCGACCATTGCCAAGCAGAACATAAGGAAGTACCTATAGCAAAGTATAGTCTATTGGTTTAGTATCCCCAGGGTGGTGATCACAGACAATGGCAAACGATTTGAAGGAAAACAGTTTAACGGGTTGTGTGAAGAATTGGGCATCAGCCATCACTACTCGTCACCTAAGCATCCCTAAGCTAATGGTAAAGTAAAAGTTACCAGTTAGTCTCTCCTCAAGATTATCAAGACAAAGTTGGACAAAGCTAAAGGACTATGGGCAGATGAACTTCTAAACACCCTGTGGGCCTACAGGATGACTCAAAAAGTTACAGTTAGCCAAACCATGTTTTCTGTCACGTACGATACAGAAGCAGTAATCCCTATGGAAATTGGACATCCCAGCCCAAGAATACAAAACTTCAACCCATTGGAAAATGATGAAATGATGAATGAAGAGATTGATCTACTTGAGAGAATAAGGTTACAGGCCACAGTCAGGATAGCGTCTTATTAATAGAAGATGCGCTAGTACTACGATTCTCAAGTGTGCCCGAGGGAGTTTAAATCTAAGGATTTTGTATTGAAAAAAGTGAATCAATCAACAAGGGATCCCAAAGAAGGAGAGCTTGGGCTAAATTAGGAAGGATCATATGAAGTACTAGGCTCCACTTGAAAAGCAACTTATCAACTAAAGGCACTTGGGTGCAAGGAATTACATTACCCATGACATATTGAGCACCTACAAAAATATTATCTATGAGAAAAATTATGATTGTAATTTTTATCAGATTATCAATGAAGTTCTACATTTTGGTAGGCTTCTGAGGTGAATAATTTTTACTGTGCATAAATTCCTACTTAGTTTATGTGATCAAGCAGAGTAAAGATCCTGCTCGGCTCACGTAGCTGAACAGAGCAAAAATGGCTCAGGTGGTCAATGCCTAAGATAGAGAGGAGTTCTTACTTGGTTTATATGACTAAGCAGAGTACAGATCCTTCTCGACTCACGTGGCCAAGCAGAGCAAAGATGGCTCACTTGGACAATGCCTAAAATACTAAAGAATTCCTACTCGGTTCCTGTGACTGAACAGAACGAAGATCTTGCTCGACTCATGTGACTGAGCAGAGTAGATATAGCTTACGTGGCCAATACCTAAAATGACAAAGAATCCCTACTCAGTTCACGTGACCAAGTAGAGGAAAGATACTACTCAGCTCACATGACCAAGCATAACAAAGACAGCTCACGTGGCCAATGCCCAAAAGTGGCAAAGGAATACTACTCGGTTCATGTGACTAAGCAGAGTAAAGATCTTGCTTCGCTCACAGGGCTGAGCAGACCAAAGATGGCTTAAGCAGTCAATGCCAAAGATGGTGAAAAGAATGTTGCACAACATATACTACAAAGTAAAGCAGCAAATCAAAAATAAATCAATAGATAACACAAAGCAAAGATGAATACAGAACATAAATTCAATCCAAATGAAAATATAGGTCTGATTCAAACATGGTTTAAAGACTATATAATTTAATGTCAATATTTGTTATTGAAAAGTAGTGAGAAAGAAATACTCAAGCAGCATCAGATCCATCAGTATTCTACGAAATGCCATTGACATTTTCCACGTTGACATTCTCCACAACATGTTTTGCACTCCTAACAACATTTACCTTAGTATCCTCGATTTTTTTGGTGTTTTTAGCAGGTTATTCTTTAGTTTGATCTCCTGCTTCTTGATCACCTTAGTTGGTTTACTCTTTATTGGTTGAGGCATTGCCAGTTTTAACTTCAGAAATGTCCAACTCAAGGAAAAAGATAGCAAATTTATCCTTGGCATGGTTGAATCCTTACATGAAGATTAAGTAAAGTAGATCCTAGTATTCACTAGTATCCTTAAAGTTTGCAATAGCTTTGCTCTCTACATCGCGTAGCTTTTCGGTGAGCTCAGTAACCTTCTTTTTGGTTGCTTCTTTAAGTACCTTTTCAGTTGTATGCTCCCTCTAAAGGCTGGTCTTCGATGATTTATTTTCGTTTATGACTTTATGTTCATGCCTTAGGACCTTCCTTTTTTTGCCTTTGCAATTTCAGAATTGTCTTTAGCAACCACTAGTTCGGTCAAAGTCTCCTCCTTTTTCTTTTTTTTTTTTCCTCCAACAAAGCCTTCTCAGTATTGCCTACCTTGTATACATAGCACAAGACCTAGCCACAACCTAAATAGTATGACAAGATTAGGTTTAGCTTAAATAAAAAAAAATAGAGAACGAGGAAAGAAAAAAAAGAAGACGTACTCTAAGTAGGTCGTGGTTCATATTAAATACAAGGTTAGTGCTCGGGCATCCTCTTAGTGAGTTTACTTCGACGTCGCTGATAGTGAAAGCATCTTTTGCCACAAGAACTCACTATTAGTCAAGAGGTTCAGCCAAGAAGAGGACCCTGCCACTGAAATTGGTTTTGTTGTGGTTCTTCTCATAGGGGAAGAAGGAACATTGATTACCTCGGTAGGAGGAGAAGCAAGAACATTATGAGTTTTGCTAGCTGGTAAACTGGGAGATTTTGCAGTCCTTACATTTTTTGGGATAGGCTCCCCCGAAGCCTTCTAGTGGGCAGATTTCTTCTTGCTGACCTAATCTAAATAACTTAAGTCAAGCATTTCTTCCTGTTCAAATCGTTCGGCTAACTCCTGTGAATGCTCAGTTTGTAGCTTAGATCATTTAGAACCTTCAACTGAATGAACAAACAGCTCGTCCGAGATTGTAATATCTATAAAAGGGGACAAAGAAAATTCAATAAGAACAATGATTACACTTGAAAAGTGTAATTACAAACTCCACATTTTGATACCCATTGATGCATTTAAGTAGTTAATTTCAGAGTTTTATCATTATTTTATTATTTATAGTGTTTATTCTCTTAATTGCAGGTAAAAGGGAAAAATAAATAAGATTAGCAGTGTTGAAAGTGGCTTCCAAGGAGGCAAAAATGGTCCAAAGTTCAAGATAGTTGAAGTGGTGTGCAACTGAAGTTTCAACTCAACACCCTGTCAGTATTTTGATCATAAATTTTCACTCACAACTCGGATTGACATGATTCTTTTGGAGTTGGAAAGAAGACTCAAAGGGCTACAACTTTTGTGCTTTAGCCAAAGCTTGAATCGATCATTTTCTAGGTCAAAATCGCATTGGAAGTTGAGGACAGAAACCTGTCAGAAGCAGCAAACGAGAAGCAGAACTTGAAGAACAAAGTTTCTGTTGTTCGAACCCCCTGCCAAACGGTCCAAACCACAGTGTGTTATGCATGCGCAGCTTAACTCTATCTTTTAGGGTTTTCTTTGCAACTTCTTTATAACCTCTGCTACATGGCCGACCAAAGGGAGCCCTAGTTTAGTTTTACATACTTTAGGAGAACTTTTTCATACTTTTCAAATATTTTGAGAGTTTTAGAATAGTTTTTAGGGAGTTTTTAATATTTTGCGTCGTTTATAGAGATTTTGGAAGCTTGTTTGTTCTTCACTGCACTACTCTTTCATTACGTAGTTTCAGAGTTACTTTCCATGTAAGTTGATTTTCGTTTCATTAATTTAATATATGATTTATTGTTCTCAAGTGGTAGATCAAATGTTTATGCTTAGGTTTATTGCTTTCATTTTGTTTAAAATCATGTTAGCGTAAAACCCTAGTTCTTGGTTCAACGAATCAGGAATGGATAGTTCACGAAAAACCTTGGGATGTTCGTAGACCCTTCGCATGAGTTGTGAGAGCTCATGCGTAAGGATCTACCATGTTAAAATCTATTTTAACTTGTTTCGAAAACATTCGAAACCGAAAATCTTTAACCACACTCGTTTGAAGTCACTGGTATGGGTTTTCGAATATAACCGTTTACATACTTTTGAACAAGATTAAAAATAGGATTTGAGTTCACTTCTAGTTTTGTTTAATTGAAAAACCTTCGAAAACAAAGGTCTTTAACCATATCCGCTCGAGATCACTGGTACTGACATTTGATTAAAATTTTCTTAACACTTTTCGAATTAAACTTTAATCTAGTTTTGAATAAAAATATTCCAAGGTAAAGTAATGAACTACCCGAACTTGAAAGTTGGATCAAGAAGCTTTTTAGTATTGTGCTTGTTATTTAATTTAATTTTTGAGTTGATTTATTCGCTTTAAAATTCAGAGTAGATGGTTTGTTTGTATTTTAAAATTATATTGAATTTCTTTAATTAATATTCAATTTATTTACAACCTAAAACAAAAGTTTGAGTTACTAAAAAATTAGTTTAAATTAATTTAGTTTCACCTACTAACTAAGAGAACAAGTCTAGAGCTTTTAACAAAGCCCTTCCTGTGGATTCGACCTCGATGCTCACCGAGTTTAAAACTACGACTACCCTCTTGCACTTGAGAGGTAGAACCCAAACACTTTTTAGGGTCAGTCAAACAACTGAAATATAAATAGTAATAAAGTATATTTAATGAACTTACTCCACTCACGTTTAGCCGCCAAGGCTTCCTTGGTCAGATTGGGCTCAAGTAGGTGTAAGGTAAGATTTTTTATCATCAGTAGAAAATGGGCTTCCCGAACCCCGTGCTTCTTCACGAGTTGAAGAAGGCCTTTTTCTTCCATGGTCAAAGTGGGTTACTTTTGAGCTGATCAAATTAAAAAGAAAGATTAGAACCTTGAGACCTAAGAAGATACAAGGTAACTAAAACGAGAGATCTAAGCTTACCCTCTAATGTAGGCTGACCCCATGTTCAATAGACTTGAATCTTTTTATCCTCGTCAGTCTTCTAAGACTGAAACTCCTATCCAATTCCTCTAATGAAGAAATCTTTTTCTTTCCAACCTTTGTGGACGTAGGCATACGAGTAATAAAATTAAATTCTTGCTTCCGTTTTGAAAAGTATCACCAGCCCAAGCCTTTTTCGATGATCTTGTAGACGTAAAGGAACTCAATCACTGATAGCTCGTGCCCTTTGGTAGCCTGCCAGAAGATTGCACTTCCCACCAAAATTTTCCAACCATTTGGTGGGATCTATCTCAAGGCAAGTGATTGCCTACAAACAATGCAGTTCTAACTTACCCCAGAGTGCAAGGGTGTGCGATATAGTTTTAATTTAGTGAGATCGAGGTTAAATTCTCAGGGAACCTATGCAATAGTTTTTAAGTTTTAAAGATTGTAAACTAACTACTACTCAATTTAAAAATGAAAGATTTTCAATTATTTTAGGAGGATAATTTTCTAAAATTTTCTAATCAATCAACCGTTCAAATAAATTAAACCAATTAAATGAGATTTAGTTAAGATAATTTAATCAATTAAAAATAGCAAACAATCAACTTGAATATTAAAACTAGCAATAAATTAAACTAGAAAAACAAGTTAATTTAAGCAGAATAGAAATCTAATAAAGAAAATCTTGATTCAACTTTCAATTCCGGGTAGAATCACTTTTCACAATCCGATGTGTAAATCACTACAATTTAGGTTTCACATTGTGGAAAAATAAATCGGAAAAATATTTTCATGAAAGTTCTTAAGTTCCCAAAATATGGATTTATATTCACGTCTAGGATTATAAACCCAAAAAATTTTTTTTATATTATTTTTGGGTTCAATCCTGATTTATTTATTTAAAAATGTAAAAGAATATTTAAATCAAAAATCCTTACCAGTAATTGTAGAGAATATAGTTAAGGGTTTTTGCTTCCAAAATTTTTTTGATGATAAATAAAATCAGATTAAAAAGAAAAGGTAGAATTATTTATGAATGCTATTATATCACATATATAACCCTACACACATCGGATTGATCTAGCATTCCACCATTCCTTGACTCGTTGAATCAAGATAAGAAGGGTTTAGCCAAACATAGTTTTATCACATGAAAAATAAATAAAAATAGTGAATGAAAGAAAAAAACTTCCATTAAATCAAAATATTAAAATACTATACTTCAGAGCAATGGAGTAGTCGAATCGACAAACAAACAATATTGAAATTGTTCCAAAATTCACACAAAAATCACTTAATTACATTCTATTCTCCTTAGCAAAAAAAAAAACTAGAAAAGAACGGTCTATATCAGAAAAACATCTGACAGTTGAAGAAAAACATAGAGTACATAGATGACTCCGAAAACGTAGACGTATAAATCCGTGCATCATAGTTATTGGTGTCTGGATCGCTCGATAGGGGTGTGCGGACACTAGAAAGGTTCAAGTTTGAATTTTACTCCCTAGCTTTATCTTCCTTCTACATCTTTGTTGCTGTCCGAACCGAGCATCAAAGTGTTCAGACAACAGTGACTTCTTTAGCCTCTTTATCATTGTTTATTTCAATAATTTCAATCTCTTTCTTGCATTTTGAAAATAAAATACCATAAATAATAAAAAATAACTAAAAACTCTAAAATTAATTAAATAAATGCATGATTTATGTTCTAAATTATGGTTTGTAATTACACTTTTTTAGTGTAATCACAGCCCCTCAACTTAAGCATGACTAGTCCCTAGCAATGACATTATTAAAATAAAATGCTATCCTATTTCTCTTTTCATTGGAAACACGGTTGCACTTAGCAATGTGCAACAAGCCTTTTAAACCTTGAGGTTTTCCATAGTGGACGAGCGAAGTCCCGTGAGGGCTTGCAATGAATTTACCCACAAAATTCCTAAACTAGTTTAATGAATGGTAATATTCAATTTAACAGCTCCTGATTTAAGTTCAATATCAAATAAGTAACGAAACTCAAAAATTGCATAAAGTTTCCCAGAGTACATTAAACTCGCCTAACTTTTCAACCATTAAATTTTCAAATGTGCCAATTCATGTCGTTCATTCAAAATGGATTTCAAGTATACTCAAAGATCACGGCCTTGACTTCAAATCTCACCAAGTTATCCACTCACAAATGAAATCACCCAAGAAGGGTTATTCTTATGGTTTATGAATTAATATATAGAGTGTTGCATAGCTTCTTGAATTGAATGTGTTAATGCATAAACAAGAAAACTACCATCAACTATATGAGATAGATCAATGCTCTTATAAGTATCCTTCACCTAAAGTCCATTAGGTCTTTATTAGATTGTAACTTGGCCATGAGATATGGGTTAGACAAGTAAATGATAGGAGACTTTAGAATGTATATCTAAGGATTATAATGATAGTGCAATACCATACTCCCCAGCTTTTCTCTTTTCAACTCCTCGAATGCCAAACATTGAGGTTTTATTACTTTTTTCTTTTCTTTATTATTTTTTCTTTTTCATGGGACTGATAATAATGAACTTACGAAATGCTACATGCCTTTTTTTCTCTTTTATTTTTTATTTTTTTGGAAGAAGTCCTTGTTGTTTCACCATACTTTCCAATTACAAGCTCCTCCGTTGTACACCTTGTTACAATTTTTGCACAAGTATCCCATGACATGTAAGGGTTGACAAACTTATATATCTAATGCTAAAGGGTTATAAATGTGGTTAAAACAAGAAACTTTATATATTATTTTTTTCTTCAAAGGCTTCAAAGTGGCTCCAAAGTTATTGTAATTAAAGAAAAGTCACAGGCTTCCAAATGAAAGAAAGATGCCCTAACATCACTCTCTAGGTTAATAACACTTTGTCAGAGGCGTTGATCCATGCATGTATGTAAAAAATAGTATCTTGTGCATTTAATACCAAAGCAAAATAATGTGATAAAGCTATTCAAGAAAAGTGAGACCAAATAAATCATATAGATCATTAAGTACAAAACCCTTAAGAACAAAAGCTCAGGCTCAAAAGCTTACAAAATATTGGGTTTTAAGTCTCCACCTATGTCTTGGCATACTTAAATGACTAAATCTCATGAACTCAAATCCTTAACACACTTTTATTTCAATAGTCTCGAGTGACAAGTTTTCTATGCATTAGAAAATTTTATGTTCAACTTAAATTAAGTGCCTTATTCAAAATTGAAATCAAACCATTCATTATTGTCATGAGTAACACCACCATTAAACCAGTTACTAACACATGCAACAGTTATTAATTTTAATAATGACATATCAAATTTAAAGTTATCATACAAACACCCCCACCCCCAAACTAAAGATACACATTGTCCTCAATGTGTTCAAAAACCATGAATAACAGTGTGTGTGTGTGGGTGAATGATGCATGATTAAAAATTGTACAAGAATTAAGCATGTGTCTTACTCATTTCCTAACTAGATCATTAATGGTTACCAAAAAAAAAGGTATAAAAATAAAAATAAAAATAAGAAAAAAAGTGTAACAAAGTTTAGATATTACCTCATGTTAGCATAATACTCATCAAAACATTTCATCATAACATTAAAAGGGACTTCTAGTGGTTTAATGGCCTCATTTTCAGAGTCAAAAGTAGGGAGAGAATCATCATCGATATTCTTATCCTCTTCAATATCCTCGTCCTTTTCAATATCCTCGTCAATGCCAGAGTTTAGGATATCTTCAAGGGGTGGAGTGACATCATAGTCAGAGTCTGCTATATCCTCAGTAGCTAGAGTGGATTCTATGTTAGTGTCTAAGGTAGGTGCATTGGGCCACTCAAGAGCTATATCTACCTCTGCCCATTCCATCCTTACTAAGATTTCTAGGTCAATGTCATTCCACCATTGTCCCTAAAAAAACTGATGTGGTGCTATGAGGAATAAAATGGAGATACTAAAATGGGAGGGGTAGGGGAATGCCCTCCTCAACAGAGTCATCGGGCCACTCATCTAGGCTAAACTCCGAGCTGTTAGAGTCATTCTCACCACTAGGATTATCAATAAAAAAATCTATCTCTTGTCCTTAATCTATTGGTTCAGATAGAAAAGAAAATAAATAAACAAAAACCAAAAAGAAATGAAAATAATAAAAGTAAATAAAGGTGAAGAAATAAAGATTTAGGATTATAAACCCAAAATATTATAATCAGATTAAAGTCACCAATGTTTAATCGATACTCAAATATATCCAAAAGAATTAAGAGTTTTAGGAGTACGAAAATTTGCTCAACATCCTATAATCGAAAAATAAATACATGTCACAAAATAAAAACTAAAGAAATATCTATCTGCTCATCACTAAGGAGGGGGTAAGGTGGCCTAAAATCTGGGAATTGACTGAAAACAATTTGAAGTCATCTTCCTTGCTCCTCCTAATTTCTAAGGACTTGCTCAATTACTCTATGGTTGTCTTTCTCATATTACTCCACGTGAAAGACCCTTTCAGCTAAATCCCCAGTAGCTGCCTGCATGTTATGGATTATATCAGTTAAGGCAGCATTGGATATTTCTTTATCTTCCTCCTCTAGAGAGCTGGTGCGTTCCTTTTTCATATGACCAGGCTTTGGATTTCTCTTTTTGTTGAGGAATAGATGACCACAGGATTTTGAGTAGGAAGTGTAATTATATGGCTGGAGGACAGTGGCTAAAGGCAATTCATCAGAAATCAATACACTCTTCAATCTAAAAATTTGAGTCAAAGCACCCCCCAAAAGGTAACCTTGTTTGAGCACTAAGATACTCAAAAGTGTATAGAACCTGCTGCCATAAATAAGCTAGAAAATCTATAGTCATCCTCATGCCTATCGTATAAATAAACTTGGCACTAAGTGGGCTGCAGTCAGAGTTATGATTTTGGGGTAAGAGATTGGTGTAAGAAAACATATGTGAAGCCTAGTATTTATCGTTCAGCTCAGACACTGGCTTCCTATATTCTCTAGGCCATTCAAGACCTTCCCAAAGTATTTCAACTGCTACGGTGGTTGTGGGAGGAGTGCCCTCAGATGGATAAGAAAATTTAGGTGTTGGACTCTAAGCAATTGGAAGAATTGGGCAAAATCATCTTGGGTTATGGTGATATCTACTCCCAAACCCAACTAGAAATAGTCTCCTTCCCTCTACGCCTATTAATTGTATTTTTTAACATTGGCATAGAATTCCCCAACTACGTCTACTACACAATGTCAGCAAAATCTAGTTAGGTTAATCTATTGTTGACCCTCAAAGTTCCGAAGCAACAAAAACTCCTCACTCTTAAAATGGTCAATTAGCCACTATCTTTCCACTATTATTAGTTTATATACCCATGTGTCATCATATTTATTCTTAGCCCTTTTACACCAAAATCTATCACTATCAAAATAGGAATCATCGAGAATTCTGGTAACAACACAATTGATTCAAGGGGCCATTGTACACTACATGACAAGAATATTTGGATTCAATAAATATTAAAACAACCCCTATGTCCACACAAGTTCAATGGCCCAACTAAGAGTGAAATTTAAATTAGAAAAATACTAAGGTTATTCACATGGAGTATAAAAGATAATTGTCTCCTATTATTAACAATATCTAAGTCAATGTTAAATATGTTTTCCAAACAAAATCATCAAGGAATTGAGCATCCTGGATCTCACAATCAGATCCAGGGCAATGGTAGGCATTGTAATTCCAAAACCACACATTCAGGGTCTGGCCATTTCAAATTTTGGATTATAATCTATAGACCAACATAGTCGAGTCTACATACAGAGCAAGTACTGCACAAAATTTACCTCACGTTGGCAAAAACACAGTGGATAGAAAAATATTTAGGTGAAAAGTGTTCTTCAAACCCAAATGATTGAGCTGAAATCCCTACACTAGAATCAAAAATGATAAATACAAAGAATTGGATTAAAAACGTGAAAGAAACACAAATGCAATGGAATTCCCATTTTCAGGATCATCGGAAGCATGAAATCAGAAACACAAGTAATTTGGAAACATAGGGTTTGAATTGATGCTTACATGAGTGGAAAAAAAAATCATCGATTAACACTTAAAATGTCACAAAAATCTTGGATTGAACTCAAGTTGAATGTTTCTTAAACGTTTCTTAAAGATTTCTTGAAGATTATCAGTGTAAGTAGAGAGAGATGTATAGAAGGAGTAGAGTAGTGTGACCGAAATTTTGAATTTTGGACTGTTAAAACCCCTGTACATGAGGTGTTCGGACCACTCCTAAGGTGTCTAGATAGTAGAGAAGAGGGAAGAAATTTTGTTGGGAAATATGAATTTGTTGTCCGAACCACTCCATAGAGGTGTCCAGATAGCAATGTAAAAGTAATTTTAGAAAATGTGTCTAGCAATTAGGGTGTCTGGACCAGTATCGAGCTATCTAAACATCAGAGATGAAGAAGTTAAGAATATTTAGGTACCAATTAGGGTGATTAGATGCTAATGATGAAAAACCAAAAAAGTTTAGATAATAAGAAATCCTATCATTATAACTATTAAAACTAACCGTTAAAGCTAATATCTAAAAATTAAAATAAAGTTAATTACTCTACTAATGTACATACAATCCTTAGAAAATGACGATGAATCACTCAAATAAAGAAGGATCTGGAAGATCCTATGATTCCACAACCCCAACGAAATTCTCAGGGTATGGTTTTAACTGATGGCCATTCACTTTGAATCGATTCCTTTTCTTAGGATTCTCTATTTCAATAGCACCAAGTTCAGAAACATGTTTTACTATGAATGGCCCAAACCATCTCGATTGAAGTTTTCTGGAAATAAATGAAGTCATGAATGATAAAGAAGTACTTTCTGACCTTCATGAAATGAATGTTGTGCCATATGTTTTTTTTTTTTTTTTTTGGTAATGACATTGTGCCATATGTTGGTCATGTACTTTTTTCTTCTTTTCCTTTGAAATTTGTGCATTTTCATATGCATCATTCATCAATTCATCCATTTCTACAATTTGAAGTTTATAGTGAAGTCTGAACTCGTTGATATAAACGTTGAATCGTTTAATAGCCCAATAGGCTTTATGTTCTAACTCAACGGGAAGATGGCACGGCTTTCCATAAGCAAATCTATATGGAGACATCCCAAGGGTTGTTTTGTAAGCCATACAATATGCCCATAGAGAGTTAGTCAATCATAGTGACCAATACTTACGATTTGGAGTAACCTTTTTCTCAAGAATTTGCTTGATTTCTCTATTAGCAAGCTCTACTTGGCCACTTGTTTGTAGGTGATATGATGTGCCTACCTTATCAACCACTCCATATTTCAGTAATAATGAACCCACTAGACGATTACAGAAATATTTTCCTCCATCACTTATAATTGCTCAAGGCATCCTAAAATGCAAGAATATATTCTTATAGAGGAATTTGAGTACAACTTTGTGATCATTAGTCCGTGTGGCTACTACTTCAACTTTTTCAGAGATGAAATCAACCCCTACTAAGATATATTCATAACCAAACGAAACTGGAAAAGGGCCTATGAAATTAATTCCCTAACAGTTAAAAACTTTTAATACGAGAATAGGGGAAAAAGGCATCATCTTTTTGTGTGTTAGGCTTCCCAAACGTTAGCATCTGTCATATGTGATACAAAAATGATGAACATCTTTGAAGAGTGTAAGCTAATAAAATCCACATTTAAGGATTTTTGCTGTTGTTTTGTTTGTGAAAAAAAAATGGCCACCATAAGCTTAGGAGTGATAGAATTCAAGTATGCCTGGTACCTCCCACTCAGGAATACAACGTTGTATTACTTGATCAGGGCAATATTTGAACAAGTAAGGATCATCCCAAAAGAAAACTCGAACATTACAAAAGAATTTCTTCTTGTCTTTAGAACTCAATTTATTTCAGATTTGTTTTATCACTAGATAATTGGCAATATTAGCATACTATAGAGGAGTGGAAGCTGTTATTGCCGCTACATTAAACAATTGTTCATCTGGGAAACTATCATTTATTTAAATTTCATCTTTGGGTTAAGCTTCTGCCGATAAACATAACAGGTGGTTAGCTACAACATTTTTCGCTCTTTTTTTATCTCTTATTTCAAGGTCAAATTCTTATAAAAGTAATATCCAACGAATTAATCATGGTTTAGCCTCTTGGTTAGTCAACAGGTATTTAAGACCAGAATGATTAGTAAACACTATAACTATCTAACCAATAAGATAAAAGCAAAATTTTTTAAGGGCCAAAACAACTGCTAACATTTCCTTTTTAGTTGTTGTTTAATTTCTCTGTGCATCATTAAGAGTTTTACTTGCATAATAAATGACATGTGCTTTTTTGTCATTTCTTTGCCCTAGCACAACACCAATCGCATGGTCACTTAAATCATACATCAGTTTAAATGGAAGTGACCAGTTAGAAGATTGTAGAATAGGGGTTGTAGTTAAGCAACCCTTGAGTTTTTCAAATGCTTTTTGACATTAGGGTGTCCATTCACAAGATGTATCTTGTGTCAATAAATGACAGTTTTGAAATATCACTAAATGATTGAATGAATTGCTGGTAAAATCCAGCATGCCCCAGAAATGATCTAATATCTTTAACAGATTATGGAGTGGGAAGTTTATGAATTAATTCCACTTTTTCTTAATCCACTTGGATGCCTTCTTTGGAAACCATATGTCCTAACACAATACTTTTAATCACCATGAAGTGACACTTTTCCCAATTAAGAACTAAATTTTTCTCTTCACATCGTGTCAAAACTAGATCATGATTCTTCTACGATTTCAACGATTTCTTCTACCATTTCACTAAATATGCTAATTATGCAATGCTGAAAGGTAGCGGGAGTATTACAAAGGCCAAAGGGCATTTTTCTATATGCAAAGGTACCAAAAGGACAAGCAAAAGTAGTTTTAGCTTGATCCTCTAGAGCAACCTCTATTTAATTATAGCTCGATTAACCATCTAGGAAACAATAATACGCATGCCCAGCTACTCTTTCTAATACTTGATCTAAAAATAGGAGAGGGAAATGATCTTTTCTAGTAACTTGGTTGAGTTTTTTTATAATCAATGCATACTCTCTAACTAGTTTGAATTCGAGTTGGAGCCAACTCGTTATTTACAGTCCAAATCACTGTGACACCAAATTTCTTTCGAACTACTTGTGTAAGGCTCACCCATTTAGAATCAAAAATTGGTCAAATAATTCCTACATCTAGTAATTTCAATACTTCAACTCTTACTGCTTTTTTCATGTTCAGATTGAGTTATTTTTGCATTGATGAATTGGTTTGGCATCCTCTTCTAAATATATTCAATGTGTATAAAGGAGCGGACTTATATCAGTTAAATTTGCCACTGACTAGCCCAAAGCTTTCTTGTGGCTTTTCAAAAGATTTACCAATTGATGTTATCAGTTGTCAATTTAGAAGAAATAACTACTGGGTAAGTCTCTCTTTCTCCTAGAAAAGTGTATTTCAGATTGCTAGGTAATGGTTTTCTATCAAAACTTGGAGCTTTCATTGTTGATGACTTCATTTTATTTAAAAGCGGTCCCAAGTTTTCAAAGGTTGGCACCCATTTCCCAACAAACATTATTGGGTAAATCTCCAACCAATTGAAGATTTTTCCTACTTCATCACTTTGAACCATGGAATTCAATCTCTCCTCATTAAAGAAAATTGCTTTTTCTAAAGGATCTTCAATGAATTCACAATCAACATAATCTTGGACTGTAGCTTCAACTAAGTCCACCTCTTGTATATCAAGCACCTCGTTTGGTTGTTTATTGGCATGAAAGATATTTGTTTCAAACTTGATATTATCAAAAGACATTTTCATGGATCAATTCCTGCAATTTACAAGGGCATTTGATGTTACTAAGAATGATCTTTTAAGAATTACAAGTGTCTAAATTGGTGCTAATAAACTGGTTAATGGTTGAGTATTAAGGATAATGAAATCCATTGGAAAGTAAAAATTTTCCACTTGAACTAGTACATCTTCAGCTATACCTCATGGGACTCTAATTCATCTATCAACAAGCTGTAAAGTCACACGAGTAGGTTTTATTTCTCCTAAGCCTAGTTGTTCATACACTGAGTAGGAAAGTAGGTTAAACTTGCCCCTAAATCAAGCAGTACTCGACTTATATAGTGCTCCCATGTGTGACAAGAGATGGTAGGACAACTAGGGTCCTTATATTTTGAAGGTATGACGTTACAATATGGCACTTGCTTGCTCAGTGAGAAATGCTTTCTCTTTTACATTTAATCCCCTCTTTATAGCACATAATTTTTTTTAAGAACTTAGCATATGAAAAGATTTGCTTAATTGCATCAAGTAGAGGTATGTTAATTTTTACTTGCTTGAATACCTCTAGCAATTTAGTAGTTTGGGCTACTTTCCTTACTTTCAAGAATCGTTGAGAAAATTGTGCCTTAGGAGCATATTCCCTAAACACTATCAATGGTTTCTCACTTGTCTCTTTTTCTTTTTCTTTTTTCTTCTTCTTACTCTATTCTTTTTCAGACTTGCCTTCATCAATTATTGTTGGCTGCTTTCCTACCTTCTTATTATTTTCCAACATCCGCTTAGATTCTAACTCTTCCTTTGTCTCAACCACCTTAGGGTGAATGGTTTTATCTATAATTTTACCATTCCTTAGTGTTTTGATGTTTTGAACCTATTTAACATTCCCAAGTATGTTAGAAGATCCTTCAACATGTTTGGCTCGAGCTATTGGATTTGGACGAGGTTATGCAGGAAATTGACCTTTTAGTTAAGAACTCAATGTTTGAGTTAGAAATGTCAATTAATTCCTAATATCATCCAAAGCTTTGTTATTTTGAGCCCACAGTGAAGATTGTGTGTTCATAAATTGTTGAAGTGTCTCTTTAGTGCATCTTTCACTTGGGGGAAGATATGTATTTTGAGGTGGTCCTGCATTATGAGACAATCCTGAGCTATGGATTGGAACTTAAAGAATAGGTGGATGTGGAGCATGATATGGTTGTGGTATTTTTGCTCCCTCATTTCTCCAACTAAGATTAGGGCGGTTCCTCCAAGTTAGATTATATGTTTTAGAATAAGGGTTTTCCCCTTGATTTTGTCCTTAATATGGTGAGCGAAGTTGATTCACAGCATGGATAGGGAGTTCACTAGATTGCTGACCTTGCACAACTTCTCTACAAATTGGGATGGTAGGATAATCATCAATCTAATGTGTTTGACTATCATACACAATGCAGTAAACATTTGCACTGGGTTCTTTGATAGCAAGTGCGTCTTTTTTAATTTTCAAGGTCTCAACTTCCTTCATCAGTGTCGTAAGTTTTGCCTTGAGGTCATCTGATTCATTCAATTGGTGTATACCTTTGCTTGGTGTAATACTGGCAGCTTGAGTACTTTGAAATCCCGTGGTATCCCAAGTTTGTGCGTTTTCAGCTAAGAATTTGAACTATTCATATTTTTTTAGGAGTTTTGTCATAAAACTGTCTATTCTATATGGTTTCCACAAATTGTTTTAGTTGTGGTGTCAGCAATCCATATAAGATACTAGCAAGACGCTAAACGTCAAATCCATGGTGCGGACAAGAATGTAACAGAGTTTTGAGCCTTTTCCAACATTGATTAAAAAGTTACAACAAGTTGTGGGGCAAAGTTCAAAATCTAATGTTGTATGACATCAGTTCTATTAGGTTGGAAAAATTTCTTCAGGGACTTAGCCTGTATTTCATCCTATGTACGAATGGAATTAGATAATAAAAATTCAAACCATCTAGCAGCTTTATCTTTCAAAGAAAATGGGAAGAGCTTAAGGAATACTAAATCTATAGGACATCCTTGATCCTTAATAGTGACACAAATGTTCCAAAAACCAGTAAGATAATCGTATGGATTTTCAGAGTCCATACTTTGGAATGTAGACAATAATTAGATCATGCTAAGCTCAAAGTTGAAAACTCCTTAGTATTCTGGCCAAACTATACAGGATTTAGGGGTGTGCCTATCTTGCTGTACTATGTTCCTCAAAGAACGTCTAGCAGCTACAGCTTGGCTTTCAGCCATTTCTAGAGTAGGAATAGGAGAACTAAGAATTTGGAGTCCTACGAAGAGGTTCTCATATTCGAAAGGAAGATCTATGAGTTCAAGACGTCTTAATCTATCGTTTTCCCTGTGATTCCAAGCGCTCACATGCTAATTACTAGTTCTATAAAAGCACTAGTGTCCGCACCACTTGATCGCAGTGTTTAGACAACAATAAGACATTCTGGGCAGTTTGGAAGAAAAATGATTTTTTTTAATAAAAAAGACAATAAATTAACTTAAACCTTAAATAACCTAAAAATGAAAATTGGTTCCTTGGCAACGACGCCAAACACTTGACCGCCTCCAAACAATGCAGTTATAACTTACCCCTAAGTGTAAGGGTGTGTGGTGTAGTTTTAACTCAGTGAGACCGAGGTCGAATCCTCAGGAAACTTATGCAATAGTTTCTAAGTTTTAAATGTTGTAAATTAACTACTATTCAATTTAAAAATGAAAGATTTTCAATTATTTTAAGAGCATAATTTTCTAAAATTTTCTAATCAATCAACCGTTCAAATAAATTAAACCAATTAAATAAGATTTAGCCTCTTCATCATTGCTTGTTTCGATAATTTCGATCTCTTTCCTGCATTTTGAAAACAAAATACTATAAATAATAAAAAATAACTAAAAAATTTAAAATTAATTAAATAAATACATGATTTATGTTCCAAATTATGGTTTGTAATTACACTTTTCAAGTGTAATCAGCTAGATTGAGGTGGCTTAATGCCTCTTGAATGAACTTTGGCAAGGGAAACCGAAGGCCCCCAATCAAAGCTGCCTCGTATACTGTGATTTCACTAATCGTCAGTGAACATGCATGCAGAATCCCCACTCTCGGGACTTTATATGTAAGGTCCAAGGAAAACTGGAAGTCAGTTATTAGTTTTGAAATCTTCTCAGGGCTGATGGTTGATCTAATATCTTCTGCCTCAAACCCACCGTCTCCTTGGTTGGTAACGGTGATGTTGGGTCATTTAGACCCAACACTAGGCTTAAAAGCATCTACAATGTGCCCCGTATCTTCACTTGCCATTTGGGGCCTGCTGGTACTGGGTACACTAGGATTTCTATGCCTAGGAAAGATATATCTGTTAGCATTGGACTCTCCACCACTAGAACCAGCTCTTCCTCGATCGCTCATCGCAATAGAAGGAAATAATTGAAATAAATTGAAAATATATACCAAAAAGATCAAACCACCAAAAATAGATTAGATATATCTGGGGTTGTCTACAAACCCTAAGGGATTTGGGAATCTATAGTTTTCCTCATAAAAGTAAGCACTGCGAATCAGCAGCCAGAGCATAAAATAGAAACGATGAAAAGTAAAAAGACGAGAGCAGATCTTACCAGTGCAAGAAAAAAGATGAATCTAGCAAGGATGAGTGATTTCAATCGTAGTTGCAGAAATGGAGTTGTAGGGATGAGTTCACGTAAATAGAAACCAAAAGGTCTCTACCGATATTTATATCATTGTTCTTTCAAAAGCAACGGATGTGATTTAGGCAGAAAAACTAATCCAATAGCTTGAAAATGGTGTACTGACGACTCTGATGTCATGATTACACTTGAAAAGTATAATTACAAACTCCCTAACTCAACACTTATTCATGCATTTAAATAATTAAAGTTGAAGTTTTAGTGTTATCGTATTACTTATACTTTTATTGTTTTATTTGCAGAGAAAAGGGTAAGGATGTCGAAGTTTATAGCTATGGAAATGGCCGAGAAAACAAAGAAAACGTCATGGTTCAAACCTCGCCTTGGATGGCCAAGACTAGCCCAAAGACCCAACCTAAAAGAGGAAGAAAAGCAAGAAAAAAAAGATACTTGGGGGTCGAGACCGTCCATCTAATGGTCGGGACCACAGTGTATATGAATTGAGAAGAAAGCATTCTGTGGTCCCGACCCCCAGACCAGACGGTCGGGACCACCGTGTATCCAGAAGCCACGAACTGAAACACCTCTTTTAGGGTTTCCTTGCATCTTTATAAGGATCCATTGCACGGCCATGAAGGGGGACACATCTCTTTGTTTACTACACTTTAGATTGAGAGTTAGATTAGGTTTTGATTAATTTTAGAGTGATTTGTACGCTTGGACGTGTGGATTTATAGAGGTTTTTGGAGTTTTCATCATTGTCTTCACATTACTTGTTCATATTTTCTTTTACATCCGAGTTACATTGTAAGTTGCACTTCGATTTACTTCGATTTATTTCGATTTACTTCGTAATATAATGTTTTGCTTGTTTCGATTCCTTTTTCGCATGATGGAATGTTCTTTTATCGTTTTTGTGATGTTTAAAGTAGTTTTAGCGTAAAACCCTAGTTCTTGATTCAACGAATCAAGAATGGGTAGTTCACGAAAAACCTTGGGATGTTAGTAGACCCTTTGCATGGATTGTGAGAGCTCATGTGTAAGGATCTACCGTGTTAAAATCTATTTTCAACTTGTTTCGAAAACATTCAAAACCGAAAATCTTTAACCATACTCGTTTGAAGTCACTGGTATGGGTTTTTGAATATAACCGTTTACATACTTTCGAATAAGGTTAAAAATACGTTTCGAATTCATTTCTAGTTTCGTTTGTTTGAAAAACTTTTGGAAACAAAGGTCTTTAACCATATCCGCTTGAGATCACTGGTACTGACCTTTGGTTACAATATTCATAACACTTTTCGAATTAAACCCTAATCTAGTTTTGAATAAACACATTCCAAGGTAAAGTAGTGAACTACCCAGACTTGAAAGTTTGATCAAGAACCTTTTTAGTATCGTGCTTGTTATTTAATTTAATTTATGAGTTGATTTATTCACTTTAAACTTTAGAGTAGATGCTTTGTTTGCACTTTAAAATTAAATTGAATTTCTTTCATTTAGAATTAAAACAAAAGCTTGAGTTGCTAAAAAATTAGTTTAAATTAATTTAGGTTCACCTACTAATTAAGAGAATAAGTTTAGAGCTTTTAACAAAGCCCTCCCTGTGGATTCGACCTCGGACTCACCGAGTTTTAAAACTATGAATACCCTCTTGCACTTGAGAGGTAGAACCCGAAACACTTTTTAGGGTCGGTCAAGTTTTTGGCGCCGTTGCCGGGGAGGGCAACTAAGCACTAGACTTGGGAGTTAGGAGGAGTTCACTTGAGAAATTGGGTGAATTTTTCTTTGCTCCATCTCTTTATTAGTAGTTTTCTTTCTTTTGCATTATAACATATCCATTGGCATACCATCTAATCTAGCTTGCATGTTAATTAATTTAGGTTGCATTTTAGTGTAATTTTTTTTTCTTTCATTTTGTTTTCATTTTTTTGCTTTCTTATCATGGATATTAGTTTTGGTGACTTCACTCATGGTCCTTTTGATGCCAAAGCCTACATAGAGTCTCTAAGTGACCAATTTGGATATGACTATACATTAGAGACCTATCACCAATTACCCCAATTCTTCGGGCATGAGGAGGAAGACCCATGTCTTCACCTTGATAGGTTTAAGGCAGTGTGTGGCTTATGTGATGACGTTAGAATGAGTAAGAGACTTAGGCTCATGTTTTTCCCTTTATCATTGCAAAGTGTGGCCGGTGACTGGTGTTGTGCTGTAAGTGAATGGGTCTGTACTTGGGAGCAATTTCATCAAACTTTTATCGAACATTTTCTCCTTATTCATCAAACCTTCTCCCATGGCCTTCAAATCAAAAAGTTTTATCGAAAGAAGGGTGAAGTATTTTATAAAAGCTGGGAGAGATTTAACAATCTTTTGGAAACATTCCCAAGTCACGGATTAGAGCTAGGGGACATTGTAGCCATATTATATAATGCTCTACCTAGTAGTTTATACCAGGCGTTTGGTAAAGTCTTAGATAGGGAATTTTTTGACCTTACCCTAGGTGAGGCATGGTCATTCCTCGAATTTTTCTATAAACACACCAGGCCATAGGGAAGACTTAAGCCTAGTTTTGAATCTCGTGCACTTGAAAGCCACACCAAACCTTCCCCATATGTTTATACTTCACTTGACCTTCATGATCTATCCTTTAGAAGTAGCATATGCATAGAGACTGATTATTGTGCCTATCCTAATCTTGTTCCACTCACTGAGGGCCAGTACGAAGAACCTCAGGATGATTGGCCTTGTGAACCTAATGATGCACAACTTGAGGACACTTTTTATCAATTCATGCAACAGCAGTTGAAAATTAATAACGGCTGGTACTAAGCCCTAGATGACTTGATAGAGCAAGTTTCTAAGTTAACACAAGCTATGAGTACCAATCTAAGTGGTAACATGACTGAGACGTCGACTTCAGACACTATTATAGGCACTAAGTAGGACAATTGCCCTAACTACATTGGGGATAACATTTGTAATGACCAACTTTCTCATAGTCCTCTAGACACTCCCATTCAGGATGTTCCCTTACCATCTACGGAGAGTCAGGGAGACATACAATTCTTTCCTACTACCGAGCTTGATGCTCAACCTACCCCAACCACCCCAAGCCTTATTGAGAGTCCTTTGACTCCAACTAAGCATTTGAATGCCACATGGCCCGAGGAACATATCATTGAATTGGTTGACCCCAGTTCACTCCACTACACAACCGAGGTTGAGAGTGGTGCACACCTCTCATCTCCTGACTTAGTCCAATCCAAAAGTCTTACTATGGGAATTGTGAGTGACGACCATGAGATTGGCCGTCATTGGGGAGAGGTAATAGACACAGGGAAGGTTTACATTGACTTTTTGGGTGTTGAGAGTTCATTCAAACCTAGTATTTCTACACCCATAGATTTAGTGGGCATTGAAAGACTTATTGAACCCACCATTTCCACATCCATAGATTTCTTGGGTATCAAGAGACTAATTGAGCCAACCATGTCCACCCTGCACTTATACTTTAGCCACATCCGAGGTTTTAAGAACCTCACTTGGCCTTTCATTCCTCAGTGTGTTTTACACCTAAAAAGCATCCATTTTCAGTGCTTCGTGGGTCCGAAGAGAACATTTTATTTCTTAAACCATTTGTGGATGCATGGGATAGAGAGGGTGTTGGATAACACTTTTGTCTTCATTTCATTTGTACATAGTAGATTAGATTTTTCATTTTCTTATTTTCATAGTTCTTTTTTAATTTGATTCTCTTCCTTTATTTTATTTTATTTTATTTTTATTTCTTCTTTCGTACTAACCCTTGTTCTTGTCTTATTTTCATTTCATTTTATGTCTAACCTTTTTCTTTTGAATAGTTTATTTTGTTTTCTTCAAATAAGGAAGTTCTTGAGGTAATACCCTTCCTCTCCTTCTTATTTAATCTTGCACTTTCAATTTTGGTACTCCATCATATATAATTGTTGTTGTTGGGAGTGCTGTATAATCTAGGTTGGGGGGTGTTTTGGGTGATGCCTTAAGGGGTTTGAATAATGGGTATATGCTTGGTTTAATTTGTGCTATGTTCTTATTTGTGCTTTTTGTGGCTATTATTTCATGCTCACTTTGCACACTACTGACCCACTTATGCATCATAGTTTTCACATTGAGGACAATGTTTAGTTTAGGTTGGGGGGTAGAGTTCGCATGATGACACTTTGTGCTAAAATTGTCAAATTTTTCAAAATTTGAGCATTTTTTAGCTTGAACACATGAACTTAGCACATTTATACTTACATGTCAACCCTTTTGGTTTGGTCAATGGTGAATTTGAGTGAGATAATGATGAGTGAGTTTTGTTCAAGTTTTAATAGGAAACTTAATTCAAGTTGAGTGTGCTATAACCTTGTGAATTTTCGTGACTATCATGGAGAAGAACTTATGTGCTTAGGAGTAGATTTTATTTAACATTGGTTAATTAAGCATTCTTGGACTAGGTGGAGACTTATACCCCTTAATTGTGAGCTTTTGAGCCTTATATTCTTTTTCTTGAGGGGTTGCATATAATCACAGCTCTTTTGCTCTTCACTTTGGTTTTCAATGCACTAATTGCATCACACACACTTGCATGAGTTTCACTTGGCACATTATGAGTTGTTGCAAGCTTTGAACATGATGCTAGGCTATCTTTGCTATTGTTGGGCCTTTTCATCCTTCCTTGATATGAAATTACCCTAGGAACCAACTTGAAGCCTTTTAATAAAGTGTGTGATATTTATATATATGTTTTCTCGGCTCCCACCTCATATATTATCCCATAACCTTGTTCACACACTTTTAAGCCTTACCCTTACATGTTTTTGGGTTGTGAAAAGTGCCTCAATGTTAGTGATGTGAGTGGGGGTTGGGAATGGAAACTTTTGAGAGCATATTGAGAGGGAATAATGGGTGGAGAATTCAGCTTATGTTTATTTCATTATTTAAAAAAAAAAGAGAAAAAAAAAGAGAAAGAAAAAAAAATAAAAAAAAAGAAAAAAAAGAAAAAAGAAAAAAAAAAGTCTATCATTCATTTTTGCTTATGTAATTTTGGGACTTGTGCATTGTATTATAATTATTGAGAATGTCCCATGAGTAGTTTGTAAGTTAGTGAATAAGCTTCTTGTTGTAGTTCTTCTTGGGGTTGGAAAGGAAAGGGGTAGTTTGGGACTTGTGTGCACTTGAATATCTTTATCCCAAGACATGTGCCTTGATTTCCATATCTTCCATTGTTCACCATTACCCTTGGCCAAGTTACAACCAAAACAAAGACCTAGTGGATTCTAAGCAGGCAACTCTTGTATTGTGCATGTAGTGGTCTTGTTTAGGTTGTGTGGTGTGATCTCTTGCATATGCATTGGAACATTATCATGAGCTATCCACTTTAAACTTTAATTCAGTTCACTCACATGTTTGTGGGGTTATGTGTAACTAGGATAGCATTATATGCTATTAGGAATGTGTGAACCCTTGAATGAGTGAATTTCTTTCTATGAGTGGAATCCTATGAGCTTTTGAAGTCAAAACTTAGTTCCAGTTATGCTCTTGAGACCTTGTTGAATGAATGAAACAATTTTGCACACATGCTTTTTCTACTTTGATAGTCCATGCATTTATGCTTAGCACTTGGAAATTACACATGATATTTGGATTTTGTAACTTGTTGAGCTTGAACTTAATTCATTTTTTTATCTTGTTCACTCTTTGACACATTAAGACCATGCCATAGAATTTTGTGGGTAGATTCACTGCAAACCCTCACGAGACTTTACTCGTCCACTAGGGGGAACCTAGGGGTTTAAAGGGCTTGCTACACGTAGCTAAGTGTAGCCATGTTTTCAATGAAAAGAGAAATAGGATAGTAGTTGCATCTTATTTTAATAAAGAACATCATGCATTTCATTTTAATAAAGAGCATTGCTAGGGACTAGCAATGTTCAAGTTGGGGGGTGTGATTACACTTGAAAAGTGTAATTACAAATTCCCTAACTCAACACTTATTCATGCATTTAAATAATTAAAGTTGAAGTTTTAGTGTTATCGTATTACTTATACTTTTATTGTTTTATTTGCAGAGAAAAGGGTAAGGATGTCGAAGTTTATAGCTATGGAAATGGCCGAGAAAACAAAGAAAACGTCATGGTTCAAACCTCGCCTTGGATGGCCAAGACTAGCCCAAAGACCCAACCTAAAAGAGGAAGAAAAGCAAGAAAAAAAAGATACTTGGGGGTCGGGACCGTCCATCTAATGGTCGGGACCACAGTGTATATGAATTGAGAAGAAAGCATTCTGTGGTCCCGACCCCCAGACCAGACGGTCGGGACCACCGTGTATCCAGAAGCCACAAATTGAAGCACCTCTTTTAGGGTTTTCTTGCATCTTTATAAGGATCCATTGCACGGCCATGAAGGGGGACGCTTCTCTTTGTTTACTACACTTTAGATTGAGAGTTAGATTAGGTTTTGATTAATTTTAGAGTGATTTGTACGCTTGGACGTGTGGATTTATAGAGGTTTTTGAAGTTTTCATCATTGTCTTCGCATTACTTGTTCATCTTTTCTTTTACATCTGAGTTACATTGTAAGTTGCACTTCGATTTACTTCGTAATATAATGTTTTGCTTGTTTCGATTCCTTTTTCGCATGATGGAATGTTCTTTTATCGTTTTTGTGATGTTTAAAGTAGTTTTAGCGTAAAACCCTAGTTCTTGATTCAACGAATCAAGAATGGATAGTTCACGAAAAACCTTGGGGTGTTAGTAGACCCTTCGCATGGGTTGTGAGAGCTCATGCGTAAGGATCTACCGTGTTAAAATCTATTTTCAACTTGTTTCGAAAACATTCAAAACTGAAAATCTTTAACCACACTCGTTTGAAGTCACTGGTATGGGTTTTCGAATATAACCGTTTACATACTTTCGAATAAGGTTAAAAATAGGTTTCGAATTCATTTCTAGTTTCGTTTGTTTGAAAAACTTTTGGAAACAAAGGTCTCTAACCATATCCGCTTGAGATCACTGGTATTGACCTTTGGTTACAATATTCTTAACACTTTTTGAATTAAACCCTAATCTAGTTTTGAATAAAAACATCCCAAGGTAAAGTAGTGAACTACCCGGACTTGAAAGTTGGATCAAGAACCTTTTTAGTATCGTGCTTGTTATTTAATTTAATTTATGAGTTGATTTATTCACTTTAAAATTTAGAGTAGATGCTTTGTTTGCACTTTAAAATTAAATTGAATTTCTTTCATTTAGAATCTAAAACAAAAGTTTGAGTTGCAAAAAAATTAGTTTAAATTAATTTAGGTTCACCTACTAATTAAAAGAATAAGTCTAAAGCTTTTAACAAAGCCCTCCCTGTGGATTCGACCTCGGACTCACTGAGTTTTAAAACTACGACTGCCCTCTTGCACTTGAGAGGTAGAACCCGAAACACTTTTTAGGGTCGGTCATGTCACGGCCAATATATACCCAACACGTGGCAGGGAAGTAGAGGGGCCACGTCCTTTCAAAGTACGCATATGCGCCTGCCATGCCATAGATGCATGCATGTTCCTAAAGACAAATCAACCATCAGATTCCCCTCGGTCAGCTTAGGTGACAGAGGGAATTGGGGGCATCTGATAAGATGATTTCCGATTGAGGTAGTTATCAGATTCCCCTCGGTCCACTTAGGTGACTAGGGGAATTGAGGGCATCTGATAGGGTGGCTCCTGACTGAACAGGGTTACCTAATCGATTTATCTCATGACCCAAGCTGACCAATCGATTTTAGTTCTAGATCGACTTGAACAACCATTACATTAAACATAAGATAGCTGATGTCACAATCATATGTATAACTGTCCTCTAGCATATTCCATGATATGCGCCTATGAAATTACTGTCTGCCTCATAATAGTTTTGATAATCAATTGAGAGAATTGACCTTGTGATCTTCAATACAGGTGGCATAACCTGATTGGAGAGAAGCATGATTGTCTGAGGCTCATGTGCATCTTGTCTACGCAAGTTTTGCACCTCTATATATACCATCTTCTTAAGTATACAGATACAACACTTTTACCTTACTGAAATTCCACTAAAATACTTTCTCTATTCTTTTGCTAACTTAAGTATCGGAAACTCTTTAGAAGGTACCACACCGGTATACTAAATAGTTTTTCGGACTTGGATTGGATTTATGAGAGAATACAAAGTTACTGAACCATCAAAGCTCATTGATGCCCAAATCCGAGAGCTAAAGAAAAGGGAAACATATATCATTATCATTTTGAATTATTCAATACAATAATAGATTTGAAACTTATGGAGTTGGAATGAGGACTTTTAAAGCCAAATAGCGAGTTACTTGTTTGTGTGGGAGCTCTCAATCCAAGTAACTCATTTTCTTCTTTTAACAAGAAAACATTTCTCTGTCTTACTTAATTGTATCCAAATGATTTCTCTTTAACAAATCTTGTGACACCTTAGCATTAACTTTGTTGGTTGCGTTTGCATCAGTTAAGGGGGAATTTTCATCTATGAAGATCGTGAAACAACGACTGCGCAATCAAATGGTATATAAATGGCTCAATGATTGTCTAATTCCATACTTTGAAAAGAAAGTTTTTGAATTAGATTCCGATGAAGTTTTTTTTTTTTTTTTTTTTTGAAAGGTAAAAGATTCTGAATGAAGTGATTACGTAATATTACCAAACAAAATTATTGGCACAAAAATAGCCCTAGACACGTGGCATGTTTTTGAGCGATAAAGGAAAGTGCTTGATGAAGCCAGAGCAATAAAGGGTGATTGAGGTTGGGTCCCACCTCGTTTTTGAATTGAATGAGTATGGGATCTAATCATAAATGTGAAATAGTCATAAATAAACTAACTTAATTATTTAAAAGTTAACTTAGTTAGTTTATCTCTTTACAAGTGGCAGACAGAAGTAATATTTGAGCGTCTAAGAGAGCAAACCCAGTCAATTCAGACACTCATTTTGCCTACATGCATTAAATGCGGAATGGGGGTATTAAATGAGAATAGAAAGGCATTTAAGGAGACTGGGATTACTGCGTATTATAATATATATACAGGATACACAAAGATTACAATCTAATCATTTATTTTTTAATTTATTTATATTGTCTAACTATAAATACAACACTTACCTCCAAAATTCAGGTATGCTTTCTATTATCAAAAAAATGCTATTTCCTCTATTTTCTATAAAATACTTCAAGCTCTTGTTGACTTTGCCATCGAAGGGTTTTCTGGTCGGGGACCTTCTCTTTGGCAATAATCTTCTGTTTCTTTGTACTCAACAGGCTTGTTTTCGAGTTTCCAATTAACGTGGAGAGTAAGTTTCGGCAAGGAAGATTTTATTGCCACACAAAAATGAAAACTCAATTCAAACAATTGTAACTATTATTCAAACGGATAAGGTTTATGTAATATTACATTTGTTTATAGATTAAATATATGCAAGTCAATATTTTCATATATTTTTTTCACTTTTAATAAGTCAACCATTCAATTACGACCCAATTTCACCCCTGCAGCCCAGTACTTTACTTGTAGACATTTTTTTATACTATTTTTAAGCCTAAAGTTTAAGTAAATATTGTTTTTTTTAAAGTATTTAAAACACAGTATTAGTTAAACAGCACTATTTTAAATGATATTTTTAACGGACAGTGTTTTGAACAACATTTTTTACTGTGACTTATCTAAATGTAAACTTATTGTGCCACAAAAAAATTAATCAATTTAATCTCTCTATAAAAAAATTTTAATAAATAAGAGCTTAAATTTGAATGTATGACTTCTAAGAATTTAAGATATAGTAAACCAATTGATAAAATATTATAGTCAAGTTTAGATATTTTGCCAAAGAATCTATAATGGAATTTAAGAATTTGACATTAAATAAAATTCTAGAACTTATTTTTATCACATTTAGATGTGTTATCAAATTTTTATCATATTTAGATGCTTTATAATATTTACACAAATAAAAGAAAGTTTGAATAGCAGTCTAGAATCAAGTTTAAGGGATTTAAGACGATCTAGATACATTTAATATAATCTTTTAAAAATTATTTAAAATAGTATTTTTTAAACGATCAGTATATTTAAAAGTACTTAAAAAAATATTAACATTTATTTAAAATTTAACCTTAAAATAGGAAAAAAAAAAGAGAGAGGAAAAGAGAGAGAGAGAGAGAGAGAGAAGAAACTCTCTACTTGTCCCTAGAGCTGCTTTATGAAGAGCCTAACTCCGAGCTCCCAATCAAGGCCAAACCATCACCGTGCGAATGAATGAGAGAAAAAAAAATACTTTGTGGTTGAAACTAGGGCTTTATATCTGTTTATATTGACACTACAAGAAAGTAATAAAAAATTTAGAAAACTCATCAAATCTCTATACAATTTTTTTACATCGTAAATCTCCATAAATTTAATGTATGAATCTATAAATATATTTGTATCTCTACAAATGATGAGGAGAATTCTCGTACTTGGTGAAAATGACCCAATTGTCCTCGGGTCAGCCCCGTGGCGGGTAGATGTCGACCCATTGAGGTCAGTCCGAGCTCGGATGACTGACCGGTCGTCTTGAGATCGGATCAGCCCGGGATCGATTAAACAGTTGGTGAAAAATGAAGATTGCAGACGCATGAAGATACCCCTACGAGATTTCTGTTATTCACAAGACGAACTTCGCGTGGAGAAAATCAGGAAAGAATATTTTAATTATTCAAATAAGGCAATAGCGGGAAATCAGGGGAGAAGTTCTCAATCTCTATCCCAAAAAATGGGAAGGAAGCCCATAAATGGGAAGAAGATCACAAGACGAAGGTAAGATACGATAACCCTAATTGGGTGAAACTTAATTTTGCCAGGAGTTAATTACTAACTTGATCGTCGGAGGTGACTTGGCAGGCACCACACCAGTGTTCTAAGGAGCAAGGCGTTCAACCATAGTCAGAGGATCTGAAATTAGCGACCCGATTACGGCCACGAATTTTTGCAATCATCAGTTGGCGCCGTCTGTGGGAAATAGAGATTTGGTCTTCACTTTATCCTTTCATGGTCCGCACCAGGTTCGGCATTCACACCTGGCAAGATGAGTCAGAATCGTCCATGGAGAATCGAGATGTGGGGTAAGATCGAATTACGACGATGGAAAGACAGTTCGAAGGAATGGCGGCCACACTGCAAGCGATTATGGAGCAAGTCAATCGCTTGGCCCAAATTCTGCCCCCACACGCACAACAGTAGGATCCATTCAAAGGCCCTGTCAATGGCGGAGCAATCCATAATGAGGGTGAAGGAGGAGTTGTAGGAGAGAATAACGGCAAACTTAATCTCTCACGGTGAGATGGCGTGGCGGCCAACAACGGGGATCACAGTGAAACACCTCACTGTCCCGCCGCGGAGGAACAGAGCCGGGCGGACAACGTCGGGATGGTCGAGCAAAGGTTTAGGGCCGTGCAAGCCCAGATAGATGGGGCAGTAACAGCTGTCAGAAGCCCTAATATGGTGGACGACATTATTGACAGAACGAGAACTCTCTTTGTTCCAGCGGTCATGGAATTCCCTCTACCCCCCAAATTTAAGATGCCATCGATCGAGCCGTATGATGGGTCAAAAGATCCGCTGGATTATTTGGATATGTACAACTTAACTATGCATCTTCACACAGTACCCGATGAGATCAAGTGTCGAGCATTTTCAATCACCTTAAGGGAGCCAGCTCGGGCCTGGTATAATAGGATTAAGCCCAGGGTGGTGGAGAATTTCAAACAGCTCAGAAGCAGTTTGTTTCCACTTCATCGGAGGACAGAAGCAAAGGAAGCTATCAGCCCACTTATTAACTGTAAAGCAAAGGAAGGATGAAGCCCTACGGGAATATGTGAATCACTTCAATCAGGAGATGCTGAGCGTTGAGGAAGCTGATGACAAGGTAGTACTCACGGACTTCATGAGCGGCCTTAGGTTAGGGCGATTCGCCTTCTCTTTGGCTAAAAGGCCTCCAGAGAACATGGCCGAGTTGCTACCAAGAGCTCAAAAATATATTAACGCCGAGGATGCAATAAGGGCCCAAAGAGACGAGAAAGCGACAACATCCCGACCGAAGAAAAGGCAACAGCAAGATCTGGGAAGGGACCGCGAGGTGAAAATTCCACGGATCCTTTGCCCAAAGAACCAAGCAAGAGATAAAAGAGACCGATTCACTAGGGAAGCAAGAGATTTCATACCGTTAAACTCACGTATGGAGCAGGTCTTCTATGCTATCAGGAGTGACCCTGAGTTCAGATGGCCCAGAGAGATGAGGGCCCCTCCTGGGTCACGGAATCAAACCAAGTATTGTTTATATCACAGGAATCATGGTCACGACACGGAGGAGTGTTTTGACTTACGAAGGTTAGTTGAAGACTTAATTAGGAAGGGGAAGTACAATGGCTTTGTAGTAGGACATAAAGAGAATCGACGAGGCACAAGAGACCATCCTAAAAGCCCTCAGAGGAGTCCGAATAGAGGGTAGCTAGCTTAATAGCCTGTTGGCGAAATCTGAGTAATAGCAGGAGGAGGTAAATCCTCATCGGCTAGGAAGAAACACACCCGTGTCCTCAGAAAAGATGAAAATGTGACAGTTATGGCCCCAGCGAAAAGAGCAAAGTCGGAGGTGGACCCCATCATATTTACAGAAGACGAGGCTTCTTAGCTAAACCATCCACACGATGATCCGTTGGTGATATCTGCGATAATAGCCAACTATCAGATATGGCAGATTTTGGTTGACAACAGGAGCTCGGCCGATATTCTTTACTGGAACGCGTTCAAAAGAATAGGGATTAGAAGGGATAAGCTTAACCCAGTTCTTTTCCTACTGATTAGCTTTGCAGGCGATCGGGTCGAGCCGATCGGGGCAATTACGCTCCCGATCACCCTCGGGACCAAACCGGCCCAAGCGACAAAAATGGTAAACTTTTTGGTTATCAGTTGCCCCTCCGCTTACAACGTTATACTGGGTCGAGGGGTGTTGAACCAATTTAGGGCCATCACCTCAACCTACCACCTCAGAGTCAAGTTCCCCACCGAGCACGGAGTTCGCTGTGTAAAGGGCAATCAGAGAACTGCTCAGGAATGTTATGTCTCGTCTCTCAAGGGTGATGCAGACCGAGAAGCACTCGTGGTGAAAGAATTAGATGTAAGGGATGAGGAAGAACTGAGAAAGGGTGAGCCGGCGGACAACTTGGAGGATGTCATTGTAGATGAACTTGGCCTCGGAGAACAATTAAGATCAGAGTGTCGGCTGAGGAAGAACAGAAGGAGGAGCTCAGGCAATTTCTGAGGAAGAACACAGACATATTTGCTTGGTCCCATGAAGATATGCCAGGGATAGATCCGAAGGTAATGACTCACCACCTCAACATTTTACCAGGAGCACGGCCTGTCAAGTAAAAAATGAGAGTCTTCACTCCTAAACGTAACGAAGTCATAGCAGACGAAGTGTCGAAGTTACTAGGAGTAGGGTTTATTAGCGAAGTCTGGTACCCTTCGGGTTGTCTAATGTAGTGATGGTTATGAAATCCAATGGGAAATGGCGAATGTGTGTGGACTTCTCTGACCTGAATAAGGCTTGCCCCAAGGATAGCTTTTCTTTGCCTGCAATAGATTCCCTGGTAAACTCGACTGCCTAGCATTAGGTATTGTCATTTATGGATGCCTTTTCAGGATATAATCAAATTTGGATGGCCAAGCAAGACCGGGAGCACACGGCCTTTATCACCGATAGAGGACTATACTGCTATGATGTCATGCCCTTCTGGCTGAAAAATGCCAGTGC
This sequence comes from Vitellaria paradoxa, assembly GCA_019916065.1. Classification (NCBI taxonomy): domain Eukaryota; kingdom Viridiplantae; phylum Streptophyta; class Magnoliopsida; order Ericales; family Sapotaceae; genus Vitellaria; species Vitellaria paradoxa. The sequence continues at coordinate 60,752,917 of CM034233.1, forward strand.
AACATATCAAAGGTTAGTTAATCTAATGTTTAAATCACAGATAGGGCGTAATATGGAAGTTTATGTCGACAACATGCTGGTAAAGAGCAAACAAGTCTTAGATCATGTGGCTGACCTGGAGGAAGCGTTCAACACTCTCCAAAGGTTCCGAATGAAGCTAAACCCGATGAAGTGCGCTTTTGGAGTAACATCTGAAAAATTTTTGGGATTCATGGTATCCAACAGAGGAATCTAGGCAAATCCAGAAAAAGTCCGAGCTATCATGGAGATGCAGGCTCCGCGGACAACGAAAGACGTTCAGAGGCTCACTGGGCGTATAGCCGCACTAAACCGGTTCATGTCAAGGTCCTCAAATAAGTGCCTCCCATTTTTCAGAATCCTAAGGAGGGCGTTTGAATGGACAATTGAATGCGAAGATGCCTTTAGACAACTAAAGGATTACCTAGGGACAATTCCTCTACTTAGTCGAACCACCCCCGGAGAAGAATTATACTTGTATCTGGTAGTATCCCAGACGGCGGTGAGCTCGGCACTGGTTAAAGAGGAAGGAGGGATTCAGAACCTGTGTATTACACGAGTCGAGCACTGAGGAGGGTCGAAGAGAGATCCCCGAGAAGGGAATTATTTGCATTCGCCCTTATGACAGTAGCCCGACGTCTTAGGGCCTACTTCCAAGCTCATACCATCATAGTTCTGACTGATCAGCCCTTGAAAAATGTGTTGCACAGACCAAAGATCTCAGGGAGGTTGGTAAAATGGTCCATCGAACTTAGCCAGTTCGACATATAATACCGACCGCAATTGGCTATAAAAGGGCAAGCGCTAGTAGATTTTGTTGCTGAATTTACGACCGCTAAAAGCGTGCCTCAAGAAGGAGCCATTTGGGTATTATATGTAGATGGATCGTCAACTCCTGAATCCAGTGGAACGGGAATTGTGTTGATATCTCTGGACGGCTGGAAGGCTGAATATGCCCTACGGTTTAACTTCCTGACTTCCAACAATGAGGCTGAGTATGAAGCCCTGTTAGCAGGACTCCAGATAGCTCGAGAGATAGGGGCCGATCAAGTGGTGGTACGAAGCGACTCCTAGCTTGTGGTGGAACAAGTAGGGGGGAATATGAAGCCAGGGGAAGCCACATGATGGAATATTACCGGATGGTGAGGGAATTGGCAAAGGGATTCTCCAAACTAACATTGGAAAAAGTCCCGCAGGAGAACAATGAGGAAGCCGATCGACTGGCTAAGATCACTTCCTCAGGAGAATAAGACCCCTGCGTGCCGACAGAGGTACTGGATCTACCGAGCATTCGTTCGGTCGGAGTACTTTCAACAGAAGTCAAGGTCACATGGGCTGAGCCCATTAGGAAATATCTGGAGAAAGGAATCCTTCCTAAAGACCAGAATGAACAAAGAAAGATCAGGTATCGGGCTACCAGGTACACCCTTGTGAGCGGCATTTTGTATCGAAGGGGCCACACTATGCCACTACTCCGTTGTGTTGACAACTAGGAGTCAGACTATATTTTGAGGGAGATTCACGAAGGAATTTGTGGCAATCACTCAGGTTGGAAGATGCTAGCCAAGAAAGTACTAAGGGCCGCATATTATTGGCCTACGATTGAGAAGGATGCTCGGGCATTAGTAAGAAAATGTGACAAGTGCCAGAGACACACCAATGTCCCCAGAGCTCCCGGTCAGGAACTGATTCCAGTCCAGAGCCCCTGGCCTTTTGCACAGTGGGGGATCGACATCATAGGTCCACTTCCTCTGAGCAAAGGGCAGAGAAAATTTACGGTGGTGGCCATCGATTATTTTACCAAGTGGGTCGAGGTTGAAGCGCTACCAAACATCATTGAACAGAGCATGTGAAAGTTCTTCTGGCAAGAAATCATCTATAGATTCGGCATTCCAAAGGTCGTGGTGACGGACAATGACAAGCAGTTCGAAGGACAATTATTCAATGGGCTTTGCAAGGAGCTTGACGTTAGTCATCATTACTCATCTCCGGAACACCCGCAAGCTAATGGACAGGTAGAAGTTACCAATAGGTCACTCTTGAAGATCATCAAGACGAAGCTTGACAAGGCAAAGGGTATGTGGGCTGAAAAATTACCCAATATGTTATGGGCTTACAGAACGACCGAGCGTGCTCCTACTAGACACACTCCCTTCGTGTTGGCCTTCGGCGTTGAAGCTGTGATTCCGATGGAAGTTAGGTTGCCGAGCCCAAGGGTGGTTGTCGAGCCCAAGGGTGGAGCTTTACAATCCCGAAGCAAACGAAGAAGTGCTTAAAGTAGAGATGGACCTATTAGAGGAAAAGAGGCTGCAGGCGACCGTTCGGATGGCTGGTTATCAGCAGAGAATGAGGCATTATCACAGCAGAAGGGTCAGGCCAAAGAGCTTCAGAATCGAGGATCTAGTCCTCAAAAAGATGAATCAGTCGACAAAAGATCCCCGTGATGGGAAGCTAGGCCCAAACTGGGAGGGACCCTACATTATCGCCTCCTTCACGAGGAACGGAACATATTGGCTTAAAGACTCCAATGGGAGGACCATGGCACATCCATGGAACGAAGCGCATCTAAAGTTTTACAATGTGTAAGGGTGATGGAATTTCTGAAGAAAGAAATTTCGTTATTATTGAATCATTTCTTTTTCATTTATTCTAAACGCTATTTCTTTATCTATTAATGTCTCGGTCATTACAGTGCGACAACCATTAAGACTGAATTGTCCGTCAGGCGTAAGCCCAAGGGACAGGATAATAGGTCAGTCGGCCCTTAGGGGACCAACCGGCACTCGATTGAACTGTCTGCTGGGCGTAAGCCCAAGGGACAGGATAATAGGTCGGTCGGCCCTAAGGGGACCGACCGGCGCTAGATTGAACTATCCGCTGGGCATAAGCCCAAGGGACAGGATAATAGGTCCGTCGGCCCTTAGGGGACTGACCAGCGCACGATTGAACTGTCCGCTGGGCATAAGCCTAAGGGTCAGAACGAGCTCGGACAGTTGCACCACGGTCAGCCCAACTGGACTGCCCAAACAAAAAAGAAGATGATGAAAAGAAAACTTTGATTACATCAAATAAGAGTTGTTCCATTACATTAATAGAATACAATTACAGGAGGAAAAGAATTCATTGCTGGGCATCACCCTCATGTCCTAAATTTTCAACCCTCGCAGGATCATCATTTCCATCTTCGCTCGGGGAAGACCCTGCCGCAGCACCACCGGTAAAGACGACTTTAGAAAGCTCGAGGTCTTAAAGTCGAGCTCAGGATGAAGCTTTAAGACCTCAACCTTGGCGTTTTCAAACCCGTCTTGAAAAGCCTCGGCCAACCAGTCTTGAGCCTGCTCGCTCTCCTTGAAGTCCTCAATCGCCTTGGCCTTCCTCTCCTTGATCTGGCTTTGCAACACTTCTAGTTGCTTCGCCAATTGCTTCGCCAATTCCTCTGCCTGCAGATTGGCTAAGTCCTTCAACTTTGTTTCACCCAGAAAGGCCGAGGAGAGGTTGGTGGAGCTCAACAGGGCTTCGTCCCTAGCGGATAAGGCTTGATCGCGTTCTGTGATCGTTGCCGAGACTTCGGCACGCGATTTTGCCAGCTTTTCATCAGAAGCAGAAATCTTGGCGAGAAGATGCTCGTTCTTCCGTGCTTCTTGAAGGAAGTCTCGATTCGAGGATAGGTACCGAGTCCCCAGCTCGGCTGACCAGAGCATGACCTAAAAAAGAGATGAGGGAAAAGAACTTATGAATAGGAAGAGGGCTATGGAAGAAAAGTTACAAAGACATATTATACAGAAAAATACCTTGGCAAGATCGTGAGCTATGTTCTTTGCCAGCCGAGTAGCGGAGAGCTCATGGGCACGAGCGAAGTCAACGGGAGTAATCACGCTTGCCATCCACCTAATGGCCACGGCCGAATTGTTGACAATGTTAGGAGGGGCGCAGAAAGACGCTCCAACTCCCGGCTGGACGCTCGGTATGGATAAAGAAGGGGGAGCATCCCCCACCGGTGGATCCAGACTTGAGGCACCCAGCTCTGAGGCAGAAAGCATCAGCTGCTCATGAGAAGTTGGCTCCTCCCCTCGAGCCTCTACTTCCGGAACGATCTCTGCCGGAGGCCTAGAGCTCGTGACCTTAGCCCTTTTTGTAGGCCTCGGTTCCGATCCAGAGGGCTTCTTAGCCTTATATGCCTCCTTGTTGAATTTCATTGTGTCTGAGGAGAAGTTGGTGATGGCGACGTTCGAATCTGAGAAAAAATGGCAGAATAAGGAATTAATATCATAAGCAACACAAATAAGCAAAAATGAATGCCATAACTCACTCTTCTCACGTTCAAGTTCCAAAGCCTCTAGGGAAGGCTCTGGGCCGAGCATATATTCGGCCAAACTCTATGCCGAAGTCAGTATGCTAAAGTGACGATCAGGATGTGGTTGGGCAAGTAGTATCCTTTCCATCTGGTCGTCGGACAAACTGGGGGAAGCCTTGACTGGAAAAGGCAAGATAGGAGTTAAAGGAGAGGGCAAGATGAACAGGGAGGTAAGCTGAATTTCAAGGAATAAAAAAGAAGAGAACCGGGCATACCCTCTTCGCTCAGTCAGCCCCAGGCCAGGGGGCAGCGTATCTGCTTATCCTCCTCGGTCTCCCACGGGCAGAATTCCCAGCCATCCCCATACATGAAGAAGAAATTCTCATTCCAATGTTTGATTGAGGAGGGGTACCCTTTGACCAAGTTGAATTCTTTGGCCCGAGCAGAGAAGTAATACCATCCTCAGCCAGACTCAACAACTCGATAGCAATGAAGAAACTCGTCCGCTGTAAGATGCTCCCCGATGACGGCTTTCCATATCACAGCATACCCAACCAAAATTTTCCAGCCGTTCGGCATGATTTGGGCCGGATTCAAGGAAAGCCTAGCCAACACCTCCCTGATCAGGCAAGCCAAAGGAAACCGAAGCCCACTTGCCAGAGCAGCCTCGTAGACGGTGAGCACCCCCGGCATTTGTGGCGAGTAGGCAGTATCAGTGGGGGCCAGCCAGCGATATGAGAGGTTCTTGGGAAGTTGAAAGGCCTTTAGGAGTCTCTTGAGCTTGGCCTTATCAACCATTGAGTGGATCCTAGCGCAGTCAAACTCGAGAAGACTCCTGCCTGAAGATGATGCCTCACCAAGGTGGGAGTTTTGATCACTGGTCAAGGACTCTAAACGCCAGGTAGAATCAGTGGTATCGGCGTCAACCTGAGGGTGACCACCAGAGGAAGATTCCTCACTTTCCAAGATGATTAGGCGTCGACGAGGCATGGTATCGGAGAGATTGAGGGTCTGAAGTTTGCAACTATAGTATTCAAAGATGAGGATGGAGCAAATTGATTTGAGAAAAATGTAGTCGCCTACAAACCCTAAGGGATTGGGGAGTTTTCTCTTTTTTTTTTTTTATAAAACCAGAGACTACGTGCGAAGAACCAGAGCATAAAAAAGAAATTGAGAAGAAAATAGATGATGAGGTAGAAATCTAGTGCGTACCCGGAAAGTCGAAGTAGAGAGTCTGATGAAAAGCTTCTGGATGTCGACAATGGCGTAAGGAGCATAAACGAGGGAAAGGAAACAACGATAGAAGCCAGAGGATTTTAAAATCAACGGTTAAGATGGAATCGAATGAAGGGGAGATGAAAAAGTTGAGTCATGTTGCACGCGTGTAATAAGTGAAGGACACGTGGCACGAAAGTAGCAATGGGTGTGTGAAATGGTTAAATGCGCATTAAATAAGCATACGGCACAACTCGGGCAGTCAATGTATTCCCTTAGCCCTGCCAGCAAGCCTAGGGAATAGGGGGCAGCTGATGAGGAGAATTCTCGTACTTGGTGAAAATGACCCAATTGTCCTCGGGTCAGCCCCGTGGCGGGTAGATTATCGACCCATTGAGGTCAGTCCGGGCTCGGATGACTAACCGATCGTCTTGAGCTCGGACCAGCCCGGGATCGATTAAACAGTTGGTGAAAAATGAGGATTGCAGACGTATGCAGATACCCCTACGAGATTTCTGTTATTCACAAGGCGAACTTTGCGTGGAGAAAATCAGGAAAGAATATTTTAATTATTCAAATAAGGCAATAGCGAAAAATCAGAGGGGAAGTTCTCAATCTCTATCCCAAAAAAATGGGGAGGAAGCCCATAAATGGGAAGAAGATCACAAGACGAAGGTAAGACGCAATAACCCTAATTGGGTGATGCTTAATTTTGCCCGAAGTTAATTACTAACTTGATCGTCGGAGGTGGCTTTGCAGGCACCACACCGGTGTTCTAAGGAGCGAGGCGTTCAACCAAAATCGGAGGATCCGAAATCAGTGATCCGGTTGCGGCCACGAATTTTTGCGATCATCAACAAATATTTACAAATTTAAATCCCAATAAATCTCAATAAAATATTTATAAATTTCAAAAAAATTTGACACACAAAGTTAAAAAAATCCATTTGAACAGACTAAATTAAACGGCCCCATTTTGCATGCATGAAATGTATGTAAAGCCGTTTATTTTATGTTATTTCTGTTCCACGTGTAACTTAATAAAGCCTGTAATTTTTCAGAGCCTGACCGACCAAAAAGTGGCTACCATGTGGGATGCCCCTCGCCCTCCCACGAGGTGCACTCGGTGCTAGCTTGCCACGTACCCCTAATCGTTTGAAAAAAAATAAAAAAAAAAAAAGTATACCTGGCACACGTGTGATGCTGGTTTAATTCAAAAGATTAGCTTGCTAGGCCATCGGGGTTTGTAAGTTATGTAATTCCTTGCAAATTGGAATCCGAATTAAGCTACTTTAATATCACTCTCTTACGAATCATGCATGTTCTAATTGGTTAATCTTACCAATTGATCAGTTTAAGTAAAATTATTTTTTAATAGAAGCTTCAATAATTCATAACCTATGTAATTTAATTTGTGGTCAACTTATTTGTGGGTGTACGCGCAAAAAGTTAAGATTTAGAGGAATAAAATTTATTAATTTTTTTATTTTTTTTAAATAATTAAATTTAACCTCAGACATTTTAATTTTTTTTTTTAATTTTGAAGAAAAAAATTATCAAATTAGTAAAATTCTAAAAAACGGCTAATAAAAAGTTATTTTTTTTTTCTTTTCAGCTATTGGCTATCTATTAAAATTTTAATTTTTTTATTCTTTTTTGAAACGGAAAAGATAACTTTTTAATAGTTAATTTTTTAATTTTTTTTTTAATTTAACATTTTTGTGTCTTTCATAGTTAAAAGAAATTCAAAATTTAGGGAATAAATTTAATCACTTTAGGAGAAAATTAAAAAAACTCAGTAGGCTGAAGTTTGGAAACTAACCATGCTTCCAAACAGACACTCTAAGACTTAACAATCTGTACACGGAGGCCCGACAGGATGCTGGGTTCTGAAAAGCTCCGAGGATGGATCTGTACGTGGGAGTTTCCTGTTGGGTTGACGGCTAGCTAACAGCTATAAAACCTTGCCCTTGATAAGGGGAATTAAATAAATCTAAAGAGGGGTTAGAGGGTTATGCTCATTCCAAGAGGAAAATGCCATAATAAAGTAGGTTGATTAATAAGAAACATTGGCTCCCTTTGAGGGAGTAGAATAGAAGGAAAAAGTCGATTAATAAGAAACATTGACTCCATTTGAGAGGGCGGGATAGAAAGAAAATGTCATAAGAAAGTAAGTCGATTAATAAGAAACACTGACTCCCTTTGGGGGGCGGGATAAAAAAATTGATCGAGGGACTAGACTAAATCGAATCCTTTGTATGTAAGAAAAAGTTTTGACACGATAAAAAAAAAAAATTAATTATAACCAATTAATATGTGATTGATTTAATTTTTGATTTTTTGTAGTAATTAAATGATATGCATGCATAATGATACACATAAATGATTAAATGGAAGTATCAAAAATTGTGTGACTGTAGGTTGGCATGACTCAGAATTTGAATAACTATGTACTTTTTTGATACTTTGTTTTCAAATTTCTGGATTCATATATAATATGAAAAATATACATAATATATGCTATTTTTCTCTATAGGAATCCATGAATTAATATATCAAGAGACAAATAAATACAACTCTCTCGTGGAGTGGATGCTTTATTTTATTTTAATTTTTAATAAAAGGAGAACGGTAGCTTTAGATTTTCATTAATTACTCTCACATACCATTTGTGACAGAAAAATATCGCAATCACAAGCTTTTATGTTTCAATTGAAATAATTAAATACTAGGAAAAATAAAATTAAAATATAACCTCATCGATGGGGCAAAAACGAAAAGATCGAACTAATAAAACTTCAAAACATACATAATTATTTCACCCAAAAAATAGAAAAATCAACGAGAAAATTTTAGCGAATAAGTGTATCAAAAACCTTCTTGTACTAAATTATGCAGCCATTTTGACCTCCTTCTATGTGTAACAAATGCATACCATAATCCTGATTGCCAATAATTAGTTTATGCCATGAGAAGTATCCACATACACCCAAAAAAAAATATATATATATATTCATAGATGTACTTGCAATTAAAGCTATTGTGAATGTAAGTTCACTTAAGATGCATTCGGAATAACAAAAAATGAGATATAATGAGATAAAGTGAGATGAACTGTAAGTTCATAATTGGTGCAATAAAATGAAAAGTAAATAATTTTTAAAATTTTTTTAACTTTTTTTATCATTTTTCAGAAATTTTTTGTTACTCTAAATGGATCTTTAAGCAAAGATGATTGACATAGAACTTGAGAATAATTGAATAATAAATAATAATTATAGCGATGGGCATACTGTTAGAAGCATTTAATTACAATGGCTCTGTTTGGAATGACAAAAAAATGGTGAAAAACAATAAAAAACGTTGAAAAACTCTAAAGTTATTTAGTTTTTATATTACTGTATGAATTACGAACTCACAACTTATTTTATTTTATCTTATTTTTTATCACTCCAAAACGTGACCAATATTACATCACTTAAAATAAGATTTTATCACCAAAACCCTAGTTTGTTGCAGTCCCCTTTTATTGAAACCTTTCTACATCACAAACCTTTTGACTTCTTGACTAAATTGGCATATGCGTGTGTGTGTGTGTGTGGATCTGAGTGTTCACACTATTTGTTCAAAAACCGCTTGGCATCATAATTCATGACTTCATAACCTACTTTGTATATACTTATATTCGAACACTTCATATATATATATATATATGCTGTTCCAATGTTCACACCTGCAGACTGGAAATTAACTGCTGGAAAACTCCACCAAAGTATTATTCATGCATGAGATCACATGATGATGCAGCACAAACGATCTTTTTATTCTTTATGCCGATATTAAATGCTTGATTGTCCGGGAATACATTGGATTCAATGGAAGGAGACAATTTCGGAAAGATTAAAAGAAGTTCTATTTAGTAAAACAAAGATTAAAAAGCGTTGATTTAGGCGAAGAAAATGGGATCAACTTTAGATTAATTAAGGTTTTCTTTATGCTTTTCATACTCTTTCCACTCTTTCTTTCTCTGCAACCAAACATTGGTAGGTCATAGAGCATCTCTCAGGCCATTGGTTTTGACCCTAATGTATTAAAAATGAAGACCTCTATTGTTAAGTATATATGTTATATAAATACATGCATCAATCTTTATATTAAAATTGCGTAGATGCAAAAAATGAAATAAAGTTGCTGGCCGACGCATGTGAAAAATTCTGGTTGTGAAGACGGTGTACATATATTGCACGAATATCATACTTTCTGTGGTGAAGTGAATAATAGAGAGAATAACTAGGGATCCAAATCTGCAAAAGTTCCATTTGTTTATTCTAGTCTTTTTTATTCTCTTTTCTCACACCTTCAGGAATCTTCAATATATAAACATATTGGTTAATCTTGTTGGTTTTTACATCTAAGTTGGTCTGACACATACATTAGATCTCTCTCTCTCTCTCTCTCTCTCTCTCTCTCTCTCTCTCTCTCTCTCTCTCTCTCTCTCTCTCTCTCTCTCTCTCTCTGTGTGTGTGTGTGTGTGTGTGTGTGTGTGTGTGTGTAGAATCTTTTTACTCGAATTATAAGTATATATTATTCTAGTTGTTCAATTATCTATTGTAGTAACATAACGAAACCTTTTTCATTTTAGGATATGGTTGGATAATTATATTAGCCTGTGTAATTTTTTATCAGTTTTAAAGTGGGGATGGTGTGATTTGATAAGGAAAAATAAAAAAAATATAATATAATATAAATACAAATAAATATCAATGTTACTCTTATATAAAAAATTAATTTTAATAAACAATAAAATATAAATAATGTCATAAATAATTTACAAAAGTTCATATTTTCTTACAGGGAGTAAGTCATATAAAAAGGGAGTCTGACATTGCTCTCTGCGATGTTAACTGGGTGGTATCAAGCTCAGATATTATTGAATTTAAAACTAACGGTAAAATTTATTCACATATTTTTAATTTAAAAAATATTTAATATCATATTTTAACCTAACATTCCTTGTTCTTATAATCGGGACTAACACATTGGACTACGATGTTAGCACCCTCGAGTTCAAGTCATATTCTTATAATTTTTAGGAATAATGGTTGTTCTATCAGAGCAAATCAAGACTTGGGCTGTCTGAGATTGTAACTCAGGTAGCGTCATTTTCTTTTTTTTTTTCAAATTTAATCAATTCTAAATTTTTGTAACCTAACAAAATTTATCACTTACAATTATTTATTTTTTCTATTTTTGTGGTTCTTTTTTATATGAACAAAAATTTAATTTTTTTATAAAAAATTTATATGAGCTCAAACGAACTCTAAATCCTAAATCTATCCCTGTTGCATAAGCGACAGTATTGTCATAACCATTATTATAAGGCTAATAAGTGGGTTGTATCGTATAATAAGATGCAGTGACACGTTTACTGTATACTGTCTTAAGGACAAGAAGATTAGAGATATAGATATAATAGTTTTAAAAATCGACCGATACTATTACGTTAAATCGTTATGTAACTTTTTTGACCCTATCATTTTCATTAAAATCTCCGTTACACTCCATTATTTTCTGATATTGTTACATTGATCGTTACAGTATTTTAAAACCATTATAGAAGTTCCACCCATCTAAAGACTCGCCACCCTAGGGGGGCAGTAGTGACATGCATAATTCCTCTCTCTCACGCATACATGTTATTACAATGCACTATACCTATAATTATAGGCAGGTATAACAATGGAAGAGAGGAACAAGGCAGGCGAAAAAAGAAATGGCAGAGGAACAATTCCCTGTCCATCGTCTGTCTGGTTACTGTAGTCAAGGCTAGACACAGAGAATTGAACCATGGACATAAAGACAAACTGTACTAATCTGTCTATAAACCACATCGCACTTCCCCTCTGTACGTCTCTTTCTCTCTCTCTCTCTCTCTCCCTTTTATATATATATATATATTCACCACTGACTACCAATTAGAGGACAAATATACTGTGTAGTGCCCTAAGCTTGTATCCCATCTCCATTGCAAAAGACTGCAATGGAAAAGAAAAAACAATTTGGCACACCATAGTCTACCCTACAACCTAGGCCAGATGGCTTCTGCGCGAAGCCTTTGCGAGAAATATGGGTTTTTTTGGCACGTCATAGTTGTTAATTCATTAATCATGGACTAATTTGGGCTTATAACATGCAAAGTCATTACTACTATTTATGTATATACACAAGTGTCAGCCTTTGAGCTCAACACCCAAGTCCTTGGTTCATGTTATCACATGTTCCTAACCTAATCAAGTACGTGTTTAGACTTGAGTTGTCGTTGTGCTCTGATAACTATATATTATTTTTTAATCATAGTTAAAAATAATGAATAGAATCTATATATCTAGTCACATACCTAAGCAGTACCATGAAGAAATGTCCTGCGGGGAGCAATCTTATTTAATTACTTGCAAGAGCAACGTACATTTCTTATTTTTATTCCGTTCCTGCGGTTGAAGGCAAATATGCTAACCCAAAGTAATAAATATGTGTGCAGAGAAGGAATTAAAAGCTCCTTTTCAATTAATGACATAATTGTTAAGAGGTAATTGTACTCTCTTTCATGAGGAATGCTCACTTGGCTATATATGTGAGTGTGTATAATTAACGTTTGTGACACCACTTATGTGACAAGAAATATAACTTTTGATTTTGTTCATGAGAATAATAATATATCTTGTAAAGGAATTGATGGAAACATCAAACTTAGTGACAAGAAACAGTATATATAATGCTGTGTTTCTTTATATTGGGTCTATTTTGGTCACTTGTTCTCTCCATGGTACTTGAATTCTTTGTATATTTTAACTTTTTTTTTTTTTTTTGGTAAAATTAATCACCGTCCATAGGGCTTGCTAGTTGTTAGAAGAATAAAAAGATAGTAATGGAAGGAAAAATAGAAGAATGATGGATTCTTTAGGTGACTGGGGAGATAAGGGATGGGCCTATTTAGCGTGATGTAAGACGTTAAAAAATTTTGAAAATCACTCAAAGTTATTTATTTTTTATTTCACTATATGAATTACGAATTCTCAAATTATCTCAAATTATTTTATTTTATCTCATCTTTTGTTACTTCAAACACTTTCATAATTTGTTTATGTCCACAGCATAGGTAACAAGGAAGCTATTAAGGAAGCTATTGCATGTATATAGCTAGTTTTGGATATACCTGGGGTAGGCATGCAAGAGAGCTGCTAGCTAGTTTAGTGAACCTACCAGCTGGGGGCATTCAAACTTAAGAAACCCTACTAAATTTCATGGGACCGTGTACTATCTTGGGAAGTTTTTATTACTCATGCCTTATGTGTGATTTTTGTATTCACGGAAGGTGGAATTGTGTTTGGAAACATGGGAAATGAATAAAAAATAAAAGAAATGAAACCACCATAAAATAAACTAAATTATGTTTGGGTTTGGAGTGTCAAATTTAACAAAAAATTTTAACTTTCATCAACTTTCTTCACACTAAAAGTGTATAACTTTTACCAATTGTTTCTAATTTTTATCAACTTTATCTAATTTTTATCAAATTTTTTCAACCTTTACCAATTTTTAACAACTTTTTTAATTTTTGTTAATTTTTTTCTTTTTATATTTTTGAGAAATGCATCAAACACTTAACAATTCAAAATTTATTTAATTTTTATTATTTTTTGATCAAAATTTAGAACTCTAAACAGGGACTATATATATATATATATATATTTATATATATGAAGAATTACCGGTTAAAAAAGTTTGACTTTTTGGTATTAGGAATATTAACCAGGCAAATTCATGAATGGAATCATTTTAACAGGACTCTTATTTGTCCATTTTTTTTTTGGGTCAAAGGTAAAGACTCTTATTTGTTCTGCTGCCATCTGTATTTAAGATGAAATATTCTTCTAGAGTCGGGGAGAAGCTCGCAGCCATTACCCATGGGTGTGCACTGGGTGAAGCCCGCCTCGTGATTCTAGCCGGCAAAGAACCACGAGCAGGTAAACCAGCCTAGACAAGCCCTGGTTAACCGGCTCAGCCGAGAAAGCTGTTAGATGGCCCTCCACAATTAGAAGAAGGACTGTCCCCAAAAAGAGTCGAACCCGGACCTATTGATCCCAGGCCCTTCAGCCCGCCATCCGAGCCAACTCGACTACCCCTTTAGGAGCTTAAGATGATATATTGTTTCGACCGTATAGTTCCGTCCTTTGTCAAATTTAAACGGGTTGGGGGTCCAATATTCTCATTTAAAAATAGAATGATTAATAAATTAATGTAATGTAATATAATATTTATTAAAAACAAAAATTATTAATTATTTAAAAAATAAAATAATGTTAATTAAATATTAAACATAACGGACAGTTAACCGTTAAAGGAGATTCCATAAGCAAGTAATGATTTATCAATTACAAAGCCCCACACAAAGTGTATTTACAAAGTAAAGTAGCGTTCGGAGTATCAAAAAATAACAAAAGATGATAAGAAAATGTAATTTGCTAAAATTTTAGCGTTTAAAGTTTTGAAGCAAAATCATGTTTTTTTGGAAAAAAAAATAGTGCCACAAGAATAGTTTTTTGCTCCATTTCCACATATTTCAGTGGAAATTTTTTAGTTTTGTATTAGAATGCTAGGTTTTAAATATGTGAGAACGGAATTTTAGATATGTTCTAACGTTTTTTGTCAGAATTTTTTGAAAATTATTGAAAATTTTTTTTAATTTGTAAAATAATTATTTAAGATTTATGTAAATGTTATTGGATTTGTAAAAAATATATTAGGGCTTATAAAAATTTACTAGAATATATAGATATATATAAATTTATATATATTTCATGAAGTATGAGATGAATAAAATATGTTAGAGAGTTATAAAGGATTTTAGAGTTTTTTTATAGAGTTTCTGAGTTTTTTAACAAATTAAACGTAACTTAAGTTAACAAATAAGTTTAAAAAAATAAAAAAAAAAAAAAGAAAGAGAAAAGGGTTATTAATTTAAAAATTAAACGTAACTTAAGTTAACAAATAAGTTTAAAAAAATAAAAAGAAAAAGAAAAGGGTTATTAATTTACTGTGGGAGAGCTCATGGTTTTGCGGTGAATTAGCCTCGATTCAAAAACTGCCAGGTGGCGGGACAGTTAGAGAGGTGGTGGGTGGGATTCCGATGCCACGAGCCGGAGCACCACGTGGAAACCTCGGGATATTGGCAGCGGGGCTTGTGGGGGTTCCCCAAGGACTTTGGCCGCTTCTTTTTCTAACGGAAAATTATTTGGTACCCTTGGATGTCTCAAATCCGTTCAGGTCGTGTCGTAAGACGGCGAGAGTACACACACGTGTATAACTAAAGTGAAAACTTTGTTGAAATGAATTATTTTTTGGGACACAGAGTACATTTGAAAGTTTAATTATTAGTAATTTTTTTTTTGTTAAAAGATAATAAATTTATGTCGAAAATAAATAAGTTTATGGTAAAAGTTAATATATTTATATCAAAAATGAGTAAACTTATACCTAAATTTCTTTTTGCCAAACGGTATTATAATTGTAATGAATTATTTGTTGGAGAGGGATTTCAAATGCATGGCGTGCATCCGATTCAGACATGTGGGCATTCAAAGAAGGGACAAGTTGAAAGTTGGGGCGTCGACTGCCTTTCGTGCTGCATTAATGGAGGAGCTCAAAAAGTGTGCCTGCATCCAATGTCGAATACACTATACATTATGACTCTAACCATAGCCGAATTGTTACTCAAGATGCCTGAATAAGGATGACATGTGCCAAAGAGCCTATAAATAGATAAGAGATAAAGAAGGGAGGTAAGGATCATCCACCATACAAAAACTCTGCCAAACTTATTTTTGAACTTTTTCTTTTTCCTATACATATTCTAATTTAACCGTCTGAGCGACACTTGATCAAACACCGCCTAACCGGTAGTTTTTTGTTTCAAGATTCGAGTCGGGAATCAAGAAGTCTAAGATACCAATGCTATCAGACCTTCGTCCGACCACATCAGTAGTACATTTCCACTTGGCTGAACACGTCAGCAAAGGACCTTACTGAATTTTTTAGACACTTCAATAGCATTATTACATGTAAGTGTCTTATTTAGTGGGTGTTTGGCACACTAATTTTTATTAGTTTTTCTCTAACTTTCTTCATCAAATATATTTTCAACACTTACCAACTTTTTTTTTTTAATTTTTACCAATTTTTTAACTTTTATAAATTTTCATCAGATACCTAACAAAAAATTAACCTGATATATGCCGCATTCTGATACAAAGTTTTACTTCGTTACGGTGACAAATAGTCTCTTAATGGGCATACTAAATCATGGCAACCCAGCAACATGATGTAACCGTAAAAACTTGCTTTTGCAGTTCTTGTACCTTAAATTAAAAGAAAAAAGTTACAAAAAATTGTTAAAAGTAATGATTTTATCTCTTACACTATATTTTCTTCATTTAGATACTTTACGGGGGTATTTGGAGCTCTAGAAAAATAACAGAAAAATAATAGAAAGTGTAATTTGAGTAATTTTTTTACATTTAAAACTCAGCTATTAAGTTACGTTTTTCAGAAATAAATAATTTCATTTGAACAGATTTCAACAAAAATTTTTTGATTTTTGCGTCAGAATTTTTTATCTTAAATCTATTCCAATGGATTTTTAATCCGTTCCAATGAATTTATGTCAGAACTTCTTTAAAGTTATTGAAAACTTTTTAGAATTTATAGAAATATTATTAGGATTTGTAAAAAATTTATTGGAGTTCGTAAAAAATTAATGAGATATGTAGAAATATATAAATTTATAAAAATTTTATAAAGTACAAGATAAACAAAATATAATAAGATTTTAGAGATTTTTAAAATTTTTCATCAATTGTATGTCATTTTCAGAGCTTCAAAATAAGCCTTACTCTATTTAACGTTGAACAAATATTTTTATATTTTTACTTAAAACATTAATTATAATTTAATTTTAAGTAGAGTTAAGGAAATAAAAATGTCATTTTTCTTTGCAACTAACTATTAAAAATTTAACTTTTTATCTTTTTATTAATTTAACAATTTTGTCATTCACAATTTAAAAGAAATTAAAAATATAAAAAGATAAATATGATCATTTTAAAAAATTAAAAAGCTGAGTAACTAGAATCTAAGTAACTCCCTTGGTTACCAAACCCAACCTCAAGCTTTGACACAGTTTACAAATGATGTAAAGATAGGTGTATTTAAAAGCAATTAACCTAATACAAGGGAAATTAACCTTATACTTTTTCGCCCAACGCTTTATTTATTTTTTATTTTTTTGAAAACAGCCCAACGCTTTATTGCAACTATAAAACCGGCATTGCAGCTCGATCTCCCTCACACTCTCCCCCCCTAACTCTCTCCCTCTAAGCCCTTTCACGGATCTTCGCGATCCATTTCTGAGTGTGCAAATTTATCTGTGTTCAAGCCAACCAGACCCTTGCTTTCTCATTCAGTTCTTGAAGGTCGAAAAACAGAGCTCTCTGTTTCATCTTCCCTGCTTTTGTTCTTGCATAACCTACGCTTTTAAATACTCGCTCAAAATTCAGAAAGATTTGGTTATTGATCAATTCATTTATATTTCTAAAATGGGTGTGCTTCGATTTTGAGTTCAGTGCCCTTCACATGCATTTCTAAATGTAAATATACTTTGAATACAGTGTTTTTCTGGCAGTAAATGATGTGATCTTGGGTGTTTTTTGTAGTGAGTTTGATCGACGAATCAGGAGAAAAGATGACCAACAAGAATCCGGTAATTCCTGTGACCGAATCGGGTATTAAGGTGGCAATAACGGTGGAGGTGACCAACTCGTCCTTGCTCACGACGCCGGCGCAAAAGCCGCCGGTGGCGCCCGGTGCTTCCATCACCATTTCTCAGAAGAGGTGGATCCAAACACTCGAAATCAATAGTGCAGCGAGACTCAATGCTTGGGTTGACTCAATGAGAGCTTCCTCACCAACCCATCTCAACTCCACTCCTCCCCCCTCTGAAGACCCAAGCTCTTCAATTGTGACTCTCTCTTTCTCTCTCTCTCTCTCTCTCTCTTTCTGTGTGCGTGTGTGTGTCTGTCGCACATTAACTGTCTCTTGGACCCACCCATATGTATGTGGACTATATTGTCAAACATACATATATATATGATTGCAGACATATTTACGAACATGTACTTAGAATACTGATAAATTTATGAAAAATCTAATTAGTATGCCATAATTTGATGGATCAGCTTCATCCATCAGCTCTGGAAATGTTCGACCAGATAACAGAGGCTTCAAAGGGGAAGCAAATAGTGATGTTTCTAGACTACGACGGCACACTTTCGCCCATAGTCGATGACCCAGATCGAGCTTTCATGTCCGATGCAGTTAGTTCTCAATCCTTAATCTGTTTTTAGTAACCCAAAACTTTTTTCAACTATTTTGTTGTCTTATCAAACTTTTTTTTTTTTTAATGTTTACAAATAAAAAAAAAAAAGGAAAGAAAAGAAAAAAAAAAATCGCACTTCATTACTAGGAGCATTATTCTCTGCTTTATACAACTCTGTAACTCACCAACACTCAACTTCTCTGTGACTCTAATTCTAATATCACAGATGAGAGAGACAGTGAAGAAACTCGCTAGATGCTTCCCCACTGCTATAGTGACTGGGAGGTGCAGAGACAAGGTATTTTCTCTGCTTTTGTCTTGTTCTGTTTCCCTTTCTCTCAGACACTTCCGGTTTGGAAGTTCAATATAACTAGACGTATGGGTCTAAGTATGCTCTTTTCCTAAGCATTGTCTTGAACTCTAATTGTTGTTTGCAAATGTGTTTCTTAACTGTAGGTATATAGCTTTGTACAATTAGCAGAGCTGTACTATGCAGGAAGCCATGGCATGGACATTATAGGACCGTCAAAAGGTTCCAAATACAATATTGTGAGCAAGCTAGCCCCCCCTTTTTTTTTATTTTATGCTATCAAAGCACATACATACATATATATATAAATATATATAAGTTTCCATATATTTTATCTTTTAGGATAGTCAGGCTATTCTCTTCCAACCCGCCAGTGAATTCGTTCCGATGGTTGATGAGGTTAGATTTTTTTTTTTTTAATAATAAAATTCAACTTGCTAATTAATTCACAGCCAGAGTGGGTGACTCAGTTTGAGAAGTTTCAATGATCTGCTTGACTGTTGATTTCTCAGGTTTACAAAGCATTGCTTGAGAAAACTAAATCTACTCCAGGTGCTAAGGTGGAGCATAACAAGTTCTGTGTTTCTGTGCATTATCGTTGTGTTGATGAAAAGGTTCGATTTATTCATTATATTCTCATATGCATTAAGAGTTAACTTTAGTAATAATTAATAGTAGTCCATATATATATATATATGTATATGTATGTATATATGTATAATGAATTTGTTTTTAAATAACATTCTTTGCCGTCACCGTCCATGGCAAGGGGACCTCGTTGATTATTTTGTATATTGGAATAAAATAAGGATATTTATTATGCTTTTTGAGCATATTTTATTAAAAAAAGATTGAAAAGGAACTGACTAGATGCATACACATTGATCAGAAATGGAGTGAACTGGCAGGGCAGGTGAAGTCAGTGCTGAAGGAGTACCCAAAACTTCGATTGACACAAGGAAGAAAGGTCTGAGATGCCATCAATTTATTGGTCAAAAATAACCCTTTGTATTTTTATTTTTCATTACTTTTATATTACATTTTTTTTATTTTTATTATATTTTTTTGTCAACTTTTTTTTTTTCCAAACAGCCTCTTACGTATACTTAATTTTTTTAAGTGAAATTTATAATCAAAATTGACGTGATAGTTAATGATAGTGTCAAAGAAAGGTGCATGCAAAACCTTCGACATTACTTTCAATAAAAATAATTTTACAGTTCTTTAATTTCAAAATTATTATTTACATAATATACTCACAAATTTATTGATAAAATATTCTGGCAGCAGAATAATATTCAAAAAATATATATATAACTGTTCGATCTTTTAGTACATAAATGTCATCTAGTCATTCAAATTAAAAAAAAAATCTAGAAGTACGGATGTCAATTTCATTTTCGTTAATATTTACACTTAGGGTGTGTTTGTTTGATAGAAAATTAATCAAAAAGTACAATAAAAATAGAAAGATGTGATATAAATGTACTATGTAAAGAAATTTTTTTTTGGTAATTAAAAAAATTCTTTTTTTTGGTAAGTAAAAAAATTTCTTTTAACTAAAAAAAAAATTTAGTAAATTTTGGTTCCCCGACGGGGCCCTAATTTTGGGTGAGATGTGTAATTTAATTGTTATTTTTAACTAATGCAGGTATTAGAGATCCGCCCTACAATTAAATGGGACAAAGGGAAAGCCCTTGAATTTTTGTTAGAATCTCTTGGTGAGTTTTGATTGTTGATTTCTATTCTAAAGAAACAATCAATTCTACTAAGTTCCTTTGGTTGTGGACTTTCATTTATATAATTAATCCAAACATTTAAACAAGAGGGGGGGAAGTTCAAAAAGTAACCATGATTGTTGGTCAACTAATCTAATTGTTAGCTCTTGATGCCGATGATGGAAGTAATAATAAATAATTGTAACATCAATGTTTAATTACTAATTATTGATGATTGTTATATCTAGGATTTGCCAATTATACAGATGTTTTTCCTATTTACATTGGAGATGATCGAACAGACGAAGATGCATTCAAGGTATTCAAGGGTCCAAATACAACAATATGTATATATGTGTATGTATATATAGATAATTATGTTATTATTCCAAATTAAGTTGATCCAAAGAAAATCACCTTTGTATATTTATTGAATAAGGTTTTGAGAGAAAGAGGACAAGGTTTTGGCATTCTTGTTTCCAAGATTCCAAAGGACACCAATGCATCTTATTACCTACAGGAGCCATCTGAGGCAAGAATCTAAGTACACGTTGTTCATGGACGGTGTTGTTTATTTCAGATAGTCTTTATATATATATATATGAGTATAGTTCACATCAATCTCTCTATGTTTTGATAGGTTATGGACTTCTTGCAACGCTTGGTGCGGTGGAAAAGGCTCTCATTTCGAGGACAGCGCAGGGGCGAGAGAGCGTCGAAGAAATGAAACTAGCACTGTCCAACTTATAAGTATATACCTTAGGGTGTGGGATGAATGTATATGTAATTTCTTGCTCAAAGTAAAACAATGATAGAATAGAAAAAAAAAAATAGAAAAAAAAGAAGACTGGACTATCTACATCTTGTAATCAACTACCTATTTATAATGAAAAAATACTTGACTTTGCAAGTATGATTCAATGGGCATTGTAGTATTTGGAAAATGGTGTTTGGAAAAATGGAATGTAAAAAATACATAATTTTTTTTTTATTTGTGACATAATTAAGTGAGATTAGCGACGTACTTGAAATTACGTTAAATTTGATAAGAGAATAGGAATCATTTTCTACGTTAAATTTGATAAGAGAATAGGAATCATTTTCTAACTAATGTTGATCACTTCTGCCATGATTTAAGTTTGAGAAAATTTTCATCATCTAAGCTGTCAAATCGTTGATTTTGCCTTTTAAAAAAATTGATGCTTAATAACTTTTAATAAGAAATTTAACATTTTTTCTGTCTATTCTAGCAATCTTAGGTTTTTTTTTTTTTTCTTCTAATTTTATATTATGTGTTTACTTGGAATTTTTCATTTTTGGTAATTTTTTAATTAATTGTTAATTATAATCGATTAGGATTAAGATTTGTTTTGATTCTTCAATCTTTAAACAGTAGAGCTACCATTGAAAGAGAGCTTTTATTCGATTAATAATATATAAAATCAATTTGGTCCTTATTATTCTGAATGATTTTTGAATCATAGAAATAGCTGTCTATTTCTTATTAAATTTATACCTCTGCTTGTTTCATACTTTTTACTTAATGTCTAACTCTCAACAAGTAAAATGTTGAAAAATGCTACCCAAACGTAAATTTATATTAAAAAGTATTGACATCAATGGGCTGATGATAATGTAGTAAGTGATCAGTGCACAAGTATATGTTTTTTAATTTGCTTTTCCTAATTACGTTACGCTACTCTTCTAATGTCAACTTCATATATGTATTTTTTTTTTTTTTTGGGTAATTCAAAATCTTTGTCAGTTTATTACATCTCTCAACGAACTGCGTAACCGATAGGTAAATCGAGGATATGTATACTACCCCTCACATACACTCTACTTGAATCAGAAATTCAACCTGTGTAGTTAATGTGAGAAGAATACCCACGAGCCACTTAAAATAACCCCAAAGGACTTCATTATGTAATTTGATTAGACAAGTAAAGTTTTTGATATAGACGTTGGGAATATTGAATAGATAAATTGTGAATTTCTTTTTAATTTATGAATACTTAAAAAAATATAGAAATTTCTGTAGAGGATAATTCTCCAATAATAATCTTATTAATAAAAAAAATTGATGAGCCATAAAGACTTACAAAGTCTTAAATAAAAAAAAATTAAAAATCAAATTAGGAAGTAAACTAATATAAAAATTAGGAAACAAAATAACTATTAACTTTAAAAAATTACTAACTTCAGTACTAACTAAAGTAATATATTTTAAAAAGAGATTTAGAAATAAAAATAAGTATTTTAAAATTTATCCTAATAAAATAAAATTAATATCTAAACATATTTGTTTAACGAATGTCTATACTAAGTATGAAACTTTTTTTAATAGAATATTATTACGAAGTTTACTCTGCATCATTTTTTGAAGGTCATTACAAAAATATCTCACCATTGGCAAGAAGTTAACCTAGCTAGATGATCCATTAGCATCTCCATAACTGATATTCTGGATTGAAAGCCACAGAGAAATAGGTGTAAAGAAAAGGATATATCGTATTAGGTATGACCATATTGATTGAACCATCCGAATTCGATTTATTATCCAAACTAAATGGATGTGAGATTTGGATACTTTTTAAAGATTAGATCGGATTTGGATTTTGTTGTTTAAAAAAAAAATTAGATATCGGATTAGATATGGGGACGAGACTGTCTCCACCTAAATCTACTCTGAATTTGATATCCTATTCAAATCTGTCCCAGTTTGTCCCGACCTATCTCGATTTCTTCCGAAAAATATCCAAACAAACTCGAATGATTTGGATCTATGATGGTAACATCACCATCATAATATGACAAATAATATTCACATTCATCATACTTCAGACTTATTGAAGATTACTATTTTTATCATTAAAATGAATAATGATAAATAAATTTAAAGTAAAAATTATCATCGTTTTGTATTAATTAGGGTATGTTTGGAAAAAATTATAAATTTAATTTTTTTTTAACTTTGTGCAAATTGAAATTTAAAAATTTAAATTTATTTCTTTCATACATAAAAATTAAGAAAACTTAAAAAGGTAAATTTAAAATTTTATAAGGTATATCATTTGGAACTCTACAAAATAATACAAATCTCTATAAAATTTAAATTTTTTACTTACTACATGAATTACGAAACTGTAACTTTTATAAATTTATACTAATTTATATAATTTTAAACACTCCATTATGATTCATAAATTCAATTATTTTCAGGAAAATATCTAGATACAAATTTTAAAAAACAATTAAAATATCTATTTGTCATTTTAGGATAATATTAGTACTATAAAATTATATATCTTTATTATGTGTTAGTGAAATGGTACTTTAGTAAAATGTTAATTTTGGAGATGTTTATGTATTATTTTGATAAATTATTATTATTATTATGATATTTATGTATTATTTTGATTTTAGAGATAAATTATTCGATCGTAATAGGTTACATATACAATCAAGTAATGTATCAAGTTAGAGATGGTTTGGACACGAACAAAGAGTTCGGATTTTTGAATATCCGCAGATATATCTATTCTTCACTTGGAGTGGGGATAGAGGTTCAAAAAAATATTCATTCGGAATTCGGGGCAAATTCTGGACACAAGATTCAGAGTTTGGATTTAACTATTACTATATTCGCCTCCGATTTGTCCTATTGCTATCCCTATATTACAAATGCGATCATGGAAAGTGCTATCATGACTAATTAATCTCAACCGTTAACGCGGCGAGTTTTAAAATTTCTTAACCACAACAAAAGAAGAAGGATATTCTCAACTCTACATTAATACAGGAGTTTTTTTTCTCTTCTTTTCTTTTTCCTGCATTTATTGGGATCATGACATTCAGTATTCTCTGAGTTAATTGGCACATTTTTGTGCGTGCGCGTGTCTGTATTCTAAGAATTAATTGGCACATTTTTGGGTGTGTGTGTGTCTTTGAGAGAGAGAGAGAGAGGGAGAGAGAATTCTCTTTCATGTCAGAGCTTGTACGACTTCACTAATTCAATGCTATATTTAGTGTGATGCTCGAAAGATTCACATATTGAAAATTGCTTTAATTACTGTCATGTGGGGGTGTTGCAAAAAGTTGATAAGAATCGCAAAGTTGATAATATATTCCCTCAAGTGCTGGACATCGTCTTCACAACCTTTAAATAATCTCCTGTAATCAATTCATATTTGATGCCAATAACTACAATAACATCATTAGTATCATCACACATGAAGCGAGCTCGTTAAACAGTGGCCGAAACCATGTCAATTCCCTCCTTCTTCTTCATCTTCATCTTCATCATTATCATCATTATCATTATCATCATCATCATCGTTCGCGAAATAAATCTCGGATGATCATGGATTGAGTATTAAATAAATCATGATGTATTTGTTAACTGATATACATGCATCCTTGTTAGCAGCAAATCTAATCAAATAAGTTTGAAACAAGATAGGCAAGTGAGTGTATAAAGCATCTTTTCTCTCTTAAGAGAGAGAGAGAGAGACTGATTTCAGAGTTTAAACTAACTTTTGACCATGATCGCTCAAGTTAGAGATAAGATAACAACCAAAATGAGTTACCATCACTTTTCCTTTAACTGCGTGTGGTGCCCTGCTTTGTCAAAAAGGCTAATTTGTGACACGGATTTGCAAAGTTTGCCAAGATCCAAGGCCTGTTTTTGTTTTTGTTGTAAAATAGGTTTTCTTTTGTACTTTACTTCTTTTTGTTGTTCCTTCAAACAAATCGCTTTTTATTTTTTTATAATAAAAAAAGTTTAATTTATCTTCGAAATGCACATATATATATATATATATATGTATATTGTTATGTGCAATTAATATATACTTTTCATTTTTTCGATTTTATTTTCATTCACTTCTCCACATATTTACATTCTTAACTAAACCCCAGGACACAACAAAGGGGGCACCTAGTAATCTTATAATGATTATTATAATATTATATAATTGATTCCTTAAATCACGAAGAGTTATGGACCGACTCTTCAGCTAGATGCAATAAATAACACACACACACACACACTAAAAGCTAGACCTAGACAGCTGGTGTGCGAGTTAAGCCGGTTAGCTACAATGTTTAATTATTCGTCTCTCATTGTGTTCCTAGACAATAATTGGCACAACATCGTGTTATTCTAAACGATACAACTATACTATATATATATATAATTGTCTTCAGGTTTCAAGCATAACTGCCAACCTACCTATATGAGCTAAAGCTGTCTTTGGTTGCATTTCGAGAAAAGTTACATTTTGAAGGGTACAGATGACTTATTTCGTTTGGCAAAATAAGTTAATACCTTACCTTTCAACTACTAATTTTTTAAATTTTTTATAAAAAAATAAAATTTATCCTCTTAAATTTTATACTTCTTTTAAACAAATATTAAAAGACAAAAATATCTAATTAACAAAAAATTTAAAAATAGTTACTAAAAATTAACTTTTTTCCTTCCTAAATAAAAAAATTAATTTTTTTAATAATTCGTTACTAATTAACTACTAAAAGGTTATTTTTTTCTTTTTACCTAAACTCAACTTAAATAATAAGGCTCTTTCATTAATGAATTTGCCTTTTAGCTGTTCTAATTACTTAAATAATTGGAGTTACCATAATTGTCCTATCTAGTGCAGGGACACAATAAAGGTGGAAACAATTGAATTGCCCTGAAAATTAATTAATTTTCATTGTTAAGCAAAATGGGGAACATCAATGCTCTGCTAAAATAAAGTTTTTTTTTTTTTTTATTCATGTACGATTTTGGGATAATCTATCATAAAAATGAATATACCTAGTCGAAATCAATAATTTAGAATGAAGGGAGACAAAAGTAAAAGAACAGTTGACGCAAAATTGCAAAAAATGATAGAAGAAATGAAAAATTCTAAATAAATAAAAGTAAAGATATATACGTCCTAGTGTAGTTTTTCAAATTAGTATGTACAATTGCTGGGACTCATCTCATCTTCATATATGGCTGCCTCCTGTCTTCCATACCATGCATGCATGGATCCCTATTACACTAGCTTGCACCCTTGTCTTGGACAAGAAAAAAGAAGAGATTTCTTGATTTATATAATAAGCTCTCCCAGGAAGACACTTTTTGAAATACAAATATGAGTTGGCACCACTTTGGGACATGCCTGAGATTAATATATCATTTTTACCGACAAATTATATGAATTGAATAAATATTTTAAGCACCCCATTAAGTACGAGTTCATGTTTTATGTTTTCATAAAAGAAGGGCAATACTTTTCAAGATTTTATTAATAACTCTCGCTTGTATATAATGTCTATTTGAGCTGCAATAAAAGCTTAAGGGTTGTTTGGAAGAAAAAAAGTTGATAAAAAAGTACAATAAAAATAGAAAGATGTGACATAAAAGTGATATGTGTTGAAATTTTATTGGAAGAAAGTATAAAAAATAGTTAAACTTTGGTAACTTTTGTTAAGTTTTGGCCAGCCCAATGAGGCCTTAAATACATCCAAAATGGAGGGGAAAAAAAGGTTTACAAAAGTACTAAAGACAAGCTATGTCAGTCAAAACATAGTAAAAGCCTAATTATGTTTATTATTTTATTTCATCCAAGAGCACTGCAAAGCCCGGCAATGCAATTTTCTTTTTTTTAAATTATCGTACAGCATTCAATACTTCGAGTGCATATCAACAAAACCAATTAGCTGAACCATGCAATATGCAAACATCAGTCCTAGTTGGGTTGGGGGGGGGGGGGCTTCTATTAGTAAAGTCATTACTCACAAACATATTAACAGACCTACCCATTTTGTACTTTCTTTTGAAGAAACCTCACCATATGCATATATAGAGAGAATCTCCTTCACTTTTATGTTTTTGTTTTCATATATATACACACATAAACGCAATTTCCATGAGAGGAGACCTTTTTTGTTTTGTTTTTTTTTGAGTAGGTTGTGAAAGTGAAAGGCACCACTAATGGTAGAATGAGTTGTTGGACTCCACTTAATAGGAGTATTTTTTATGTGAAGAAAACACATGAATTTCAGAATGGAGACCCTAACGTGGCTCCAAGTTTTTGACAACCTTGTTCTTTAGTAAGTGGAAACATGGAGTCCACAAGATTAGAGCTGCATCATTGGTCCCTTAACTGAAATAAACAAAATCTTTTGTGAGCTTCAATTATTGATGGGAACGAAGAGTGACTAGTCCGCTTTCTCCAACGGAACCAACTCTCACTAAAAATAAAGTTCTGAAAACAACAAAAACGAAAAAGCCTTTACCACTTTTACTCTTTTATTGGTAAAGTTTATGGGTATATAGTTGTTTTTTTTTTTTTTTTTTTTTTTTTATGACTATACTGTTGCGGAATAATTTTAAAAGGTTTTGATGCTATTATAATTCATCTGTTATACAAAATTTTACTTATTCTGTATCTGTTATATTTTGTGTCTAATATATTATATTTGTGATTTATTCACTATGCTAAATTTTAATTATTCTACATCTGTTACATTTAATGTCTATTATATCATATTTGTGATCATTAGGTTAATTATTACTTATTGTTGAAGTTTTATTTTGATAAATTAAAAAAAAAATTAAATTAAATATATGAAAGATTTAAAGTGTCGTCAGAAGATTGAGTTTCTTAATTCAACCATGAGTAGATAACTAAATTTGAAGAAGCTTGTAATCTCAAGGTTATCTAATTGATGAAAAGAATAAAACTTTTGAGTAAGTCTAACAGCAGCAGGATCTATCGAATTAAAAAAGTGAAAAACAGCAACGGCTGTAGTTTACCCGCAGGCAACCCGAAGGTTTGGGGCACTTCATAGTGAGGGTTGTAGCTTGGTCACAGGGAAGCCATACCTTCGAGTCCCATCTAAGTGGTTCACAAGCAACTCGCATGGTATAGCTGAGAGTTCGACCTGTCCTGAATTTCTAAGTTAAGATTTGTTTCCTATTATGATTGGGCCTATAAACTCTATATATATATATATATGCTTTAGGTCCGAATAATAAAACACAAAGAGAAGAAATGCTACGTTTGCAATAATTTTTTTGACATTTTTTACAATATTTTAAAATAATATCGTTTTGGACCAAAATAATAAAGAACAAAAAAACCTAAATCTGATACATTTTCTACACTCAACTCTAATACACTTTCAAGCCAAAATATATTCCACATGGGAGGGATTTGAGTGTGGAAAGTGTATCAAATCTGAGATTTTTTTGTTTTTTATTTTTTGGCCAAAACAACATTGTTTTATAATATTGTAAAAAATGTTGAAAAAAATTGTTGTAAACGTAACATTTTTCCGCATAGAGAGAGTATATATATCAAATTTGAGGAGAGAATTTTTGTATTGCATGAGCTTATTATTTTTTTTTTTTTTTTTTTTTTTTTTTTTTTTTTTACGTTTGTAAGTTTAGAAAGATTTTAACACGGTCTTTTTAGGAACTCAAAAAACCTTTCTACACTTAGTCATGGTGTATTAAGGAGTCGAGCATGATAGTTAAGGGAATACGTACGATAAGTTGTAGAGTATTTTGTTCAATTGTCTTTTAACCAGTTTTATAGTAAAGGTATTTGGATGATTTCCGAAATCGAATCCAAAATTTTATCTTATTATTTTGGTATGAAATTTTCCTTTATCAATCGTGTGCTTTCTCTATTAATGATTGATTGTTTTATTTGGATTAAATGAATCATCAATGAACGAGCATATTCGAAAATTTTCACTTCTATTTAAAACCATGCTGATACAGCAATGGGGGGAACCTTTCTGGCATTTGCCATGTCAGAGCTCATGCAGGGTTGCAGATGGTCCTTAACCAAGTGCGGTACTGTACAGGAGATGCGTCAAAGACACTCTGGACACCCGTGTCACCCTCGAGAATCGGACCTGGCCTTGAATGGAGCCATGAATGGTGGGGTTCTATCTTTAGACTGCTGTAACTATATACAAGTGTATGTATATGTATACCTATATATATTAATGTTATGGGTGCCTCCATGTGACCCAGATGCCATTCTTGTGAAGAGCAAATGTATAGTGCCTGTAAAATTAGATCGCTGCGGTCTAGTGATGGGGATGGATGAGATCAACCAGATGAATAATTGGGACCTGCAAAGCAGCAAAGGGTCAATCTGACTGATCCTTGTTGTATAGGTACATGAGAAATTTTATGATGATTCGAACAATGTATTATCAGGACCACTGGGCTTTTAAGGCTAGGTGGCTTTCTGCAGTTTCAAAGAGACAAAAGGTAAATTAAATATTCAAGGGAAAAGAAAAAGGTTTGGAAAAAAGGCTATTGATTGGTTCAGAGGATTCATCTCCTCTCGACACCTGAAAGGGAGAAGACAGGAAAAGTGAGGAACTTTGAAGACATAAAAACGAAGAAATTTAGGTTGATTCATGTGTATGCTTCCAGGTGTCCCTGTTCGGGACGAGGAGAGAGACTGAAAAGTTTTTTGACATTTGTGCCAAATAGTGGTGACATATAATGTATTTTATAATTGATTATTATTATTTTTTTGTGAATAGTAATTAATCTATTGATTAAGAACTTGGGTATATTTTAATTTGTAATAAATCAAATCATTTATACACTAGGAACCGATTATTTCTAATCAGCGGAGTGTG
Organism: Vitellaria paradoxa; assembly: GCA_019916065.1. NCBI lineage: Eukaryota > Viridiplantae > Streptophyta > Magnoliopsida > Ericales > Sapotaceae > Vitellaria > Vitellaria paradoxa. Next base: position 60,782,568 of record CM034233.1, read on the forward strand.
TTTCTAATTTTTTTGGTTTTTTAAGTTATTCGCTTGATTATATATAAAATTAAAATGTGACAGGATATGCTACAAGTCCAATCTGGGAGATACTAGTTTAGTCGGCATGCAGGTGTGTAAGATTTTGGTGGTGAGTGGTAACAATATTTTAACTACCGATTTGGATTGGCATTACTTTGATTTGATGCATCTTGATTATGACTAGGAAGGTAAAAGAGTCCGTATGATATTAAATTCTGTGAAAAGATGTGTCATAATATATATATACATATAAAAGTTCATGATTTTAATTTGGACTCCATTCCTTATAACACCTAACGTCTTTATTAAATGAAAGAATGTGTTTTGAATTGAGTTCTGGTAACAAGTTATTGTCAAAGTTTGATATTTTCAACTCCACTGTTAGAATAGGAAAAGTAATAAAGAAATTCCGGAGAGAATAATTAAATTATATCTATTAACGTGTAGAGTATGTACATATATATGAGATTATGAATTTCTTAAATACGAATTACTTAAATAACATAACAAACTATGCCATGATATATATAAGGTAACTAAATATTAGAAAATAATATATATACGTTAGAATATTTCTAACATGTTCCTACAAACTTAAAGATGTATAGAAGAAATCAATTTGAGTTTGGAAACTAATTCATGAAATCTTTCAAGAAGTAATACTTTAGTAAACAAATCAGTAGTCTGAGCAGCAGAAGTCATATAAATAAATTGTATGGTACCCTGTGCCATATGTTGATGCAAAGAATAATAGTTGATCTCAATATATTTAGTGCAATCATGGAAAACGTCATTGTAAGTAATTTGAATGGTACTCCGATTGTTATAGTAAATAGTAGTAGCAACAGAGTGAGACACAATCGTATCAAAGAGTAACCAACGAAGCCAAAGTAACTTTTGTGTAGTGTCAGTAAGAGCACGATATTCTGTTTCAATGCTAGAGTGGGTAGTGAAAGTCTGTTTCTTGTTACACCAAGAGATGGGGGAGTCACCTAAGAAGAAGCAAAATCCTGAGGTAGATTGCTGATAAGTGGGATCACTAGCCCAATCAGCATCAATGTAGGCTCGAAGATTAAGAGATGTCTGAGAGGAATAATGAAGTCTATACAATAAGGTGCCCCTAATTATAACATATCGTAGGATATGGAGAACTGTAGCATAATGAACTAAGCGAGGAGTTGACATGAACTGACTGACAAATGTGAACAGCATATGTAATGTCAGATCGAGTAACAGTGAGATAAACAAGACTCCCAACTAGTTAACGATAAAGTGTGGCATCAGATAGAGGCGTGCCGTCAAGAGACGTGAGGCGAACACCAGACTCAAGAGGAATTGGTACAGTCTTGTTATCAGTGAGTCCAGCCCTGGAGAGAAGATCAAAAGCATACTTAGCTTAAAAAAGGAAGTAACCTGTAGTGTCAGTAGCGACTTCAAAACCAAGAAAGTAGTTGAGATTATCCAAGTCTTTTATTTCAAAATGGGAACTAAGTACAGACTTGTGTTCAGATATGCTCCCGTGATCATCATCGTTGATGATCATATCATCCACGTATAAGAGAAGAAGATCAGTGCCATGTGTTAATGTTTGAATGAAAAGAGCAGAAGCAAAAGGACAAGAAGAAAACCCAGATGCACCAATGGTGGCACTAAATTTAGCAAACCAAGCACGAAGTGCCTATTTGAGTCTATAAAGAGCACGACGTAGTTTGCAGATCGGATGTAAAAGATAAAAAGAGCTAGGAGGAGGTTGCATATATACTTCTTTGGCTGAGTCACCATTAAGAAAGATATTTTTAACATCCATCTGAAATAGGGGCCACTTACGAACAGCGACAACAACATGCAAACTTCAGATAGAGGTGAGTCAAGTTACAGGAGCAAAGGTTTCCTCATAGTCAATCCCATATTCCTAAGTATAGCCTTTGGCCACCTGACGAGCTTTATAATGCTCAATGGACCCATCAAAGTAAGTCTTAATCTTGTAAACCTATCTGCAACCAATGGTTGTCTTACTGGGAAGAAGATTAACCAAATCTCAAGTGTGAGTCTTTTTAAGGGCCTGTAATTCTTTAGACATTGTTTGCTGCCAAAGAGGGTTAAAACTAACCTCTCAAAAAGAGTAAGGCTCATATTGGGATAGAATGGTAGAAAAACAGTGAAAATCATGAAAGTGAAATGGAAGTTTCCTCACTCGAGCAGAGTGATCAAGAAACATAGTGTCAGTACCAGAGGATTCAAGTGGTATAAATGCAGTGTTTGAAGTTGTAGGATCAGTATTAGAAGACTCAAATGGTATAGATACAGTATCTAAAGATAGATGATCAACAAGCGATGCTAGAGAATTAGGAGAGGCTGAAGCAGATATTGCAAGAGTTAGTAGATGCTTAGAAGGAGAAGGAAGTATGTTTAAGGTAGGCATGGGAGGAATTGGTGGTGCCTCAGAAGGAGATGATGAGGTATCATCAGGTAAGAGATCAATAGAGGGATTAGTGAAAATAAGAGAGTAGCCGTAAAAGGAGAAGGAAAGAAGGATATAGATGAGAACATTTTGTGTTCTTCGAAGACTACATGGTGGGAGACACGAAGATGATTAGAGATGGGATCCTAATAATGATAGACCTTTTGTTAAATTCCATAACTCAAGAAACAACACATATGAGCACAAGGTTCCAATTCGGTGCGTTCATGAGAGGGAAGCAAAACAAAACAAATACATCCAAAAACACAAATAAGTTCATATAGCGGAGTAGACCTATATAACCGTTCATAGGAAGCTTGGTTGTGAAGGAGGAGAGTGAGAACACGATTGATAATATAGACAGCAGTAAGAGCAGTTTTCCCCCAAAATTTTTCAAGGGAGGATGAGGAGATGAGAAGAGCGCAAACAGTGTCAAGAATATGACGAGAGAATTATGTTTTAATCATGGTAGCAAACTCAAAATAAATTTTTAGAAGTTGTGATCAACTGTGTATAAGATAAAGCCAAGTAAAGCGACTGTAATCATCCACAAATATAACAAAATAGTGAGCCCCTTCCATAGTAGTAGGAGAAGGACCCCAGACATCTAAATGAACAAGATCAAAAGCAAATTAAAAAAAAAAACTCACTTTTATTAAATGATAAAGCAGGTTATTTTGCAAGTTTACTTGACACACAATCAAGAGGCTCAATATGAACTAATCCTTACTGACCACTAAAAACTAAAAATTATAAACAACTGGCTGAAGGATATCCTAATCTAGAATGCTATAAATAATAGAGGGAAATAGCGAAACTAGTTGCAACAGAGTGTTGAGTAGTAAACGGAAGGTAAAGATGAACCATTTTAAACAAACGACCATTCTTACAGCCTATCCCAAAAGTTCATCCTAATTGTGGATCTTGCATAAGACAATCAGAAGAAGAAAAGGTAACAGTAAGTCTAAGATCACACAATTGACCAACAGAAGTAAGGTTAAAAGACAAATCAGGTAAATAATAAGTTTGAATGAGAGAAAGCTGTGAAGTTGACACATTGCCAAGATGCTGAGCATGGATATGAGAACCATTAGCAGTTTTAATAGCAAGTATATGTGAGGCAGACGATGTGGTGGTGAAGAATTTAGGATTTGGTATCATATGATTGGAGCAAGAAGAATTAAAAAATCAACAAGAAGTACATGTAGTGACAGACATAGCAGTAGAAGGATTACCAGAAATAGAACTAAGCTAACGAATGATATCAGTAATATCAGTTGTGGTCAGGTTGGATAAAGAGGATGATGTAGCAAACTCAGGCAAAGTAGAGGAAGCAGTAAACTAAGTAAACTCCACAAATTTGGAATGTTATTAGTTGCGGCCATGAGACTTATTAGCACGAGTGTTAGGTGGCTTCTTGGGACACTGATGATGTAGGTGTCCAGGACCCCGTTTGTGGTAGTGAATGCATGCACGATTAGGACATAATAACAAGGAGTGATCAAGTTTCTTGTAGTATTTGCACGGAGGTTGATCTAAAGGGTGTCCATGAGAAGAACTCGATGAAATAGATGAGTAGTATAGGCAGTATCTGGTGATTGAATCTGAAAAAAAACAAGATGAGTTTCTTCAGAAAGAAGCTCGGAGATTGCTTGATCATAGTTAAGAAGAGGACTGTGATGTAGGAGAGACAATCTAACTAGCTCAAAATTGTCATTCAAGGCCATAACAAATATAATTAACCATTAATTATCACGATAGGTAGTAAATTTCTTTGCATCAATAGAATTAGTCTAATTAGGTTTAGAGATAGATAGTTTATCCCAATAAACTTGCATCTAAGTCAAAAAACTGTGAATGGATTGGCTAGGTTCTTGACGAAAACGGTGAAGTTAGGCCAAATTTGATATTAGTGAGCAAGATTATTAGTGGTGTAATAAGAACGAAGGAAATCCCAAAACTCTTTAACAGTCTCAAAATGATGAAACTGAGACCCAATAAAAGAAATAAAGGTATTACGAAGCCAGGTTGAGCAGATAATTAGGGCTAGAAATAATTAGGATCGAAGAAAATTAGGGCTGAATAAAATGATGGTGATAGGTTGAGCAGCATCCATATGCCCATGGATAATAACCAAGCAAGCAGTGTGCTATAGAATTGGCCAGGTTCTTGACGAAAATAGTGAAGTTAAGCCAGATTTGATATTAGTGAGCAAGATTATTAGTGGTGTAGTGAGATCGAAGGAAATCCCAAAACTCTTTAACAATCTTAAAATGATGAAACTAAGACCCAATAGAAGGAATAGAAGTATTACGAAGGTAGGTTGAGCAGATAATTAGGACTAAAGAAAATTAGGGCCGAATAGAATGGTGGTGATAGGTTGGGTAGCATCCGTACATTCCATGAATAATAACCAAGCAAGCAGTATGCTGTAGAAGCAAAATCTAGTAGAACACGGCACTGAGGAAAAGCAGTTTGGGAGGGTAAAAGGGTTTAAACAGTTTGGTTGTTTGGAAAAGTGGGTATTAAATAAATAAAAAAATAGTGTAGGTAGTTTAAGAAAAGAGAAAATTTAGTAGATTTGGGAAATAAAATTGAGGTTAGTTTGGTAATTTAGGATTGTGGGTTACTATTTTAGTTTCTAGTAGCAAAGGAAAGTATATACATATATGGGAAGGTAAGTATATATTTATATATGGGCGTTTCTAGACAATTCGGCCGAGAGTTACAATAGAAGAGAGCAACAGATAACACGTACAGCAGCACGAGATGAGGCTGGTTAGCGGGATATAGGGCTGAGGCAGTGGGTTTAACAGAGTTTGTTAGGCAGAAGCCAGCAGTTTGAGCGGATGAATGCCATTGATAGTAGCTATGGATTTAATATGACTCTGATACCATGTTAAAATATAAAAAGCAATAAGGAAATTTTGGAGAGAATAATCGAATTGTATTTATTAATGTGCAGAGTTTGTACACATATATATAGGCTTACGAATTTTCTAAATACAAATTACCTAAATAAGTTAACGAAATATACTATAATATACATAAGATAACTAAATATTAGAAAATAATATATGTACATTAGAATATTTCTAACATTCACTAATAAACTAATTAGGAGGAATAAAATTTGAAAGGGGTTTTGAGGTTAATACAATAGAAAGTGTAGCCAATGCCCCTTTAGAGATGAGGAATGAGTGAGAATGAAATGTTTTGATAGTGGTAGTGATGCTAGACGTCGTCGAATGAGGAAGATGGTCTTTGGCCTAATACATAAAATATTTAGTAATTATATATATTTTTTCTTATATAGGTTAAGTTGATTATTGTGCTCTAACAAAAAAGAGATATCCTTAACTGGAGTTTTGCAATGTTTGTCTTTCCTTGATTGGAAATGAGGATGTTATAAAGAATTGAAACAAAGGGTTATAGTTATGGTAGGATGAGATTTGGGGATGACTTTCTTTGGGTTAGGCTTTATTTTATTTTATTTTTATTCTTTTTGATAGGCCCAATTAAGATGAACCTTATTATTAAACAGTTTGACTATGTTTTAGACTTTTAGGAATGTTTGAATAGCCAATTTTTATAAAAATTTTGTAAAAGTGAGACGTTATAAAATTTTATTTGAGGGAGTTAAAAGAAGTTAATAAGAATTGAAGTTTCTGATTTTTTTTTTTCAATTTGCCGAACAGTTTAGCAAAAATTACACAATTCTCACCAAATTCCTCGTCTAATTAAATTAATTATTGCAAAAAATATTGGAATTAGAGTAAATTAACGATACTTTCGGGAACTTAGGCCTCGTTTGGAGTAAGAAAAATAAGATAAATTGAGATAAAATGTGGTTTGGGGTTGATTTTAGCGCATTTTTTCTGAAAAGTAGCAAATTGTGGGAACCATTTTCTAAATCTATTCCCACGAATTTAAAATAATTCACAAAAAATAGCGACAATAGTACTCATTTAAAAGTTTTCGACACAAAAAATATGATTGTATAAAAAATTTACATATTCAGTAAACTTACTTCTAGATTTTTTTTAGTGAAATATTGAAATTTTTTGAAATAAGTGATAAATAGAAAAATTAAAAGTAGAGGAGTTATTGGAGATTTAAATATTTTTAGTGTTTTTTCTTGATGTCAAATGGGGTCTTAATAATATTTAGGCAGGTTGCCGGGGGGGCTCTAGAGTATTTGGATCTAACTGTTAGATTTTTACCAAATCAATCTAACGGTAAAAAGAGAGGCGCATGAAATTAATAAAAAATTACCCCAAATTATGCAGTTGAAAAATGTTAAAAGTGGGACCCAAAAGTCTCATGTTACTGGTAGAAGATAGACCCCTCATCACGTCCATCAAAGAAAGAAAGAAAAGCTCAAAAGAAACAAGGAAAAAAAAAAAAAAAAAAAAAGAGAGAGAGATAGAGACGGGGAAAAAAAATTGAGCCACAGACAAAAGCTTAACTAATAAGAAAAAGGCTAAAGAAGAACAGCAGTACTCAAATTTTCTTTGGCTTTGTAAATGTAAAAAAAAAAAAAAAAAAAAGAAAGATGGAAATGTAAAAAATTAAAAAAAAATAAAAGAATTGGATTTTTTCTATGATTATAAAAAATTAAATTTTTTAAAATTATTTAGTTAGATAGAAAAAAATAATGGTAATATATATGTCTTTACTATAATTTAAATTGTGTAAAAGATTAATTTTAAAAAACAATAACTTTTATTTAAAATTTTCTTTTCTTATTTTTTTTTAATGGCGCTTCCCCTCTTTGAATCTCTACTTCTCTTTTATTTTTTCTCCCATTATAAGGAGGAAAAATAATTTGGCCACATATATTTTTTTCTTTTACACTTTCATTTTTTTTTTAATTTTTTTCCTTCAAATCAAATACTTTTTCCTTTTTTTTTCCTTTTTCATTTTCCTTCCCTCTAATTTTTCTGTTAGCTTTCAGGAACTAAAAACTAAACGAGAGCAATAGAGATGTGATGTTGGAAACTTCTGAGTTTCACTTTGAACTTTTTCCAATCGCATAATTTACAGTAAATTCGTATTCATTTCCGCGCATCTCTCTTTGCCGTTAGATTGTTTAGGTGAAAATCTCACCGCTTGATCTAAGAACTATGCACTTTAGCCCCCGCTAACCTCATTTAGGCTTAGATTAAGGGATTCAAAAAATTAATTTTTGACTTTTAGCTTATTTTCTTTTTATATACCTTTTATTCATTAAAATTTATTTTTTTTTATGTTGCTTGATAATTTTTAAGCATATTATTTGCGTTTATAAAAAAAAAATTAAAAAAACTCACATTTGATTTAAAACAAGTTAAAAATAGTTTTTTTTAGAAAAACTCTATTTTTTTTTAAATCAAATGTGAAGTTTAACATTTTTTAAATTGAATGTCAATTTTTTTATTGTTTTAATTATTTTAATTATAAATGTGAATAACACACCTCAAAACTAATAAAATAAAATAAAATTTTGATAAAATGACAACACTTGTAGTGGAAAAATAATAGTTCATTGAAGCCCAAACAACTAAGATTGATTGATTGATTAATTCAAGGAAAGAGTGTGTGTGTGTGTGTGTTACAAACCTTTATCCCCTGCAATATTAACAACCGATCTTGTTACAAGTAAAGAAGAAAACGAAACAAATAAGAGAAGAAGAAGAAGAAAAAATTAAAGAGAAAAAAAAATGAAAATGTAATTAAGAAAGAGCTTTGCCTTAATATTGGTTAGGAATGGTCATTACTTTAGAGTTTTGTGGGAATTCGACAAAGGCTCCCATGAGAAGGAACGAGTGAGAGTAAAATGTTTTGTTAATGGTAGTGATGCCGCCAAATGAGAAAGATGGTCTTTGATATATAAGTGCTCAATAGTACACCAAAAAAGTTACCAAAAATTATTAATTTTTTTTAATTAAATTTTATCATATATTACTTTTATATCAATTTTTTTTGTACTTCTACTATATTTTTTATCATCCAAACTTATATATAGAAATCATCTTCAGTAATGTCAAAGTTGAACATGGAGTTTGCATCATTAATTCATGTACTTGGTCTCAATGTTACTTAAGTTAGAAATTTCATGAGCAACTCTTGGGTGCAGGGGTATCCATCATATCGATTGAGCAAATGAATATATTTGCTCAACTTGCATCCGAGTTATAACTCTTGACAGTTTTCAACTCGCATCCACCCCTGCTTGAGACCTTTGCATAGCGATTACATCGGGATTGCTAGAACTAGAGTATATATGCCATACCAATTGTTTGCCTAATTGAAATCAAATCTCCCATGCTAATTAGAAGCTAAAAAATTATTGGATTAGTATTAAATATTGTTTCACTGCTACATGAAATTCACATATTCAAACTTTAAAAGCAACTCCTCTTCAAGTACGAGTAAATTCATGCATGTGTACATCTAATCTACTCATAGCTTGCAATATGCATGGTAATATCTCGTGTATTAAATTGCCCTTCTATTAAGACACAATTTCATTAATTGGAGTTGAGGCAACAATATGGGAGCTACAACTTCATGATGCATGCTTCAGTTTTTGATGTATTATCATCGCCATGCCAAACACGGATAAAGTGCATCGAGCTCATTACGACTGTTGCGACGTTAATTATGTCTTTGATGAAGGTATAGAACAATCTATTAATTGCTGCTCAGAGGTCAGCTTTGGCTACTTCGGATGCATGGTGATAGCAAAAAGTTGAAGGCAGAAGGATGACCGTTTCTTTTTATAGAACTACTTAACGTGCAGACAGTCTGGGAGTGCTTACACCCAATTGGGGTTGCAACATTAGGTACTGCAAAGTAATTAATACTACTCTAACACGATATCAACCTCAAATTATTGATATAAAATAATTTAACTCAATGTAAAATAAATTAATTATTTAATATATTGATCAAATATTTAAATGTTAAAAAAAATATATAGATAAACATTATAAACCCGAATACAAAAATAACCACTTACTAACCTATAAAACCTCCTAAATTTGTAAGAATACAGAAATATATAAATCAAATACTAATCTCATAACATTTTCAATAAATAATTATCTTAATCTCCATTGCTAAATATATATATATATATATATATATATATGTATATATAACGTGAAGTAAAAAAATTAATTACAGGCCCGGAAGGCATGGTTATCAAGGAAATTCGCATGTTGCATGGCCATGACAAATCACGAAAATGATCACCACCGTTGCCCATACATACATACATACATATACATATGTATATATTTATGTATATCTAGTGCTGCTAAAACTTGGTATCACAATCTTGAGATAAAAGCCGGGTGCCTGAAGCCAAGGTACTCACCTTGAAATCACACGTCACCTTCATATCTTTGCTCATTCCTATCAAACCCTTCAGCTTTACTGGCGCATTGATCGACATAGACAAAGAAACGTGTCTGTTCGATTTTCTATCGTCCATGCTCTTCTGAATCTCGCTCGGCAAAGCCGCCTTCGATCCATGTAAGGTTACATGAACAGTCGTCGAATCCTTTGAATCCAGGGACAGTGTCGGGTATTTACCTTCTGCGATCTTTTTCTTCTTGAAAGAGAGTGAAATGTCTCCGCCGTCCTCGTACGAAACCCCCATTCTCGGATTTGGATTGTCGGCATTCAACGAAATTAAATAGGTTGGATGTGTTTTTTTATGGTGAGAAGTTGGAGGACTCTTCACGCGGACTTTTGTGATGGAGAACTGGGGTGTTTTGGGGGATAAGAACGTGTGAACGAAGACCACGACAATGGCTGCAATGAGAGCGAGGATTGCGAGGGATAGGAAGATCCGAAGCCGGGATTTACCTCCGCATTGGTGGTTTTTGCTGTGAGATGGGTTGCGGTAACTTTCGACGATTTTTGCGTTTTCAGGAGGTGGGACGCGGTAGACGAGGTCCCTAGGGAATTGGACAATGTAGGTTTCAGACTCATCAAATGAAGGCGGTCGCCGCGGTGAATAGGGAGGAGGAGAGGTGTCCGGTGGTGGCGGCGGTGGTGGTGGTTGTGGTGAATGGGGAGGGGAGTGATTGTGGTCCTTCCCTTTTACCTTCGCGGATGGCACCCGCCCCTCCATGGAAAGAAGGGGGAGCGGTGGCGCTCTGCAAGGAAAGAAGGGTTGGTCAAATTACGTCCTCAAAATATGTGGGCCTTGCATGCATGAGAATAGGAGTTGTCATGGAGGTTGATTAAGTGGAGAGAGAGAGAGAGAGAGAGAGAGAGAGAGAGAGAGGGGGGGAGAGAGAGAGGGAGAGGGAGGGAGAGAGGGAGAGAGAGAGAGAGGACCTTAAATTGCAATTTTTGTTTTTGTTATTCTATTTTGTGATTTGATAGAGAGGTTATAAGATATTGGCATTTGGCATGGGTCTTATATATATATATATATATTGGAAATCACTTCTACTAAAATTGTAATGATTAAAAAAAAGAATATAATATAATGTTTTTATGTTGGAAAATGATTTTTTATCAGAATTTTTATTAATAGAACCGTGAGCTCTTGCAATAAAAGTATATTTTAATGACTTACTCCATTTAAAGTGACTGGATTACAAAAGAAAAAGTCATATTTTTCTAATTTTTTTGTAGTCCAAAATTCTGATTGTATATATAGCACTACTGAATATATTACATATGTATTTTCATTATATATTATGGTTAATAATTTTTAACAAAAAAAGTACAAATAATGTGAGACTTATATAATTTTATTTTTTTGAAGTGATAAGCAGCAAGTGGGCGATGCTAGTGTTACATTAAGAGAGAGAGAGAGAGGGGGAAGGAGGAGGAGGAGGAACAGGTAGACTTTTACCATTTAACTACTGAAAGTGTTAGCCCGTAAATGTTCCAGATAATTCTGATTATATTTGTTGGCAAATGCTAGTAAAGAAGAATAATAATGGGAGAAAAAAAAAATTGAATAGTGTATATTAATGTAACATATTATTGTATTGTTGTATATGTACAATAAAAAAGAACAGAGAGGCTACAGGCCGAAGTTGTTGCAAGAGGGGTGTATTGGGCCCACAAATACTTGTAAAGCCCGCAACGGAAGCGCACACACAAATAAAGAAAAAAAATTTTAAAGTACTCAACACAAGAATTTTTAACGTAGTTCGGTCTCTTAATAGACCTGCATTTACAATCCAAAAAAAAAAAAATAATATACTCAACTCAATATTAAACTATTACAATTTTTGCACGGATAAAATTATAAAACCCTCTCTCACTCACACAATCCAAAAACTCAATTACACACACACTTTGATAACACAAGTTTTTAGTTGTGTCCTTGGTACATTTAACAACTATGGGGGAAGGCATTTTTTATAGGAACCAAGCCTCCTATTTTTTGTTCCCTCTCCCGATGTGGGATTTGGGGAGCCAGCACAACAAATCCTCCCTCTCCCCAAATTCCCATATACTTCAACAGTGTTAGAAAAATGTACTCTTTTCTCGATCTTTTGACTCCTCTCTACTTTCTAACTTTCAAGGAATGATCATCCAAATAATAAATATTTTTTTCCTTCTTCCTCCCATATACTTCAACAGTGTTAGAAAAATGTACTCTTTTCTCGATCTTTTGACTCCTCTCTACTTTCTAACTTTCAAGGAATGATCATCCAAATAATAAATATTCTTTCCCTTCTTCCTCCTTTATATTATCAAGCTGCCACCTCTATATACCTTGCACTGATTCCCAACACCCATATACTTGTATCCATGTGAAACCATCTCACCCAAATTAAGAAATTATATTCGCTCCAGCAATAGATACATATTTTACATTGGGAATATTTTTGACAACACTACTGTGGAGTTTTAGGCAGACGCTTCCAACAGTTTCAATCTTCTGCTTCAATTTATTACCCACATTAATGTAACCAAAATCTCCATCAATGTGTAAAGTATCAAACATAACTCGATATCTGCATATATAAAAGTCAGAAGCAGAATCCAACACCCAACCAGAATAATTTTTAACAGAACCATCATCTATAGTGTGTAACAAGAAATCACCAAATTCATTAATCACGTTGACAGAGGAATCACTAACCTTCATCTTCTCTTGTAGTTGTTTCAAACCTTTCAAATCTTCTTTAAACTTTGGATAAATTTTCTGTATGTGACCATTCGCTTCACAATAATAGCACTCAACATTGCTCATATCTCTCTGTCGAGATTTCGATCTATTACGATGGTCAATTTTATTTTTCTGACTCTTCCCTCGCTCAGAACTCTCTACAGCTAGCAATTGACTTTCTCTAGGATTGCCTCCATTTCTCATTATCTTGTCATTCTCCTTCAAAACCGTAATCAACTCATTCAGTGTCAGAGTTTTCTTCCCAATTAACATTGACTGAACCAGCGGTTTGTATGACCTGGGTAATGAAGCTAACAAGAGCAATGCCTATTCTTCATCTTCAACCTTCTCCCCTGTGTTTAACAACTAACATGCTAGTTGATTAAAAATATTGATGTGGTCACGAATATTACCTCCTTCATCCATTCTCAATGAGTACAAATCCAATTTCATGCAAAGACGGCTTACCATGGACTTTGAAGTGAACATGCTCTCCGACTTGTCCCATAACACTTTCAGTGACGTTTCATTCAATACCGTGTATTTAATCTACGGTGCTAGTGCCAACCGAATTATACTGACAGCCTTTCTTTGATCAGCTTTCCAATCATTATCCTTCATCTCATCTGACTTTGTACCTTCTAATGCAATATCAAGACCCTGTTATTGTACTCTGCCACAATTTAAAATTGCTCTTTCCATTGAATAGAGGGACTTCAAACTTTAGTGTAGACATGGTGCTTAATAACTTTTTTAATTAAACACTTCAATAATATATACCAAAGCAACCAACAACTAGTAACTCATAATGTAGTAAAGGAATTCACCAACACCAATAACCAACAATGCAGCAAATACCACAATCGAAGCCTAATTTAAGAAAACTAACCTCAGAACCAGAACGTCAAAATTAGGCAAGACTAACCTCTTCCAAAATTTGCTACTGGTGTGATACTCACTGCTCCTTTTTTCCTCTTCTTCTGCCAAGCTAGAACCTTTAGCTCTGATACCACTTGTTGGGCCCACAAGCACTTGTAAAGCCCGCAACGGAAGCGTACACACAAATAAGAAAAAGAAAAAAAAATTAGAGCACTCAACACAAAAATTTTTAACGTGGTTCGATCTATTAATAGACCTACATCCACGATCCCAAAAATGGATAATATACTCAATTCAATATTAAATTATTACAATTTTTGCACGGATAAAATTGTAAAACCCTCTCCCACTCACATAATCCAAAAACTCAATTACACACACACTTTGATAACACAGGTTTTTAGTTGTCTCCTTGGTATATTTAATAACTATGGGGAAGGCCTTTTTTATAGGAGCCAAGTCTCCCATTTTTTGTTCCCTCTCCCGATGTGAGATTTGGAGAGCCAACACAATAGGGTGGCGCGGCGCGGTGCTACGGGGCTCATTGGGGCTCAGCCGGGGAGAGAGAGAGAGAAGACAAAGATAAGAGAGCGAGCAGAAGAACAGAGAGAGGGAACCTGTCAGTGCTCGGTTGGGACAAGGAGAGAAGGTAGAGGGAGAGTGATGAGGGAGAGGGCTGGGCCAAGCGGGAGAAAATCAAGGAGAGCGAAAAGAAAAGAGGGAAAGAAATTTTTGGGGAAGATAAGGGAGATGGAAATAAAAGGCGGAGAGTTTTTTTTTTTTTTTTTTTTTTTTTTTTTTTTTTTTTTTTTTTTTTTCCTTTAGATGACCGCTTAGTGCAGTCGAGCGTGTATTCTTTGCAGTCGTCGTTTCCATCATAGTCGACTGCCTGCAAGCAGTCCACCGTCCACCGTTTGTGGGTTCCCTTTACCGGCAATCTAGTAGTGAATTTTATTTGCAAGGTTATAGAGAATATAATTTAGGTATAATTTTTAAAGTTAAAGATCCTATAAAATATATATAGCTAAAATATATGATAGCTAATTAAGATATAGATATTCTTACATTAAATAGTAATAGAATAATATATTCTAACATCGTATAATAATGAACTAATATATTTTAACGGTGAAATCTTCTTGTGACATATTTACTCATATGTTGTTTTATGTATCTTAGAAATAGCATTGGGACTGTTTCCAATTTCTACCCAGGTCAATGAGAAGTATGAGAGTTGAACACCAAATTTATTTTAAATTTGATAGAAATAAAAAAAAATAAAACTCAAACATTAATATAATAACCATTTCTTTTTTATTTTAAAAAACCAAAAAAAAAAATCTTACGAAAGAATTTTTGTTTGTTTAATGGAGACGATCGAAATTTTATTTTTGTTTTTCGGTGGGTTGGGGAGGTCAAAGCTTACGGCCCGGTGCACGGGCGGAGCTACGTTGGGGTAAGGGGGGCAAGTGACCCCCTCAATTTTTTAGATAAAATTACTAAAATGCCCTCCTTATTATTTTAATTTTATTTAAAAATTAAATTAATTAAAAATTAAGATATTTTGATTTTATTAAAAATTTAAAGTTAACTCAAATTTTTTTAATATATAAGAAGTTTAAAAGAATCAAACTTGATATTTTTTGTGAAATAAAGTGTATCTTTTAATACATTATTGCATATTTTTATTTATACTATCATTAAATTTAGCATATAACATAATAAATTCTATAGATAATAAAATTTAATAATAATTATATTTTTTGTAGTAAGGGATATCTCTAATAAACTTCAGGTGCTTGAACCATTAACTGTGAGAAATATATTCACTAGTTAATACTCAAGAATAATTTATTTTCTCTCTAAAAATAATATCGTTTTTCTCCTACTCTTAATTGAAAAATAAGTCGATTGTTATTTTTTCTTGGGTATTCGGTGCCCCCCTTGACACCCAATACCTCCTGGTGCCCGGTGCCCCCTGGGCAAAAATTCTGGCTCCGCCCCTGGCCCGTTGGCCATGAGAAAAATGCTATATTATTAACGGAAACGAGGTCCAATCAAAACCTGGACCGTCCAATGTCCACTTCTAGCCCGAATTAAATCAGAACTTGGCTCGAATTTACTCTGTAAGTTCGTAACCAAATGATACTCCTATGTATACTAATACTAGTGTATGTTACCCCTGCAATGCTCAAAATTATATAATATTTTTTATGAATAAAACATAATTTTTAAATACATTATAAAATATTTTAATAAAATTACAAAATTTCATAAAATAGATATTATGTTATTTTTTATATTTATATTTTCTATTTGTGCCAATATTAGTGAGCCCATAAAATTGATCAAAGTTAGATTTTACATATAAGTACTAAATTAAAAATTTATATTTTACCAAATCTCAATTCGATCTATTTCTAAAAAATAAAATTCATTGTAGTATATATATTAAACCATAAACTTACCTAATCGACCTGATCTCTTTTTTATTTTAAAATATTTGTTAATTTTAGTATACATTTTTATTTTCTAATTCTTGATTCATTTTGCAATGAGTTGAAAATACTATTAATCTTAATTATATTAATCAATTAAAAATTATTGGCATAACCAATTTAAATTTAAAATTATAAATTTTTCTAAAAACAATTATTTCCAGGCTTAAATAATATTTAAAATTTTTTGTTTTGTGTTTTTAAATTTTAGATATACATTTTTTGTGTTTTTAAGCAAATTATTTTCATTTTTTATTTGCATTTTTAATTTAATTATTACAACTATATTGAATTTATAAACAAGTGAGTTCCCTTTCAGAACTCATGAATTTATTTATATGAAATTTATAAGCAAGTGGGTCCTTTTTTGAAATCCGTAAGTTCTTTTGTATTTATTAAAATTATATATCACAATTCTAATATTTTTATAGATAAAAGAAAAAATAAAGTTGTAGTATTTAATGATGTGGCATAAATAAATAAAAAATTTTATAAATGAGAAAATAGAAAAGAATAAGAGGGAATAAATGAAATTAAAAAATAACTCAAAGTTTTATAAAAAAAAGGAAAAATGGAATAATATGCCTCGTATGATTGGAGTAAGGGAGAAAATAAGAAAGAAAAATATATTTTTTTACTATTATAGATCGATCGATAATATAGATTTATATACATAACTCGAATATTAAGTATTATTTATCGGTTAAAAATTATCGACATGACCAATTTAAATTTAAAATTAAAAATCTTTCTAAACAAAAAAAAAATTCCCATGCTTAAATAATATTTTGGCATTTTTTTGTATTTTTAAATTTAAGATATAATAATGGTTATTATTGTAACAAAAGTTATATTTTTAAATTTAATTAATATTTAATACTTTTGAAATATTTTTTCAGCTTGAATTAATTGTTTAGTAAATTTTACAACTACAATGAATCAATAGACAAGTTTCATTTAAGGAACTCATAAGTTCACTTTGCCTTGATGAAAATAACATGTCATAACTATAGCGGTTTTATAGATAAAATAAAAATAGAGTTATAGTCATCTACTAATGTGGGACAAAAAGAAGTAAAGGTTTTGTGAATATAAAGAAACGATATTTAAAAAATTTTATTTGATTCAAAGATCTGTAAAAATAAAAAAAATAAAATAGTGAATATGGAGAGAGTAACATAAAATTTACTAATAATTTTTGATTAATTTTATAAAAATAACTTAAATTAAAAATATTATTATTAATCACACGTTGTGATTTATAAAAAATGCAGTTAACCCTACAAATTTAAATTTAAAATTAGAGCTTAGAAAAAAAAATCTCTCCCCTAAGACTAGTTTTATACAAATATTTGTTAAAAAAAAGTAAAATGATGAATACAGAAAATGCCACATAAGATTTAAAAATAAATTTTTAATTGGTTTTATAAAAGTAACTCCAATAAAAAATATTATTATTAATTATATGTGTTTTATAAAATAAAATAAATATAATCAATATGACAATTTTAAAATTGAAATTAGAATTTAAAAAAATAAGTACTCCTGAGCCTAATTAATATTTGGTATTTTTTGTATTTTTAAATTTTAAAAATACTAAAAAGAGTTGTTATGAGAGAAATAATCTAATTATTATTTAAACTTTTTTATTTGTATTTTCCAATTTAATACCATTTTTCATCTGAATTTTTAATTAACTCACTAATGAAATATAAAAATTTTATAATTATATTGAATTTATAAGTAAGTGGTCCCCTTTTAAAACTCATGAGTTCATTCATATGAAATTTATAAGCAAATGGATCTTTTTCCAGAAATAGAAGTGAATTTTTTTTCAGAACCTATAAGTTTTTTTTTTTTTTTTTTACATTTATTAAAATCATATCTCATAATTCTAGTTGTTTTATAAGTAAAAGAAAAAGTGAAATTATAGTGTTTTGACAATGTGTGATAAAGAAATATAAATTTTATAAATGAGAAAAGAGAAGAGAAGAGAAGAGAAGAAGAGAAAAAGAAAGAAATTCAAAAATAATTCAAAAATATATAAAAAAAAGTGCAATAAAGATCAAATAAGCATGTCACGTAGGATTGGAGTTAAGGAGAAGAAGAGAAAAAATACATTCTTTTAATATTATAATATAGATATTAAAGTGAAAGGGAGTAAGGAGGGTTAACCTCGCGAGTAATGAGAGTGAGACACGCGGTGGTTTTTATTTTGGCTCCGTATGATTACCGATATTAAATGAATTTGCACTCCAAGCACCTTGACAGCTTAATTGGTTGGAATGTTAGGAAAATAATGAGAGCGTCATGGGTTTGAGACTTATATAGGATGCGGTAATAATTAATTTATTTTATTAGTTTCCAAAGGTGTTTATTTTTTTTTCTATAATTATTTATTAGTAATTGATACTAATATATTAAAATATAAGGAATGAAGAGAGGGTGACACATTTATTTGTTTTAGTTTATTTTATTAGTTTCTAAAGTTGTTTGTTTTTTCCTTTCTTATATATATATATATATATTTGTAATCTATACTAATATATTAAAACGTTACGAGTAAAGAGAGTGTGACACATAATTGTTTATTTGTATTCTTTTATGTATATTTTTGTTTTATTTTATTTTGTGAGAGAGTGAGGATAAGAATGATACATGAAGTATTGGCTTGCCCTTTTTTTTTTTTTTTTTATTTCATGGTGTATGTTTTTATTTTGTTTTGTAGTTTTTCCAACTATTGTTATGAATGGTTTTGTATTTTTATATTTTTTGTATATATTTATTTATCATCTATCATACAATTCAATAAGTTATAAAAATTCATAATGAAATGTGAATATTCTGCTATTTTATACTCATACATTATATAAGAAAGATTTGTATGACAATGGCATGTAATTTTATCATAAGTTAATAAATGTATTTTGCTTTTTTTATATTTTTTATTCTCTTGTTAAGATACTAATGTTATGTTATATTAAAAAATTTAATAATTAATAACTATTCAATACCTATTTTAATTTTTTTTTTACATTTTGTTTTTATTTGGAGGTATCAACATGTATTAAATTTTTTTTTTTTTCTGTATAAGTTTATAATGGATCATTTTACTATTATTATTATTATTATATTTTTTTTATATATTTCGTTTGGAGTATCGACATTTATTACACTATTTTTTTTAAGTTTGTAGTGAATTATTTTGTTATAAATTAGGTATTTAAAATTTTTTAAACATTTAAACATTATATATTTTTTATATTGAATATTATTGGATTAACCTATTTGTACTCCACTAATTTCCTCTTCCACGCTTTATTTTTTTATTAATTGGAATTATCATATATTTTGTATAATTGTAATATCATAAATACCTTTATACAACAATTCAATCAAAGCATATTTATAATCGATAATACCTTTATTTTATAAATAAAAATATTTTTTAAAACAAATATAGAGTATAGACAACTCACCAAAATATTTTTATTTATCTAGATTGTTTCTATAAGTAGAAAGGTAATTACTATTTTACTTCTTTGAAAAAAATCTCTTATATATAACATATGAATAGTCTTACTATAATAGAAAATTTTAATTCTAGATTTGTTTTTTAAAAATTATTTCTTATTATGAAGAATTAAATTAAAATTTTTAGAAGAAAAATACTTATGTTTTTTTTTGATAAATCTAATTTTTGTATAAATGTTTATTTTTTTGGTACATTGATTTTCCTGTTTGTTAGTTTTTTCCAATAATTTTTTTTTTTGAAAATTCATATAAAATTCTATTAAACGATTTAAGCGTGATGAGAAAATTAGAATGAAAAAATATTGTAAAGAGAAAGATGCGAAAGAAATTAATTTTTATTTGAATTATTAGAAAATAAAATAACATAAAATATATTTTTATATGTTTTTAAAAATATAAATAACATTTATTTTAATCTTTAAAACATTTTTTCTATTATATTGTACTTATGGTGTTTTTCCAAATTTATTAAAACTTTTTCAAAAGATAATTATGTCATTTCAAATTATACATAAAGATAATTAATTAAAGGAGAAGTGATTTTGTAATTTCACTTAATGAAAAAAATAAGACGAAATGGAAAATCATTTAAAAATATAAATAAAATTAATTTTACTTAATTAAAAAAATAAATGTATTTTTTAAATAAGTAAAATAGTAATTGCCTTCCTACTTTTAAAAAATTTTAGACAAATAAAAATATATTAGTAAGTTGTCTACTCTATAATTTATTAAACAGATATTTTTATTTATAAAATAAATTTACGAATTATAAATATATTTTAGATTAAATTTTTGTATAAAGGTATTTATGACATTATACCTATAGAAAATATATCATAAAAAGAAACGGAATAATTATGTAATTTCAATTAGTAGAAAAGTAAAAAAAAGTAAAACAAAAAAATTAAAAGAGTGTAAATAGACTCATATAATATTATTTTATATTTAATATATATTTATATATATTTATTTTACATATATATAAAATTAAGCGTATTACAAAAAAATCCTTTTGGAATGCACGGGGCATTTGCTAGTTATTTATTATATAGATAGAGAGAGAATTACAAAAACCCGCAGAATGCGCGGGTCATTTGCTAGTTATTATATATAGAGAGAGAGAGATTTTGGATTTAGCATTGAGATGGATGAGGGATCTTGCATTTGTCGGGGAGCTGGAGGGCGAGGTCTGGGTCAATCCCAATGGAAGGCAAGAGCGGGGATTCCTTGTAGGAACAAAGGCACGGCAAGTCGGCACGTGACAGAACCGAGCAACATTGTGGGGTGGGCGGCGGTGGATTCGGCGGAGTCACCCCCGGCTTGCACGACAGCAAATCTTGCAGCGACACATTGCAAATCTCAGTATCCGAAACAACCACACAATAATAAGTCGAAACCAACAACGCACCAACAAATGCAACCTTTTTTCGAAAATTAGCAGCAGCCTCCATTGGCAGATTTGTCGCTTCTCTCTCTCTCTCAGTCTCTCTCAAATGCGAAGTGAAGCGTTGATGTGAAATATGGGAGTGGGTTGAACGTTTATAAAGGGGAATTAATTGGATATAATAAAATAATTTAATGTATGCAATTTCAGTTTCCTGAAGCGCGGAACCAATAATTTAATATAAGAAAGTTAACTCCTATAAATTTTAATATCTTGAATTTTAAAAATATAACCTCAGAATTAAACAGTGGCTTTTCAATCGACAATATAAATTAATGACCATAATCTTAAAAAATTAAACAATTATAAAAAAATTCACAAACTCAAAAATTATTAATTGATTAGATTAAACTATTGACACCTCAATTCAAGAATCGTATCATATTTTATTAACAACTTTAACTTGATAATCAAGTTTTATACGTTAATTTTAGGATTACTAGAGGTTTACCCGATCGTTAATCTAAAGTGCATATACTAATCTGGACACTCTAAAATATATAAAAAAAAAATTTATACGTTATTAATGACCAAAAATAAATTGGTTAAATTGGCCATATTTAAAAAAAATAATATATCTATAAATACAGATTATTCTCCAAAACTTGAAAGGTCATGAGTTTTATATGTAATTAATGAACGAAAATAAAAAGGTTAAATTGACAATATTTAAAAAAATAATATATCTATAAATACAAATTATTTTCCAAAACTTGAAACCCTTATTGTCATTGTGTAGGTCTATCGATCCCTGTCAGTGTTAGGAGTGCGAAAGCTACAACTATTTGGCAGTGAATTAGCGAGTCCATGAACGTGCGTTGTAAAGGTAAAGTTGTACTCAACTAACAATGTAGGACAAAAAAATAAACTTTGAAAAAAAATAATCATAATCATTGAACAAATTTAATTATTAAAAATATTTTAAATTAAAAAATTTGAGCTTCCTTTTCCTTATTATATATAGATTAGCACGCGGTGCACAAAAAAATTATGTTTAAAACGTACCAATTTTTAAATACATACTAAAAAGTACGAAATATATATATATATATATATAGAGAGAGAGAAAGAAAAGATCAAACATCTAATAAAATTGATAAGGAGAGTTATCCAAAGGTAAAGCATCCATATCAGCCCTGAGTGTTATAAGTCTACCTAATCGCATGCCACTAAGAGAGTGAGAATTTATTGAATTATTTTGAAATCTAATAAGATTTTATCTCCATTTCTTTTGAGATATTGTTTGGATTTCTTTTGGATTGGAGATAAACATTTGTCTCTCTCTACATGATCAAGAGAAAAATTTATTAGGAAAAAAGTTATTTATTTATTTTTGAGATTTTTTTAGATATTGTTCGAATTTGGAAATGGTTGGTTTGGGTTTATCTTTAAAAGCATTAAACACTATCTCTCTATGATCGGAAGTTTATTGGAAAGAAATTATTATTATTTTAGATTTTGTTCAAATTTTCTTTAGGTTTATCCTTAACAGCATTAAAAACACTCTTTATGCATGATCAGGGAGAAGTTCATGAGAAAGAAATGATATTTTTTTTTAGATTTTGTTTAAATTTAGTTTGGGTTTATTAACAACATTAAACACTCACTCTCTTAGGAGAAATTTATTGGAAAATTTTTTGATAGATCCCAATCAAAGCTATTAATAATAAGTAGATAGAATTCTTCTTAGGGCAAGAATGAGCCACACATTTGTGAATAAAACTCTCTGTCTATTCATGCATACTAGAGTAGTTTAAATACATAAGAGAAAAAAATACGTTCTCCTAGACTCACGACCTTAATTACTAAAATTAAGGAATCAAACAACTACTAGCACTACTAGCAAATAAATAACAAATAAACAGCAGACTAAGTCTTCTAACTGAACTATGCCTGCACAAAATCCTAACAGCTCCCATTTATTTCGTATTTTACTCATGTTAGGAATCTTGGATTCTTCTTAGAAACATGTTGCGATCTCGTTGGCTTACACTACAAGAAAAAATATTTTTAGTGACCATTTTTTTCGACCAAAACTAAATTTAGTTGCTAAATATTAATTTTTAGTGACTAAACATCATTTGGTCGCTAATAATTTATATTTAGCGACCAAATATAAATTGGTCGCTAAATCCCAGGCAGTTGGCAACCAAATATTAATTTAGTCGTTAAAGAGTTCTAAAATATTTCTCTTTATCTTTTGGCGCCAACAATGGCTTTTTGGCTACCAAAACATTTGGTCACGGAATATGTTCATAATTTTTGACATTTATTTTTAGCGACCAAATACGCTTGGTCGTTTAATTCCAGGCATTTGGTGACCAAGTGGTCGCTAAAAGTGACCCTTTACTTACCAAATATTAATTTAGTCGTTAAAGAGTGCTAAAATATTTCCCTTCATCTTTTGGCACCAACAATGGCTTTTGGCTACCAAAACATTTGATCGCGGAATATTTTTATAATTTTTGACATTTATTTTTAGCAACCAAATAAGTTTGGCAGTTAAATTCCAGGCATTTAGCGACCAATTGGTCACTTTAGCGACTAAATATTAATTTAGTTGTTAAAGAGTTCTAAAATTTCCCTCCATCCTTTGGCGCCAATAATTGCCGCCAATAATGACTTTTGGCTACCAAAACACTTGGTCGCGAAATATTTTCATAAATTTTGACATTCATTTTTAGCGACCAAATAAGTTTGATGGCTAAATTCCAAGTATTTGGCGACCAATTGGTCGCTAAAAAAATCTCTTCATTGACCAAATATTAATTTAGTAGCTAAAAAAATGAAATGGATAAATAAAAATAATTAAATTTTATTTCTTTATCTATTTTTCTCTCAAACAAATTTATTTAACTCTTTGTATGATCTAAATTAGATTTCATAAATTTTATTTTAACATTTATTTATTAATTTTAATTAATTTATAAAATTTTCAAAAATTATAATCATAGATTAATAAAAGAATGTTACCAAATTAATGCTAAAAGTAAATTCACCAAATCAAATTTAGATAATTTGAATGTATAATCATTTTTTGTTTCAAAGTAAATATGTTGGAGTAACCTTTATAGTTTGTATGACTTGTAATCAAGTGAATATTAAATGTTTTAATATCTAATAATTGTTTAGTGTAATTTAATATTAATTATATTAAAGTGACATTATTTTAAATTTAAAAATAAAAATAACAAATTATTTATTAATTTTAAGTAATTTCATTTCTTTATCTTTTTAGAACTTATTTCCAAATATGATCACCTAAAATATTTTTTTATTAGAAATAAATTCTTAAAATAGTTTTCAAAAATTTTGCTTTTTAAAAATAATTTTCTAAAACTAAAACTAAATGCAACTAAATTATTTTTAAGAATATAAATACAAAATGAAGAAAAAAATATATATAGTGAGCCATGATATAACTAAATTAAAGATATGTATTAAATATGTGCTACACATACGAATTGGAGGAAAATAAAAAAAACATTTAAAATTATTTTTAGTTAAATATAATAGTTATTCATAAATTATTTACTAAATATCTATATAGTTTCATATATTGTTTATGATTTCAAATTATTGAAACAAAAGTTAAAATAATTAAATAAAAATAATAAATTTTTTTATCACTTTGCTAACTAATTAGTCTATAAAGGGATACTTCTTGCAACCAATTGGTTGGTAATAGTGTTAAAAATTTATTATAAAAAAGTTAAAAGTAATTAAATAAAAATCATAAATTTTTTTATCATTTTTGGCGACCAATTGGCGACCAATTGGTCGCTAAAGACGTACCTTTGGCGACCAATTAGTCGCTAAAGGGGTACCTTTGCCAACCAATTAATCACTAAAAGTGATAAAAGTTTGTTTATATATACAAAAAAGTGTAAAATCTATATACAAATAATAGCTTGGGCTAGTGGTCAACCACATGAACTTCCAAAGAAATGGCACGAGTTCGAATCTCAGTAACAACAACAAAAATCTCAAAAATATAAATTCAACACGTAGCAAAATCATAGGCTAACACGTGGTAGAATCATAGGTCGACACGTGGCATAACACAAGTTGCCATGTGGCATGATGACATGTCAGCAAATGATGCCACGTGGCGCCACATTTGAATTTTTATTTTTTTAAATTAATTCAAATTTTTAATTAAAGACCCTTTTAGCGACCAATTGGTCGCCAAAAACTAACCTTTGGCAACCAAATTTTTGGTCGCTAAAGGGTAAACCTTTGCTGACCAAATATATGTTGGTCGCCAAAGGCGTATCTTTTAGCAACCAAAGTTTGGTCGGCAAAAATTATACTTTTACCGACCAAATATATTTTTGGTCGCCAATACCTTTTGCCACTAGCCTTTGCCGACCAACGGGCGACCAAATTATATTTGGTCAGCAAAAGTTTTAGCGACTAAAAAATAACTTTTTGTGACCAAATTTTTGATCGCTAAAAGTGTTTATTGTTGTAGTGTTATCAATACCCGTGGCTGCCACTGGAACCCTATCCTTAAGGTTCAAGTTTATGTAACTGTCCTGCAACACTTGAGTGGTCTCCCATGTAGTATCGTCCAGAGGTAGGCATTTCCATTTAACAAGGCTTTCTTCAACAAAATGTGATCCTTTCTTAACCTAGTGTATATCCAAGATGGTTTCAGGTTCCATGATAATTGCTACATCATCATCGGTAAGAGGTAAGTCAACTGTAATATCGTTGGGCTCCCCCACTTTCTTTTCAAGTAGTGAAACTTCAAAGATGGGATGGATTCGGGAGCCCTCTGGAAGTTTTAATTTATACGCCACCTTGCTAATGCGTTACTCAATTTGATAAGGACCATAAAACTGACTTGCTAATTTTTTAGAAGCTCTACGAAATATCATTTGCTACCGATAAGTGTGTAGTTTAAGAAAGACTATGTTGCCCACATAATACTCAATATCTCATCATTTGGAGTCAACCATTTATTTTATACAATTGGTAGCAGTGTGCAAACTAGCCTTGAGTTAGTGTAAAATTGCATCTCTTGAGGCAAGATTTGGGTCAACTTCATAAACTGGAGACGTGCCAACCAAATAATGTGGGATGCTTAGAGGTAGACGTCCATACAAAGTTTGAAATAGTGTCATTCTTGTTGACGCATTGTAAGTTGTATTGTACCAAAATTCTGCCCATGGAATGAAAAAGTGCCACTTTCGTGGTTGTTGATAGACAAAGCAGCAAAGACATTAGTCAACACATCTATCGACTACTTTGGACTGCCTATCCATTTGGAGGTGGTATGATGAACTCATTTTCAATTGTATACCCGATAACTTGAAGAACTCATGCCAAAAATGGCCAATAAATATTGGATCCTAATCACTAATGATTGACTTGGGCATGTCGTGAAGTTTTACGACTCCATCAACAAATTTTTAGTTATTATTTTTGTAGTAAAATGATAGGTTAAGGCCAAGAAATGTGCTAATTTACTCAAGTGATCGACCACCACAAGGATTGCATTCTTACTATTGGAAGTCGACAACCCTTTATAAAGTCCATAGTAAGGTCATCGCAAACTTAACATGGAATGGGCAATAGTAAGAGTCCTGACGGTGCTAGAGTTTTAGATTTAACTTGTTAACATACATCACATAAAGAGACATAGTCCTGCATTGCCCAAAACATTGATGGCTAATAGAATTGTTGGGCAAGCCTTTTGTATGTCTGTAACACCCTTGAATGGCCACTAATTTGAGAATCATGGAATTCTCAGAAGAGTCGCTTAATTAGTTGAGAATTTAGAGGAACCACCACCCTATTTTTACGGTACACCAACCCATTTCTCCATATATAAGGATTACCTAGTCCGTCAGTTGCCAATTTACCAATTTTTTCCATATATAGGTGTCCAACAGCCTTGACTTTAATCTCATCCCATAGAGGAGCATGTGAAGCAAATAAAGCATTAAGATTGGGACTACCTACCACTCTTGATAGTGCATGTCCTGTTGAGTTCTCTTGTCCTGGTTTGTAAGTGATTTCATAGTCATATCCAAGAAACTTTGCCACCCATTTTTGCTGCTCTGGTGTTGCTATTCATAGCTCTAGCAAATATTTGAGACTTCATTGATCTGTTTGGATATGGAACTTTTGTCATTACAAGTATGGTCTCTAAATTTGAACAGCGTGAACAATGGCCAACATTTCTCAAGCATAGATGGACAAGGATTGTTTGGACATTCCTAAGGCTCAGCTTATAAAGGCTATTAGTTTTCCTTACTAAGTTAGAACGGTACTAATTCCATCTCTTGAAGCATCAGGTTCAATGACAAAAAGTTCATTAAAATTTGGCATAGCAAGTTTAGGAATTGAAGTCATGGCTTGTTTGAGTACTTGGAAGGCTGTTTTGGTATCCTTTGTCCATGAAAAATGTCCCATTTTCAACAAATTGGTAAGGGGCTAAGCAATGATACCGTAGTTATAAACAAACTTTCTATAGTAACTTGTAAGGCCTAAGAATCCACACAATTCAGAAATATTAGTAGGCCTTACCAATTTGGCATTGCTTTAATTTTTCCTTGATCTAGTTTTATGCCTTGAGGAGTAATAATATGACCTAAATACTCCAACTCCTGTTTGCCGAATGCACACTTGCTAAACTTTATAAGAAAATGGTGTTGCATTAATATTTCAAAAGCTTGTTTAACTTGTTCAAGATGCATGTTCCAATTGGGACTATAGCTCAAAATGTCATTAAAAAAGACTAACACAAATTTGCGGAGATAAGGTCGGAATATAGAATTCATATTGCTTGAAAAGTAGATGGCACATTACAATGACCAAAAGACATGACTAAATATTTGTAATGACCATTGTCGGTATGGAAAGCGGTTTTAAGAATATCTAGAGGGTGTACTTGTACTTGATGGTAGCCAGCTCTTAGTTTGAGCTTAGTAAAATAAGTTGCTCCACAGAGCTCATTGAGCATATCATCGACTATAGGAATTAGAAATTGATCTTTGATTTGCATTAAGTGCTCTATAGTCAGTACAAAAGCCCCACGTCCTATCTTTCTTTTTAACCAATAAAATAAGAGATGAAAAAGGAATAGTATTTGATCTTATAAGCCCTAATTTTAACGTGTCATGAACTTGTTTTTCAATTTCAGCTTTTTGAAAATAAGCATACCTGTAGGGTCTCACATTGATGGGTTCAATTCCTTCTTTCAAAGTGATTTGGTGGTCAATTTCTCTTGGCAGAGGTAGTTAATTTTTCTCTTAAAAAGTTCTCTCAAATGCTTTAATCAATTGTTGTAAGTTTGGATGGACATCCTATTGTGTTTCATTTGTTGCAGATTGCAGGCTGACTGTGAACATAGAACATCCTTGTTGTAATTCCTTTGAAACAGCTTTTAAGGATGCGGCTTGAATGGGTTATACATTTGTCCCTTGTAGCTTGTGAGTTTGATTTTCCCACCTGAACTCCATTATCATTTTTTTCCAATTACCTACCACTATTCCTAGTTGTTCTAGCCACTGTACGTCTAACACCAAGTCCAACCCAGTTAGCGGCAAAAAGTAAAGGGTAAGAGAGAAATGAATTCCCTAAAGTAACACATGTACATTCTCAAACCTCCTTTAGGGCTTCAATGGATTTCCATTGGCTACCTTGACATTGAACGGCTCCGTTGGGACCATAGGTAAATGGAGCATATTGATTAACTTCTCACTAATAAAGTTGTGTGTAAAACCATTGTCAATGAAGACAACCACCTCATGATGCTTGATCTTAGCTGCAATTCGCATAGTTTTGGAATTTGACCATCTGGTGAGAGCATGGAATGAGATTTTGAGTTCATTTTGTTTGTTGGCAATAGCCCCTTCTACCTCCTTAGCCATGTTATCTTCATTGGTTGTACTATAGTACCCTTCTAGCAGTAGGAGTTGAGGTGCTCGACACTTATGGCCTAAGGTGAATTTGTCATCACAATTGAAATAGAGGCCTTATGCTCTCTTCTTCTGCATTTCTTCCCAAGTGAGACGTTTTATGAGCGATGATGGGTTTGATTTTGTCTGGGTAGATAGGTCAAGCTGTGAGTGACTGAATTGTGGGGGTCGTGTGAATCTTTGCTGGCAATTTAGCTGGTCATCTCTTACTCTTGCTAGGCTGATTGCTTCTTTTACTGATTTTGGTTTAAACATCCAAATGCCATTTGCAATTTCAAATCTAAGACCTCCTATAAATGTTCCAACCCGCACCTTTTGTGTTAATCCCTGTACTCGATTTCCTAACTTTTCAAACTCTCACTGATAATCTCGTAGCGACCCTACCTGCTTGACTTTTGATAAAGCCTCGTTAAGATTTTCACACTCCGTAGGTCCGAAACAAGCTCAGAGTTCGTCTTCAAAATCAACTCACGTTACTTCTCTCCCTTCTTCCTTATAAGATTGACGTAACCACTGCCACCATTGATTAGCTTCACCTTTGAGGTGAAATGACACTAATGATACCTTTTGTACTGTGGGGGCGCCTTAAAAGTCAAAGAATTGGTCTGCTCTATTGAACTATTATGTTGGATCATCACCTGAGAGCCTTGAAAATTCAAGCTTTGCCATCTTGGATAAGAACATCGATTATCCCCCTTCAATAGGTTCCTTAGAGTCGTCTCTATTATTGCAGAAATGACCATTACGATCATTGGCATTATTGCTAGATGCTTTTTTGTTGGAGAGCAAAATCGCTGATAACATATTAATGGTTTCTTGCATTTGATGCAACTTGTCATTTAGACCAAGTTCCATCTGACTTATACTGTTTTGAAGTCTTTCTAGCTCAGTGTAGGGATGGCCATCTCAACCGATCTATTCAAATCCAATTTGTTACTCAAGCCAAATGGATGTGGGATTTGGATTTTTTTGGAGATCGGATCAGATTTGGATTTATTTTAAAACAAAAATTTGGATATTGGATCGGATATAGGGATATGACTACCTCCACTTCAAATCTGATATCTGATCAAATCTACCCCAATCTGCCCTAATCTGTCCCAAAAACTATCTAAACAGACCTGAATAATCTCGAATTCCCAAAGTATGTATGGATGCTTTTTAGAAGTTCATAAAATTGGGATTAATAATTATGTTATTGACTATTGTATTTTGTATTTGTTACTTTGAGTTGGGACAATGTTGGTACTTTGGAATTATGTATCCTTATCATGTATTAGTTGGTGAAATGGTACTTTGGTAAAATGTTGGTTTTGAAGATGTTTATGTATTACTTCGATGAATTATTATTTTGATGATGTTTAGGTATTATTTTGGTTTTGGATATGAATTATTTAGTAGTAATATAGGTTACATATACAATCAAATTATGCATCAAGTTAAGGGTGGATTTGAAGGTGGACAGAGGGTTTGAATTTTCAAATATTCACAAACATATCCATTTTCTATTTGGAGCGGGGATAGAGGTCCAAAAAAATATTTGTTTAGAGTTTGGGGTAAATTCAGAGGCGGATGGAGGGTTTGGAGTTTGGATTCGGATATTGCCACATCCCTTCCGATTTGCCCCATTGCCATCCCTAGCTCAGCCTCCAAATGTTCGATTCTTTCCTTGTTAGTTCCCATTATAGCTATAGCTCTGATATCAATGATAAGTCCCAATCAAAGCTACTAATAATAAGTAGATAGAATTCTTCTTAGGGCGAGAATGAGCCACACATTTGTGAATAAAACTCTCTGTCTATTCCTATATACTGGACTAGTTTAAATATATAACGAAAAAAAAAAAAAAAAAAACACATTCTCTTAGACTCACGACCTTAACTGCTAAAATTAAGGACTCCAACAACTACCAACACTACTAGCATATAAATATCAAATAAACAACAGACCAAGTCTTTTAACTAAACTATACCAGCGCAAAATCCCAACAGCTCCCATGTATTCCGTATTTTACTCACGTTAGGAATCTTGGATTCTTCTTGGGAACATGTCATAATCTCCTTGGCTTATCAAAATTACTTTTTTTTTTTTGTAGATTTTGTTCAGATTTCATTTGGGTTTATCCTTAACATCATTAAATACACTTTCTCTACATGATTAAGGACAAGTTTACTGGAAACAAATTACTTATTTCATCAAAATTCAAAT
The DNA here is from genome assembly GCA_019916065.1 of Vitellaria paradoxa. NCBI lineage: Eukaryota > Viridiplantae > Streptophyta > Magnoliopsida > Ericales > Sapotaceae > Vitellaria > Vitellaria paradoxa. The sequence continues at coordinate 60,813,679 of CM034233.1, forward strand.
TTTGTTCGAATTTCCTCTTAGCTTAAATGTTTCTAATGAACAACCTAAATACTGTGAGTTTGACAGAATCCAAAGATTGAAGATTGGGTTTAATAGAATGAAAAACTCAAACACCAGAATAGAAAACTGTCTGAATTAGAACATATTTAGGAATAATATTTCAATAATACCCTTAACAATTGATAATTTGTAATTAATTACAAAGGGTAATTATATCAATAGAGTTTCAACAATTGAGTTTCATTGAAAATAAGGATCATTAAAAAAAAAAAAGATTTTTCACCAAATCTCGATACTCACCCTATAATAGTAATAGAAATAGATATATAAATAATTTCATTACTTAATATCATGTCAGAAGTTGATCACTACTTAATTTTTTTCCATATCTTTCCTCTCTATATGATTAATTTTGTATTCATAATTGAATATTAACTGTGTTCTATAAAGATTTTTAATTGTTTTTTGATCTAAAGTAATTACATTGCTTACTAACATGTCAAGAGTTTATCCCTAATTAATTTTGTTCTTATCTTTCCTCTACACTTACAATTACTATGATCAATTTTGCACTAATGATTGAATATAAACTGTGTTTTTGTGGAGATTTTTATTATTTTTTAATCTAAAGTAATTGTATTACTTATTGACATGTTAGGAGCTTAGCTCTACTAAATTTTCTTTTTATTTTCCATCTTTTCTTACAATTACTATGATTAATTTTGCAATCATGATTTAAAATGTCCTCTAATAGCCATTTTATTATTACCTAATTTTTTAATATTCATTAATTTTGAGTGTAGAAATAAAAATGTATATTGTTATATTAAATCTGAATCTATCATTATCATATATTGATACAAAATAAATCTACATTTATTGCACGTCAATTGTTTATGTTATAATTGAACACCTAAGTTTTTATTTTTAGATATTCACTTACATTTTTAAAATTTTCAAATCAAATAATACTATTCTTGAAAAATAATACTAACTTAATACTCTCTTAAAAATAATTCCCTATCTAATATTTTTCCAACTATATCATCCCTTCTTCTTGGAAAAATATTTAAATTATAGAAATTATTCAAAAAATTTGGAAAGAGTAAGAGAATATGTTTTCATGTGAAGTGATCGAAAATACAACCAAATTAGGGAGAAAAAGAAGTAATCTTACCATTAAATAAATTGAACAATTAAAAAATCCCAAATTCAAAATTTTGAGCTTTCATATTATATATACTATGAATTGCTAACATAATTTTATATCGATGACACAATTAATATGAAAATGTATGTATTTAAAATTTTAAGTCTTATGTACATTAAAATTAAAATTTTAATTTAAATGTTTCTTTATTAAGAAAATTTTAAAGAAAATTAAAGTCTAATAATTATTTTTTTAAATAAAAAATATTAGTTGATTTTGCTTAGTAGGTATTCATGCATATAATATTTAATAAATGTGTAAAATTTTATTATTTATTACAAATATTTTCACTTTTTTAAAAATATTAATTTAAAAACTTTTATAAAAAATATAAGAATAGCAAAAGTGTATTTTTATGTGAAGTGATTGAAAAAAAAAATCAATTAAAGTGGAGTGAAAAAGAAGTAGTCCTCGCCATCAAATAAGTCCAACAATTAAAAATATGCCAAATTCAAAATTTTGAACTTCTTTCTTATATTGATATAGTTAATGTGACTAATTTAAATACATTGAAATTTAGAAAAATAATTACTCCAATTCCTAATTAATATTTAGATATTTTTTCATATTTTTAATTTAAAAAATACTAAGAGTTGTTGTTAAAAGACAATACAATTTTTAAACATTTTCCCAAGACGAATTATTGTTTAGGCATTTTCCTCATGTTTTTAATTTAATTATTAATACATATGAAATATATAAATTTTACAAATATAGTAAATTATTAATCAAATGGATCTTTTGTAGAAACCCATATGTTCACTTTACATTTATTAATATTATATGTCATAACTTTAGTGGTTTTAAATAAAAAAAAAAAAAGAGTAAATTGTAGACATTTAGCGATATGAGATAAAAAAATAAAGATTTAATGAATGAGAATTGAGAAGAGAACAAGAGGGAATGAATGAGAAGAGTGCCACCTAATTAATATTTAAGTATTTTTTGTATTTTTAAAATTTAAAAATACTAAAAGTTATTATTATAAGAAAAATAGCTTGACTATTATGTAAGCATTTTTTTAGTCACAACTAGTTTTAAATTTAATTCCAAATGCATTTAAAAAATTTGTAAGTTTTACAATAATATTGAATTTGTAACCAAGTGAGTCCTTGTAAGAGCTCAAGTGTTGATTCATATTTATTAAAATTAGAATAAATTACATCTAAACTCCCTTAACAATTAGGTAATTATACCCAGCACACTTCATCATTTCAAATTAACAAATGTTCCCTTATTTTAAAATGTTGTTAACTCCTTACTCTCTTCCGTTAGTTTTCTATTAAGTTTTGGTTAGGGTTTTAAAAAATAAGTTAATATTTCAAATTTACCCTTCTTTTAATATTTTCATATATTAATATATACAAATATATATATATCAATAGGCAGCCAAAGCATCCCTACCCCAGTCGTGATTGTTGGAAGCGCCGGTAGCTCCTTGTCGCTGCTCTCTTCTTCACTCATCAATTTCCAATTTGTCGACAGTGATTTCTTGAACCAATTGGTTTCCACGAGCCTTGATGTCGTGATTCGAGTATTTGAGTTTAGGTCTAGCAGCCTGCTCATAATTTGGCGAGACTCCGACGAAACCCACGGCGAAAACCCACAGCTGACGTATTGGCAGTGAGAGAGTACAATGGAGCACTTGATAACCAGGGGTGGCTCAAAGCATAAAGTAATCAAAGCCACCGCTTTAGGTTCTCAAATTTTGAGGGTTCCTTATTTTTAAAAATCTTTTATATTATAGTTAAATTTTAACATATTTTGAATATATTTTTAACATACGTTTTGTATAATAAAAGTCTAATCTGAATTTAAAAAAAAAAAGTTTACAAGAAAAAATGTAAAAATTTTCAATCTAAATGAAAAAAAAATTAATCACAAGAAGTTCCAATATAAATGAGAAGAAAATCACAAGAAAAAAAAAAAGAATGTCCCAATTTAAATGAGGAAAGGGCTCGTAAGAAAAGGGAAAAAAAAAAACCTCTACATAAATGAAAAGAATAATATATTCAAAGAAGGAATATCAAAAGTCTTATAAGGAATGAAGATTAAAAGTTTTATAGATCAAAAATTTTATAAAACCATTTCTAACGTGTAAAAATCTAACCCTAATACACACACACTCTCTCTACCTCTCAGCCTCTCTCTCTCAATCTCTCTCAAAGTTTAAACTTTGAAGCTAAAAAATATATTAGTAAAGTTTTTAATTGCAACATCAATCAAATGGATTTTTAAGGTAATGTTTTAAAAAAATTTATAGATTAATTTTTGTTTTATTTTTTTTTTAACATAGAGTAGTAGTTTGATTTTTTTTTTTCTTTTTTTAACATACGACTTTCAGATGACTTTTTATTAATCAACGAAGACTCATTGTCGATAATAAATCATTAGTTTTGTCAAAGCTCAGATTTGCTCGAGGAAGGTATAGCCCTTATTTTTTTTTTCTTTCTTTTTTTTTTTTTTTTCCTTTAAGATTTGTTTGTTTAGTTTTGTTTCTATAACTCTATTTAAGAGATATTTGATGATTAATTTTGGTATGACTTTCTTTGGTAGAAATCTAATTTGGGGAATATTGTGAAGAAAATATTTTTTATTTCTTTATTTTTATTTCAATGTATTATTCGATGGATAACTAATTCAATTATTTTTTTATTCATATCATAGATCCTATACTAGATAAACTTGAATATAAAGATTTAATTAATAATTTTACATCTCAAAAAGTAAGAAAAATAAATTTTAAATAATATCTTTACCATAACTAAAAATATAGAAAATTATAATTTTTTTTGTAAATATAAAGACCTTATTTATGGTTGTCGCTTTAGGCCTCGAAGCACTTTGAACCGGTCCCGTTGATAACACTATTTTAGCCTAAGGGAATAAGGTCTAAAGGTGAATACAAAAAAGCTATAATGATAGTTATATATATGTATAAAACAGAAGCCTCAACTCTGATCTCTAAGCAATGACTTCAACTCCACAACTGACATCCTAAATTTTGGATCTTTTCCAGACATGAATCCCACCTTATGATCCCTAATAGTTGGCTCTTCGTCTCAGTAGCTGCAATTTTTTTGGGAGGGATCTGTTTTCTCAAACGACCTAAATAACCCGATAGTTTCTACAGAATTTAAAAGCTTCTCCTGTGCTCTGTTCAGGTTCATTTTAACCAAATCTAAATCTTCAGACACCTTTACTGTGGTGAGATTCAATGACTTCCAAATTAGAATCATTTTCAACACTAACCTCATTTTCTGCATCTACCTGATGATCTTCATGGCATAGACTGGACCCATCTTGTGCATCCATGCTAGGAACAACAATATCCTCTGCTAACATCTCACCTTCATATGATAAGGCAGGTCTTTCTAACTCAAGACTTTCCTCGGCAAGTTGCATACATGGCCCCGAATTTAGGGGTTCATCTAACTTGCAACACTTTATTTGGGAGTTTTCAGAATGTTGACAGGATGCATCTTGTATGATCAATTCATGAAAATCCAACACGTCCAGTGAAACCTCTCCTTCACCAGATCCAGCAAGTTTCGGTAACTTGATACTTTCTCCACCATCCAATACATATGGCCCCAAAAAAGTAGTTTCCTCCGTCAAAAGGTTTTGGCTTTAGAGAAACATGAAGAAAAGAGAGAAAGGAGGCGTTCACAGATCCAGCACTGGTGGCGTTCACAGATCTAGCGGTGGGTGCAATGGCGTTCACAAATCCGACGGTGGTGGCGTTCATATATATATATATATATTGTGTGTATATATTTTATAGTAGAGAGACGGAAGGAAAAAGTTTTTTTTGTGACTAATTAATTAAATAAGGGTTCAACTAACAGAAAGGAGTTTGAAGTTAGCAACATTTTAAAATAAGGGGTATTCATCAATTTCAAATGTTGAGAGATACTCGATGTAATTATCTAAATATTAAGAGGGTCTAAGTGTATTTTAACTTTAAAATAATACTATCACTATAGTAGTTTTATATATGTAAAATAAAAAATTGAGATTATAGTATCGATTGATGTTGGAAAATGATGTTTTATCTGACTTTTTATTAATAAAACTGTAACACTTTTGCAATAAAAAGTGTATTTTGATAACTTATTTTATTTAAAATGATTGACTTACAAGAAATTCATAATTTTCTAATTATTAAATTAATTTTTTAGTCCAAAATTTTGATTGAACAGCACTACTAAACCTATTATATATGATTGACATTACTTTCATTTTCTCTATTATATATTATGGATAATAATTTTTTTTTAAAAAAAATACAATTGGAATGGAGGTATATAATTTTATTATTTTGATCGGATAGGCCACAAAGTGGCGATGCTAATGTTACTTTAAACACGCGCGCGCGCACACACACAAATGGTAAACTTTTATCATTTACGTTCGGTTTGGAATAAGAAAAAATAAGATAAATTGAGATAAAATATAGTTTGAAGTTAATTTTGATGCCATTTTTTCTGAAAATTCGAAAACCGTGAGAACGGTTTTCCAAATCTATTCCCACGGATTCAAAAAAATTCACAAAAATTAGTAATAATGGTACTCGTTTGAAAGCTCTCGACACGAAGAATACGATTGTATAAAAAATTTACACATTCGGTTAACTTATTTTCAGATTTTTTATTTTTTTAGCGAAATATTGAATTTTTTTGAAATTAATGATGGCGGAAATATTAGATGTGAAGTGGTTGTTAGAGATTTATAGGGATTTTCAGAAGTTTACCTTAATGCCAAACGGGCCTTAATTAATAAAAGTGTTAGCCCTTAAATATGTAATTCTGATTATATTTGTCGGTGAAGTCTTCTTGTTACATATTACTCATATGCTGTTAAATATACCTTAGAGATGGCAGTGGGACTGTTTCCAATTTCTAACCTCGTCAGTGAGAAGTACGAGAGTCGAAACTCTAAATTTGAAAGAAATAAAAAAATAAAAAATAAAAACTACTCATCAAACATTAATACAATAACCATTTCTGTTTTATTTTAAAAAGTGCAAAAAAAAAATAAAAATAAAAATAATCTTACGAAAGAATTTTTGTTTGTTTAATGAATGGACACAATCGAAATTTTCTTTTGTTTTTGGGTGGGTTGGGAAAGTAAAAATTCACAGCCCAGTGGGCATGAGTTGGAAACGAGGCCCAATTCAAACCTGGACCGTCCAATGTCCACTTCTGGTCCTCTAGGTCTAGTTAAATCAGAACTTAGCTCGAATTTGCTTCGTACGTTTGTAACCAAAAGATACTGCTCTGTATATTAATACTAGTGTTAACCCGTGGAATACATGAAATCGAGGGTTCAAGGGAGCTGCAGTGAAGATATTTACTGTAGTGGTTGTAGTGAAAATATTTACTGTAGAGGCTGCAATGAAAAATAAAGGGTGGAGATTTGCTTGCATTTAATCTAATAGTTCTTATTTATTTTAATTAAAATCATTTTCAAAATAAAAATAAAAATTTTAAAAATCTGATTGGAGTATAATTAATGTGGAATGTCAAAAGTCATGTGTTATTAAAGTGTAAATAAATCTCCACCCTTTATTTTTTTACTGCAGCCCCTGCAGTTCTTGCAGTGGATATCTTCACTGCAGCCCCCTTAAACCCCGTAATCGAAGGGTAAGTAGGGGTTCTAGGGGGCTGCAGTGAAGAAATCCACTGCAAGGGCTGCAGTGAAGAAATGAAGGGTTGAGATTTATTCTTACTTTAATGACGCGTAACTTTTTACATTCTGCATTAATTGTCTTCTAATTAGATTTTTTTAAATTTTATTTTTATTTTGAAAATAATTTTAATTAAATTAAATTAGAATCATCCGATTAAAAATAATTAAATCTCAACCTTTGATTTTTCATTGCAGTCCCTACAGTAGATTTCTTCACTGCAGCCCCTACAATAAATTTCTTCACTGCAGCCCCTAGAACTCAGTAAGTAGAGACCATACCCCTTAAATTTAATGTAAACCTATACATATATAATATACTTTATTAAAAGATAAGTACTTCTTTAATAATGTTCCCTATGCAAATAAAAAGTGTTCAATTAACTCAGCTTTTTGTATTGCAACTTAAAAAAAAAATAATAAAGTAATAAATTATTTTAGCAATAAATTCATTTTCATCTTTTTAAATAAAAACTGTCTAAATCTCTCTCTCTTTCTCATATTTTCTTTAACAACGGGCTTCTTTTCGGTAAATGAAAAGTTTACAGTCAATTTAAACTTTTATAATGAGACCCACATATCTCTCTCTCCAACTCTCATATTTAATTGAAACCTACAAATATCTCTCTTCCCAATCTTATATTTATTGTCTTCTTAACCCCATATTTACACTTTTCTTAATCATCAGTCTCTCATCTTCTTGTTAATTTTTTCGCCTAATACAATAAGAACTACAGTTATAATTTGATTTTCGGTGAAATTTGCGATTTCAATTCTCTTTCTATTGAAATTTCTCACTTTAACTAAGTATCAAATTTTTTAAATTATAATTTTTTAATTTTTTATTAAAAATTTTTTGATCCCTTTGTCATGAAATCCTAGCTTCGTACTTAATTAAAGTGGAAGAGAGTAATTAAACTGGAAAAGAATAAAAAGAGTCAGCTATGGGAGCTTGTAAGGAGAGTGTAACACGTGACGCTTTCCTCTTGGTGCTTTTGATCATTTGTGGCATTTAGCGCCTTGGCAGCTCGGTTGGTTATAATGTTGGGATAATAACGAAAACGTCATGGGTTCGGTATAGGACATAGCAATAATTAATTTATTTTATTAGTTCTAAAAGGTATTTATCTTTTTCTTCCAGTACTTCTTTTTATTAGTAATCAATACTAATATATTAAATTGTGAGGACCGAATAATGAGTAGCACGTGACCGTTTGTTTTAGTTTACTTTACTAGTTTCAAAAGTCGCTTGATTTTTTTCTTTTATAATTTTTTTAGTAATCTATATTGATATATTAAAATGTGACGAGTGAAGAGAGCGTGACACGTGGGTTGTTTATTTGTTTTTTTTATACTTTATTTTATTTTGTTTTTGTGTAAGGAATGTGTATAGGGGGTGACACGTGGAGTGTTAAATTGCTCCTTTTTATGGTGTGTGTTTTTGTTTTATTTTGTATTTTTTTCCAATTGTTACTATAAATATTTTTGTATTATTTTATATTTTATATATATTTATTCGTCATCTATTATAAAATAAATATAATTAAAAAATTACAACAAAATGTGAACGTTCTACCAATTTATACAAATATATTATATAAGAGAGATTTATACAAAAGTGACACGTAATTTTATTATAAATCGACAAATGTATTTTTTTTTTTTTTGGTTATGTTTTTTGATTCTTTTTTTTATATACTAATATTATTTTTATATAAAAAATTTTAATAATTATAAACAATTCAACACGTATTTCATTTTTTATACATTTTATTTTTATTTGGAGGATTGACACGTATTTCATTTTTTATTTTTTTTATAAGTGTATAATAGATCATTTTACTGTTACTATATTTTTAATTTTTGTTTAGAGTACTAACATATATCACATTACTTTTTTTTTTTCTATAAGTGTATAGTGAATTATTTTGTTATAAATCAAGCATTTAAAATTTTTTAAACATTTATACATTACATATTTATTATATTCAATATTATTTTACACTTAATATGTATTTGTATATAATTAAATATTACAAAATCCGGCACCAATGGGCGGCTCATTTGCTAGTTATTTATTATATATATAGAGAGAGAGAGGGTGAATTTGGCACTGAGATGGATGAGGGATCTCGCACCTGTCGGGTGGCTGAAGGGCGATTGCTGATCGACATTGTGGGATGGGCTCGTGGCTTTATTTTTTCATTTATCTATAAAGCTATTAAAATTATAGCAAATGATCTTATTCAATTTAAATTGAGCTCATGAATTATTATAATGGACTCATTTACTTATTGGTTTATAATTTTATTTTTGATAATTCGAAATTCACATCGATTTATTACAAATTTCAACGAATCGCGTAATCGATGGATAATAAGTTAATAATCGAACTCGTGTGATTTTTGTGAGAAGCAAACTCACGAGTTATTTGGACTAACTCTAGAGGATAGTTTATAATTATTGTATAATTATATTTTAAATGAATTAAATTTAACAATATAAGAAATACTTACAATTAAAATATTAATGAGCACTATTATATATGTCAACACTAGTATATCTGTATATACGTATGTATCAATATCACGGCTCATATACACATTGCAGCTCAGGAAGCTTCATATGTGATTAAGTACTCTGGCCCACCTAAATTTTTTCTGATGTGCAAAAGGCCGGGCACATCCTAGGCATGTGCATTTTAAAATTTTCAACAATTAAGACAAATGGAAGATGATGAGAATTGGCTGGAAAATTATAACTTTCATGCACTTTGATTTAGACATTTCGAAAAAGTAATACAGACTCTCGCTTCAAGATATTAGGCTGAGTTTGAGAAGAAAAAGTAATTTTTTTTGTATTTAAAAAAAAAATTAATTTTTTAATAGTTTTTTTTAATTCCTGTTAATTTGATATTTTTACACTTGAAGATTTAAAAAAAAAAAATTAAAATACAAGAGAATAAATTTGATAATTTTACCAATAAGTTAAGGTTGCCAAACGGATAAGCCTCCTTGCGTACACGGCAATGGGACATATTACATACGTACATATATATGTATATATATCTATAAAGAACGGAGAGAACAAAATATAGCTAGAAGGAAACGGAAAGCCATGGGAGGAGTCGGCCATCTCTTGTTCGGTCTCTTCATGGTCCTCTCCGCTGCTACCGTCGTCCGATCCGTAAGCTGCTACCCTCCATCTTTTATTAACTCCCATCTTTCCTCATTTTCCATTTCAATTCTCTCTCCCTATTCTATTTCGATATATTCTCGTTCATGTTTTCTCTTACAAATCAACGTTGAAAATAAAAGTTAAAAATAGATAAATAATTGATAAGAAGAATTAAATGGAATAATGTAGAGAAGTTACTTCATCTTCTCAAAGTGTGTGCCATCCAAATCAATTTTGTGAATTCTGCACAATATTGACTGATACTTACGTACCATACCTAGCATACCACCCCAAAAAATGAGGCCTTAGGCCTTACTCTGGTTCCGTTGGAACTAAACAAAATAAAATAAAATCTTACAAATCTCTACAAATACGAATTACGAGACAAAAAAATTTAAATTCTTCACTCACTGCATAAATTACGAGACATTTACTTTTATAATTTTATTTGATTTTATACACTTTTATACAATTCTAAACTATATGTTTCATGCCTCACTCTACGTGTTTTATATCATGATTTGTATCCGTTAATATCAACTAATGCTGATATGAAAAATTTATAAATTTTAAGTATTTTATCTTAATTATTTTTTATTTTTATATCGTAAAAATTATAAGATCAAAAATAGCAAAATTAATTTGTTATTCTCATTATAAATCAGTTATGCCAATTAATATTAATATATATTTATAATTTGTATTTTATAATTATTTAAGTGTGTTTGAAGTTGTATAGATAAGTATAAATTTGTAAAAGTTGTAGTCTCACAATTCGTACTGTGAGATGAAAATTTAAATTTTGTAGAGATTTGTAATATTTTGTTGAGAAACAAATGATCCCATTAAAGGTTTTAAGTAGATATGCATATTTTTTTTTATTAATACGTAATTTTATAATAGTAAATTTGAAACAATGCATAATTTTGTACCATACCAATGATATAAACCGGTGTGCGTTATTTGGTGCAGTATTATAAAATTTTTAAGAACTTTTGTTAAAAAATAAAGCGTTAGAAAATGATTAAAAAATTGCTCAAAATTAAAAAAAAAAAAAATCGATGCTCGCAAAACGCATACTGAACGTATAAGATACCATGATCAACATTTAATGATATTCTTAATTCTTATTAATAGATCATACATGTTTTGATTAAAAAAATTTATTATTTATAAGATTCAAAGTTGTGATGCAATTTCGGGAGACACAAAATTGAGGAGTGTTTAGTTAGTCAAAATCAATCAAAACTTACTAACTCTTATCAATTCTTTGTATTTTTTAATTAAAATTTACCACGTATCATTTTTATAACAAATCTTTATTCTTTTACTGTATTTTTTTGTCAAACTTTTGCTAGTCAAATACCCTTGAGTCGTTTTTATTAAATCTTTGTATTTTTTCTGTATTTGTTTTTAAATTTTTACCAGCCAAACACCTCAGTCATCTTTTATGTAAAAAAAAAAAAATGTTAATGCTTGTTCAACTAAAATTAATATAAGAAGTTATAAGTAATTGATCCAACAAATACTCTGACATTAATGTTAATTATGTTAGTTTTATGATTTCTTTCATATATTGAATTATATGGTTGCATATTTATATCGTTGCTAAACGTGACCCAAACGCAGGATGATGATTGCGTGTACACAGCCTACGTGAGAACCGGGTCGATCATAAATGCGGGGACGGGCTCCGTCATCGGCCTTACCCTCTACGACGCAACCGGGGAGGGTTTTCGGATCCTAAACCTGGTGGCTTGGGGTGGGTTGCGGGATCCGGGCGATAAGTACTTCCAGAGGGGCAATCTGGACATTTTTAGCGGGAGAGGCCGGTGTTTGGGCGGGCCAGTTTGCGGGATGAACCTGACGTCAGACGGGTCGGGTTCGCACCACGGGTGGTACTGCAACTACGTGGAGGTGACTGGTACGGGCCCACACGTTCCTTGCGCCCAGCAGCTCTTCACGGTGGAGCAGTGGCTCGCCCTCGACACCAGCCCCTACAAACTCACCGCCTTCAGAGACTGTTGTAGATCCGACGGTGGTGATCGCATCCTGGAGAGCTGCGATGGCCCTCATGCTTCTGTTTGGTCATTGGTATAGCTGGATTTTGCCGGGTGACTTCGATATGTTAAAACATCTATTTGGATGCCAGACCTTTGTCTTGCTTTTGTTAATGGGAGATTTCACTACTATCTTTGTGCTCCTAAAATAGCAGTGTTGTTTCAGTGTCGTATTGGCAACAAAAATACTATTTCGTTGACAACTGTGCAAATCTCTGTTATGGGTAGTGCCCTTTAACTAAAAATATTTTATTGAAGTGATTAAAATTATGTGGGTTTTCCAATTACCCTGAATAAAAATAAAAAAATAAAAAATACATTTTTATTATATAATTATTATCAATTTATTGTTTCTTCTCTATCCTATATGTATTAAAAGAGATTCACTATTTAAGAGTTTAACTTAGATAGTGAATCTCTCAATCAAATCATTATGTATCAATTTTATATGAGTGATTGAGATCTCATGATTATAAACAATTTGGGACTAGGAGTGTCGCTTATACTGGACAACAATATTAGTGCAAAAGACTTAAAATGACAGGCTGTTATACAACACGATTAAGTATGAAAGGATATACTATTCTGTTCCTTTAATTTGTATTTAGATTAAGAATTTATTAAAAAAGAATAATAATAATTTAAAATTATTTTTTATGTTTGATTAGTGATAAAAAATAAAAAAAAAAATTGATGGCATTAGAGATACAACTAGATTAAAAAGAAAAAATAGAAAATAAAAAACTAACAGCCAAACAAACAATTAGAAAATATAGCTAAAGCCTACAAAACAGCTTTGAGCAAGGATTCTTACAAAGGAAAACCACCTTTGTTCGGACTGAAATTAGCCCTAATGTGTTTGATGAGGGCATATCAAATTATTCGGGAATTTAAGGTGGAAAAAAAATTAAGCTTAAAAAATTTTCATATGTTTAAGTTCTTGAACTACAAAATTATTAATCGAAGTTTTACATTCGAGACGCTTTAATATCGTGCTCTCAATAGATCATATAACTAACTGATCATTTAGTATATCTTATGACATAGTTAAACTTCAATGATTACAATACTTTATATTCGATTGGGTTGAATGGGCCGAGTTAAGCACTAATGTTGTCCTTGTTTTTTTGGAACATGGTTGCTTGGTCGATGACCACCAAGGTTGATCATGTATAATTTACTTTTGATATGTTGTCTGTTTATTTTGGTCTGGTGAGTTGTATGGCTCTAATATGTTGTTAATATTAAGTAATGTAATGTGAATGCATGCTTAGAGGTTTGCGCTCCAGCTTGTGAAATTTAGGGCATGATAGATTAGTACTAGAGCTTAGGTTAAAATATCTACGGACAATGGAATCTTTTGTTCTGAATATTATGTGCCTACAAGCTTTTTTATTTGACATGATTTTAAGATTTGTTCAGTTTTGAGTTCTCCTACAAAGTGTTGTCTCTGCTGTGATTTTCATAGTTTTATTTTATATAATGACGATGTTGTTGCGAACTTCCAGAGGTAGAGGCTGAGGTAGGGGCTGAGGCCTCTATAGAGGAGAGGTGATGTTCTTGTGCCACCAATAGTGGTGCATTCTAGAGTTCCACCTATTGAACCATAGGTAGAGGTGGTGTATTCTATGTCACCATCAATTCATTAGCTTTGGATGGCAGGGCAAGGAGATTTTTAGCAGTTGGTGGCAATAGCTTTCGTCACACTTGCTTGGGGTACTTAAGATAGGTAGCAGGGTACTTAGCCGTCTTCAATGGAGAGGTTTAAGAGGATGAAGCTCTTAATGTATGATGGTTCTTTAGATGTGAAGATAATTGAGGATTTCTTAGATCAATGTGAGAGAATACTTAAGGTCTTTCAGATCACTGACGATGCAATTGGATTTTCTTTCGTAGTTTTTTAGCTAGTGGATATGGCAATAAAGTAGTGGAGTTCAATTGAGAGTTCAACAGAGCAACTTAACTCACATGGGTAGCTTTAAAAATTTATTCAGGGATCATTATTATTTTTTTTAGCATCCTTGAAGGATGTGAAGCAGGATGAGTTCTACCAGCTTTTGCGGCATTCTATGTCTGTGCTACAGTATGAGCGCTACTTCTCATGTCTAGCTAAGCATGCCTAGAAGTTGGTTTCTATAGATTGGTTGAGATGTTGAAGGTTTGAGAGGAGTTTGAGGCCTATGTTGAGGACTTGGATGATTGTTTTGGAGTTGACTAATTTTAGCATATGGGTTGACCAGGTGATGGCAATCAAGCGAGACTTGAAAGACTTGAGAGGCTATGGAGAGGGCAGCACAGAGAGTAATGGTGTGGGTCAACCATAGAGCAGTCAGAGTAGAAAGATGTGGCAGGACAGATCTTTTATACCTCAGGCAAAATAGGCTTATTTGGACAATTTAAAACTGGGACAATATACTTTATCTAGAGCCACTTCTTAGAGCTTATTTGTTTCTCATTGTTTTGGGCACCTAGGTTATTGTATATTTAAGTGTCCCAAGGGGGGCATTGTTGTGTAGAGGCCCAAGTAGAGGATTGAGAGGAGAGTGTGGCTTATGTGTAACTAGCAGGGCCATGTTCAAAGATTTTGTCTATTGGAGCAGAGTAATGGTAGTGTTGGGAGATCATAATAGCTAGCTTAATTAGTTTAAGTAGCGTAGCAGGGTCTTAGCCAGCATAGTTTTTATCTCAACAGAGCTATCAGGGTGAGTCATAGTAGTTTAGTTTAGGATTTAGAGTCTGGCAATAGCAGACCGAGTGGTAGAGTGTTCAGAGTGCACCCTGATAAGGGTAAAAGGCTAGTCTACCACAGAAAGTGTAAGCACAAGGTCAAGTTTTACTGTGGCACAGTAGGAGCCACCAACAGAGCTAGTGATTTCTAAATATACTTTCTTTGATTATGCATCTAGTGCTACTGTGCTCATCAACACAGGTGCATCACATTTATTTATTGCTGGATCATTGGCTATTCCATTAGACTTGGATGTGGTTCAATTGACTTTAACAATACATCTTGAGACACTGATAGACGAATATTCCTTATTGAACCTGGTGTGTGGAGGATACGAGATCATCATCAAGAATAGGGATTCGTCGAGAGAATATGTGTCATCTTTGACTTAATGTTTTGGAGATAGGAAGTTTTGATGTAATTTTAGGTATAGGCTAATTATTAGTGCTCCAAAGAGTGATTGATTATACTTGGGGCATCGTGACGTTGTACAATACTGAGTGTGATCGATTGAGATTCTTTTATGACCACTATAGTATTTGTATCTTACCTCCTATTGATGGATATGGGCGAGTTGACTTACACGGGTGGTTTTCTAGTTTAGTTGTGGAGGGGGATAAGCAGGGTAGCACCAAGTTGCCGTGAGTGGTTTGTGATTACCCAAAGGTGTTTCTAGATAATTTGTCTTGGTTGCCACCTTAGCATAAGGTTGAGTTTTGAATTCAACTGGCTCCAACACTGAGTTGATCTCTAATGTTTTGTACAGGTTAGCACCTGCTGAGCTAGCTGAGTTTAAGGCTCATATTATGAAATTAAATTCTAAGGGATTTATCAAACCAAGTACCTTGCCTTAGGGTACTCTGGCATTATTTGCTATAAAGAAGGACAGGTTATTCCGTATATGTATTGATCACTAGAGACTAAATATGGCAACTATCAAGAATATTCAGTACACATTATCGAGGATTAACAATTTATTTGACTAGTTGTGGGGATCAATAATATTCCCTAATATTGTTTTAAAGTCTAAATATCACTAGTTGAGGGTGAGGCGGGAGTACATTCCTAAGGCTAAATTCCAGACTCATTAAGATGATTATGAGATTCTTGTGATACAATTTGATTGAACTAATGCTCTGTTGTATTCATAGATTTGATAAATAGGATATTTAGTGCTTATCTGGATAAATCTACTATCGAATTTATTAATAATATATTGGTGTGTTCATGATCAGATGATGAATATGAAAAGCATCTGAGGGATGATGAATATGAAGAGTATTTGAGGATAGTATTACAACTCTTGAGGAATCATTATCTCTATGCCAAGTTAAGCAAGTGTGACTTTTGACTTATGGAGGTACAGTTCTCAGGGCACGTGGTAAATGGAGAAGGGGCTGTTGTTGACCCATCAAAGATTAACTAAGGTAATTCTAGATTAGCCTAGGCTTGGGATGGTATCTAAGATTCATAGTTTTCTAGGGATGACAAGATAATACATGAGATTTGTACTTGACTTCTCAAAGTTAGCTAGGCCATTGACGAGGCTGACTCGAAATGGGGGTCAAGTTTGTTTAAGATGATGCTATAGTCAAACGTTCTTGGAATTGAAAAAGCAATTGACAATTGCAGCAGTGTTGATTATTCCAAAGGGAGTTTTAGGATGTCAAATGTACTATAATGCTTTCAAAGATGGATTAGGCTGTGTGCTGACTAAAAATGTTTCCAGTTAAATTAATGTACTACTAATCCTATTTTTTACTTTTATACATACCAAAAGCATATGGATAATTAAGGCATGCTTACTTCTAGCCATGCACTCTCTTGCTCACTAAAAGCTTTTCATGCAACTTGAATTGAGAATTATTATCCAACCACTATTTTTCAGTATTTCTGTATTCATAGGTTCACGTTTGAAAAGAGAAATCTGAGTGACGTAATGAGTAATTGAGGCCATATTATTTTGTCATGACAATATATACCTTGGCTTGTACAATACTCATTTGTTTTACCGACAATGCAAACTGAAAATTCTAAACCAAGTAACCACACACAAAGCAAAAATAATAACACCAAAAAATAATGAGGTAACCCTCTCATAGGAAGAAAAATCTCAATTGCAAATCCCACTATCAACGGTTTACAAGATCTTACTTGAACCCACTACGACTCACTCGCACAAATTTTTTTGCAAATCTTGCTCGACTCACTCGACAAATCCTACAAGTGGGCTTTCTGTTTCACACAGAAAGTTAAGAAGAAACAATAAAAATCTAGAGAAAGACACTTAAGCTCACAAGAATAAACTCTCTCCAGGTCTCTATAATATGTCCTCGTTCTATGTTTCATTAAGTCTAGGTCCATATTTATAAAGTTACAAAAGGTTGTACTAAACTAGCAAAATAGGAAACAATTACGCTCAGAAATTATATAGCTCAATCCTTCAAGCATCTTATACAGTGCTTGCGTCAATAGGTCGAACGCTCGAGCATCCTTCCATTAGCTTGCGAACCTGATATAAGCCAAAGAATGTGAAGAGTGAACCCGTGCACTCCCAGCGGGTTCCCAGAGAGCCTTAAGTGCAACTGTGTGCTCCTCGCACCCTGCCTGCGAGGTATACTTTCCATGCCTTTGACTGCTAACTCCTAGTTTATGTATGATTATAACTGCTCAGCATTTTGACTCATATTGGACATATGAAGTCTTCTGGAAACCTGAATTTGATGTGATTTGTCTTTATCTTTAATTTGGAAATATCCATATCTTCTTTCCATGTAGTTTTTGGAAACATCCCAACTTTCCATATTTAACTTAAGATTTTGAATGGATTTTCCACATTTAAAACTTTACAATCTCTCCTTGGTAATTCCATATCAAAACTTAAATTAAATTTAAAATTCCACACATACTTGAAATACACATATATCAAGGCACTATAGGGAAAGAAACTAACAGAATATATATATCATAAACAAAAGATATAAAGTCTAAGTAGTCAATCCATTACAATAACCCAAGATACTTCCCCTTTTTGATATGGAAATGACAAGTGCTCAAAATAAAGAGGAATACAAAACAAGTACAAGAAACATAATCACACTAAATGAAAAGAAACCACTTCTACTTCTGCCATTATAGCCACTACTCCAAAGCCACTGCCATCAGCTCCATTATCACACAAATGAACTACCTCCAAAGCCAATATCATCATCATTGTCATCCTATGGCAATTCATCTTCGAATGCGCCCCAATTGTTGATCTAACTATGCAAGGACTCAAACTGTGTAGTCCAAAGGTCGGTCAACGCATTGATGCTTGCATCAATGGTGTCTAGGCAACCATTGAGAGCTGTCTGATTAGTACGGATATTTTCTACCTCCCCTTTAAGTCGAAGCAATAAAAGAGACATAAAATTCATGGTGTATGGGTGAGTGCTACGACTAAACTCAATTTCATTAGGCTCATCGAGTGTGTCATCGACAACCTAACTTACGTTTTTTATGGCAGTGAGTCGTGTGATAGGTGAAGGCTGTGGGATAAGGCTGGTAGATGGTAATTCAATTTGATTGGCCTGAATGATCTTAGTGACAATGACACCAAAAGGTCGGTAATCTTTGGTGCATCTCAATTGTTGTGTAGTGAACATGAGTCTAAATATGAAGAGTGCTAAATCAAACTTGAGATCTATGATAATAGCATAGATGACACAACCATGACATAATGTGACATCTGAGTAATGTGAGGTGGGTCAATGGATGTAGACACAAAGATTTAGCATCTGATGATTAGTCTTAAGATGGCTATGAACAGATGTCTCACTTTTTCCAGGGTGGAGAACCAGTAAGTACACTAAAAACATTAGTCAATTTTCTTTAGTAGGAGAGACTTTGTCTTGGGTGGGATAAAACAAGGTAAGTCCCATAGCAAGACTAGGATGCTCAATGTCGAGGATGGATGCAATGATATCTGGTGTAATAGTAATTAGGACACGATTGACACATGTTTTGAAAACAACATTCTCAAAGTCAATTTCATGAAAATTGGCATAAATTTCTTAAACAAACTTAATATGCACAGAAGTAGAAATTTCAGTGATAGATTCCCAGCCCAACTAAGCAAAAAGTGGGCGAATTAAAGGAAAATCATTTAGGTCCATTTGTCTCTTAATAAGCGCAAGTCTTTTCAAAAACAAACTTCTAAACTCATTTTGGTTCAAAAAATAATTTCCCGATGAGGATGAAGAACCAGTTCGACTTCTCTTAAACATTTTGACAAAAATATTCCTAACAATGATGCAAATATGACCTAAGATGCAATAAATCAGATGGTTGCGAGTTCAAGGATTAGGCCGTCCAAAATGAAGACTAGCACTGACCTGGGTCGTTATATAGAGGGGGTTGCACCCTCGTCCTCCCAACACCCTTGGTGCATCACCTGCTTGATAGGGCATGCTCCTAGCGCCCTCCCTGTGATGCTCTTGGGAAAAGGCTGCATGGGTTAGTTTTGTGTACAACATTGAAAAATATTTGGAACAGAAGAAAAATAGAAAAATTCATTAAAATAAGTTAAAGAAATTTTAATTCACCTGTGTCATTATATATAAATCTATCATCTAATCTTTATAAATTTAAATGAACAAAAATGCATCTCCCAAAATAAATCTCTAAATCTGCATCATGGGATGATTTAAGTCATAAAATTGAAAAGAAATGCTTATGCACGTGTGAGATTATGACTAATCAAGCATATATGCTCCCCCTCAATTAATCGTTAGATCAAGATATTACATTTGATGCACCAAATGAATTGAGAACCAATTTTCTTTTTCTTTTTTCTTTTTTTAACATATCATATATCCCTTTCAAGGTCTTGGTGGCTTTCACAAGTTTATTGGTAGATAGATTTTTCCTTAAAAATCAACAAGTCATTAAGGGGGCTTCTCATTAATCCCAACAGTAGCCCTTTCTAGGACATAATATTTTGTTTTATTTTATTTTTTTTCATGAAGGCTCCTCAACATTTTTTAAACACATCAAATAGTAATTCAAGATCTATATAGGAAAATCTATATGCAAAATCAGTCAAGTGTTTAAAGAAGCACATCGAAATTATAGCAAAATTCATCAAAACACTTATTTTCAATTTACATGGAAGTATGAATTATTTATTCATTGTAATTTATTAGACTGAATGATTTGATATACATATAAAGAAATAGTAGTTATAAAATATCTTCAAAACAAATAATGAACTCTATCTTTCGTATAATAATTTAAAAAAAAAATCAATTATGTACACAAATACCCAAAGACTTTCTAAGAGATTCAAAGCGAATGGCGTCTAGGAATTTTGTGAATAGCTCAGCTAGTTGATTTTCAGTTTGCACATGCTCCAGGGTTATTACATTTTCCTCAACCAATTCTCTAATGAAATGATACCTAATATCTATATGTTTAGTATGAGAATGCAAGACAGGATTCCTAGAAATACTAATAGCAATCAAGTTATCACAAAATAATGTAATAGTGCCCTATTCCAACCTATAGTCAACAAGCATTTGCTTCATCCATAGGAGTTGGGAACAACAGCTTCCAGCGGCAATATATTTAGTCTTTGCAGTAGGCAAGGATGTAGAATTTTGCTTTTTACTATACCATGAGACTAAATTGTTACCAATGTAAAAGCAACCATTAGAAGTGCTCCAGCGGTCATCTGCACTACCCGCCCAGTCAGTATCGGAGTATTCCTCAAGATTAGGAATGGTATCACAAGTGAACCAAATCCCAAAATCTAGTATGCTGCTGACGTATTTTATGATTCTTTTAACAGCATATGAGTATGATTCTTTAGGATTAGACTGATATCTAGCACACACACCTACACTAAAAACAATGTCAGGTTTATTAGATGTAAGGTACAAAAGACTTCCTATCATACTCCTATACATAGTTTGGTCAACGCTTTTACTACTGGGATCCTTGTGAAGTTTAGTGCTTGTGCTTATAAGAGTTCTAGCACGTTTAGCATTAGAAAGACCAAACTTTTTTACCAAATATTTAGCATATTTGGATTGGGAAATAAAAATTTTGTCATCCTCTTATTTAACTTGAAGACCTAGGAAATAATTTAATTCTCCCATCATGCTTATTTCAAATTGAGTAGACATCAATTTTTCAAATTCAACAGCATATTTTTCACATATAGATCCAAACACAATGTCATCAACATAAATCTGTGCAATTTAGAATGTGCTTAGAATCAGTGCGAATAAACAAAGTTTTGTCTACGCTCCCACAAACAAAACCTGACTCAAGTAAAAAAGCAGTGAGTCTCTCGTACCAAGCACGTGGTGCTTGTTTCAAACCATAAAGAGCCTTTTTCAGTTTAAACACATGGTTAGGAAATTTAGATCCTTAAGTCCTTTAGGTTGCTTTACATAGGCCTCTTCATGAAGAATGCCATTTAAAAACGCACTTATGATATCCATTTGATAAAGTTTAAATTTCAAGTAACATGCAATAGCCAAAAGTAATTTAATGGATTCAAGATGAGCAATAGGTGTAAAAGTCTTATTAAAGTCAACACCCTCTACTTAAATGTAACCTTGAGCAACAAGCCTAGTTTTATTTCTAATGACATTGCCAAACCCGTCACTTTCATTTTTAAATATCCATTTAGATCCAATAACATTAATGTGAGTAGTTCTAGACACTAAGGTCCACACATCATTCCTAACAAATTGATTTAGCTCTTCATGCATTGCATGCACCCACTTATCGTCAAGTAAAGCTTCTTTTACACTTTTAGGTGCAACTGATGAAACATAACACACATAAGTTACCTCATTCCTTAATTGCTTGTGTGTTTTTAGTTTATCAGTTACCTCTCTAATGACTTGACTGGCTAGGTGATTCAATTTTACTCTAGATGAAGGCTCCAACTGCTTAGTTGTATCAACAAGATTATGGTTTTCATCTTTTCTTGCTCTAATATCCCCGTGTTTAACTTTTTCAGGTGTTTCTTCAGTCCCTACCATAGGTCCATCATCTTGTTCCACATGTTGAAATATAATGGAGTTAGAATTGTCATTAATAATAACATTAATGGATTCCATCATTGAAGATATTTTTAAGTTATAAACACGAAATACACGACTAGAAGCAAAGTAGCCCAAGAAAATTCTTTAATTGCTCTAGGAGTCAAATTTACCAAGATTTTCTCTATCCTTGAGAATGAAACACTTACTCCCAAAAACTCGAAAATACTTAACATTGGGCTTCTTACTACTCCACGACTCATAGGGTGTTTTACTGCTCTATGGCTCATAGGGTGTTTTTGAAGTACCAGGACAAAGACACACCCTATTTGCTATGTAACATGCAATGTGTATAGTTTCGACCCAAAACTTCTTTGGTAGTTGCTTTCCATGCAGTATCGTACATGCTATCTCTTGTAGAACTCTATTTGTTCTTTCCACAACTCCATTCTGCTGGGGAGTCTTTGGCACTAAAAACTTATGCTTAATTCCATTTTCATCACAAAAATCAGCATACTTCTTATTCTCAAACTCCCTTTCATGGTTAGTTTTGATTTTTATGATGCATCCAATCATACGCTACTTTTCTTGCTATAGCCTAAAACACAATGACTTAAAAGCTTCAAAGGTATCAGATTTTTCACATAAAAAAATTAACCCATGCAAATCTAGTGAAGTCATCTATAGCAACAAAAATATATTGCCTACCACCAAGACTCTTAGTGCGTGTGGGTCCCATTAAATTAATGTGAACAAGTTCAAGAGGTTCTAAAGTTCTAATAGATTTTGTCTTTTTATGGGCATTCTTAACTTGCTTACCTAATTGACATGGACCACACATACTATTTTTATGCTTTTCAAGTTTAGGTATACCCTTGATGAGTTTAGACTTGGACAATTTGTGTAAATCTTTATAGCTCATATGTCCAAGTCTTTGGTGCCATGGCAATTGTTAGAAGTGCGAGCACCATGCAAAATTGGTTGCCCCTTTTTATTAAAGATATTACACTTGTTTTTAGAAATTGGACAACATGGTCGGCATCACACAATGGACTTATACTGGTAAGGTTTGCCTTAAGTCCCTTAACATATTAAACATTTTTATATAAAACATTTTTTAAACATCTAAAAACAGAGAACTTAATCTCACCTTTACCTTTTACCTGTGATGTGCTGCCATCACCAAATGTCACCATACCACCCTAATAGGATTCAAGTTTTGAAAACAGAGGCTTATTTCCACTCATGTGGTTTGAACATCCACTGTCAAGATACCACATGTTAGAATTCAATGCTTTTAGAGATGCTTAAGATACAAAACAATTTAAGTCTGATTTTTTTAATCCATATAGCTTTGGTTTTTAGAAAAGAAGGCTTGATAGGGATTTTCTAACGTCTTTGGTTTTTCTTTAAATTCTTTTTCTTTGGGGAATTTGTATTTTTATATTTTTGAAGTCTAAATTTTTTGGCTTTTGAAAACGACGAGAGCTCTCAAAACTATTTCAAAAAGATTAGAAAGGACTTGAAATCTATTTGTCACAGGAACTCTAGGATTAGGATTTTTTAGAAGATTTTTCATGTAGTTCAAATGGAGTCTATAGAGTTTGTGACAAATTGGGCAGATATGACTTTTGATTCCATAATGGTGACATACAGGTATAAAGGATTAGGGTTTAGCAAAACGTCTAACTTTCACCATGATAGGAGGATACTGATAATGTTTGAACTTTTTGTAACTCCTCTTTGGGTGTGCAGCAGGTTTTGAAAGTGGTTTTGGTGCAGCAGCAAGTTTAGTAGTACTCTTTTGAATTGCAGCTAATTATGGGCGAAATCGCAAAATTTTGGAGAGGTTGATAATGATGCAATAATACTCTTTTCACTAGAATAGCCAAGTCCTGATTTGTCTCCATGTGACCTTTGTTTGCTCCAAATTTCTTTAATCTTATTGGAACTGGAATTCGTCTTCTCAATTATCTTCTTATCATTCTTTATTTTTTCTTTCAACTCATTGCTATTTGCGTGTAAATTTCCAATGATCTTTTCTAGTTCTTCAATTTTCTTGTTCTTTTCCTCTAGCTTTTCTTTGAATCTTTCTGCACTTTGAGACTAAAAAATTCTATCAGATTCAAAAGAAGACAATTTACCTGCAAGTTTTTCACTCTCGCTTTTCAAGGCGTCTCTTTTACTTCTAAGTTTGCTATTTTTAGAATGTTGTGCTTATCTTTGTTTCTTTAGATCATAGTGTTCTACAAAGAGTGCATTGTACGCTGCTTGAATATTGTTGTTGAATTCATCCTCAGAATTATTGTCTTGATGGTTTGACATCTCAGTGTCGCTTTGGATCCAGGAGGTATTCCTGCAGAAGAAGTGTGAGAAGCCAGAAAAGCAATAAAATTACCTTCGTTATCAAAAGAGGCTGATGTAGAGGATTCGTCTGAGTCGGAGTCATCGTCAAGCACGACATTCATCACTTTGACTTGTTTTTACTTCATTTTCTTGTTAGCATAATCTTAAGTAAAGTGACTATAGCCATAACATTCAAAGCATTGTATCTTATTCTTCCTATCTTTCTCTTTGTCATACTTCTTGATTTTCTTACCTTTGTCTTTGGACTTCGACTCATTCTTATCATTTTTGTTGAATATTGATTTTTTGCTATAAAAGCTAATTCTTTATCAGATACTTCCTCATCATCTTCCTCCTCTATAGTCTTGAGAACAACACCTTTTATTGCTTTTCAGGGTTTAAGCATGTTTGCCTCATAAGTTTGAAGTGATCCCACAAGATCCTTTATTTTCATGGAATTCACATCTCTGACTTCCTCAATAGCTATGACTTTAGAATCAAATAAGCTAGGAAGAGAATGTAAAATTTATGTACCACTTTGCATTCAAGGATTGGCTCTCCAAAATTGTGGCAGGAATTGACAACATGGCCCAGTCGAACATAAAAATCGTCAAACCTCCCGTCTTCGTAAATTCTTAGACCTTCAAATTCAGAGATGAGTTTTTAAAGCTTACATGTCTTGACTTGCACATTCCCTTCATGTGTGTTTTGCAGAATTAGCTAGGCTTTTTGTGCACTTGTTTAACTTGAAATTCGGCAAAGCTCATTGGGACAGACTGCCGCGAATATAGCACTCAAGGCCTTAAAATTTCATTCTAAGCTTTCTTGTTCAGCTTTTATCCATATCAAAATTAGCTTTGTCTCAAAATAACCATCAACTTTGTATGTTAATTCCTCCCATCCTTGAACCACAGAGTCTATATTTTATAATTTATAGACAAAAGATCAGCTTGCATTCGTACCTTCCAGTAAGAGTAATTTGTACCGTCAAACAATGGGGTCTAGTGCTTGATCCTCTTTGCACGGTGGATCCATTGATTTAGATTTGATCTCACTCGAGAGCATAGAGTGACCTATTCTAATACCAATTGAAAATTCCGAACCAAGTAACCATGCACAAAGTAAAAATAATAACACTAGAAATAACGAGGAAACTCTCTCACAGAGAGAAAAACCTTAATTGCAAATCCCACTATCAACGGGTTATAAAATCGTACTTGAACTCACTATGACTCACTCACACAAATTCTTTTGCAAATCTTGCTCGATTCACTCAACAAACCCTACAAGTGGGCTTTCTATCTCACATAAAAAATTAAGAAGAAACAATGAAAATCTATAGAAAGACACTAAAGCTCACAAGAATAACTCTCTCTAGGTCTCTATAATATGTCCCTATCTATGTTTCATTAAGTCTGGGTACATATTTATAAAGTTACAAAAGGTTGCCTTAAACTAGTAAACTAGGAAATAATTACGTTCAGAAATTACATAGCTCGATCCCTTGAGCATCCTGTGCCGTGCTTGCATCAATAGATTGAACCCTCGAGCATCCTTTCATCAGCCTGCGGATCATACTGAAATCTGATATAAGCCAGAGAATGTAAAGGGCGAACTTGCGCGCACCTAGTGGGTTCCCAATGAGCCTTGAGCGCAGCCACGTGCTCCTCGCGTCCTGCCTGCAAGGTACACTAGATGTTTCCGTGTCTTTGACCACTGACTCCTAGTCCATGTATAATTGTAATTGCTCAGCATTTTGACTCGAATTGGACATATGCAATCTTCTGAAAACTTGAATTTGACGTGATTTCTCTTCATCTTTAATTTGGAAATATCCATGTTGTTTTTGAAAACATCCCAACTTTCCATATTTAGTTTAAGATTTTGAATGAATTTGCCACTTTTAAAATTTTACGCAAACGTTGGTGGTAATAATTTATGATTCACGGCCATGTTCTCAACAAGAATAGGTCAGGCCATGGTAATTTAGGAATGCAGTTAATTTTATTAAAGTTCATTGAAAAAGTACTTATAAATACAAAAATGAGAAATTAAAATTTAAGTATCGCACAATATCTCAAAGATAAATGATGATATTTGTATTATAGTAAAACTCCTTGCACTCAATTTTGTAAATAAATTTTTTCTTCCATCATCAAGTGCTAGAAAATTATTTTATAGTGCAAACATCATTTCCTAATTTCAAATAGTAATACTTTCATAGATAGATAGACAAGATAGATACGTGCATGTGTGTATATCCCCTGTCAATTCTACTCTCTCTCTATGCTGGCCATCATGAAAGTATGGCATTTTGTTTGTGGTTTTCCCTTTTCTGAATTATTGAAGGGAAGCTTCCTGCAAAGCTTGAAGTATACTCAAGAAAGTGTTCTTTATACACCTAGCAAGGAACGCTTTCATTTCACTATTGAAAATCTCATTGGAGGATACGTAACACATTTTCCAAGTGGCATTGGATCCTATAATTTGAAGACACTGAAAACCAAAAATATACACGCGAGACGATTGGGATGGCTTGTCAAAGAAAAAAGATAGGGAACTAAAAATGAAAAGCTGCTTTTAATATGTAAAAATAAAATGATGATTCATAATATTTTATTTAATTGTCAAATTAAATCATATTAAAATAAAATAAAAAATCTTAAGAGTAGAATTAAAACAGAGGTAGAGGAGATGGTGGTGGTGAAAGTGGTGATTGCCGATGAGTGGTGTTTGGTGGGTGGTGAACAATGATCACTATTACAATAATTGACAAAAATTACCCTAAAAAGTTTACAAAGATCGCTGTTTTAAAAAAAAAGTGTGATAAAAATATGTAAATCTAACTTTTTATCTCAGTTTAATTAAAAAGTTGAGACAAAAAAATTATTTGTAATACTTTTTATCTTAATTTTGTTAAAACCGTGTTAATATTTTATATATGTTGTATGCCTTTAAAAAAGAAAAAAGAAGACAAAAGATCAATGAAAATCATCTTTAAAAAAAAAAACTCAAGATAAAAGAGTGAGGAAAATCATATATTAAAAAAAGTAGGATAAAAGATCGAGAAACAATATTATTATTTATTTCTCTACATCTCACTCAAATAACTTTATTTATCACTTTATATGATTTAAATTAGATTTTATAAATTTTATTGTAACATTTATTTATTAATTCTAATTAATTTAATGTGCTATAAAAACTACAATCATAAATCAATAAACAAAAATATTTTTATATTAATGCTAAAATTAAATTTACCGAATCAAATTTAAATAATACTAAATGTATAATCATTTTTTTACAGTGAATATATGGGAGTAGTTTTCATAGTTTGTATGACTTATAACAAAGTGAATATTAAATATTTAATATCTAATAAATGTTTATTATAATTTTTGTTTATTCTAACAAAGTGAATATTAAATTTTAAATATCTAATAAATGTCTATTATATCTTTAATATTAATTATATTTAAAGGAACATTATTTTATATATTGGAAGTGATAAAAAAATTAGGAATTAAATATTTTTTGTCTTTTTCGAACTAATTTTTGAATATAATCATTGAAAATATTTTTTTTTATTACAAATCAATTCTTAAAATAGTTTTCAAAAATTTTGTTTTGAACAATAAATTTTTAAAACTAAAACTAAATGCGACCTAATTACTTTTAAAAATATAATTAAAATGAAGAAAAATATATTATAACTAGTGGATTATAATTAAATATGTGCTATATACAAGGATTACAGGAAAATAAAAAAATATTTAAGATCATTTTTAATTAAATATGATATATTTTCATAAATTATTTATTAAATATTTGTATGGTTCTATATATAGGTTATGATTTTAAATTATTGTAAAAAATTAGAATAATTAAATAAAAATAAAATTTTTTCATCGTTTTTCTCGATCAATTGATCGGTAAAAGTGTTATTTTTAACTACTAATTGGTCAACAAAAGTGATAATAAATAATTGTAAAAAGCTTAAAGTAATTAAATAAAAATAATATAATTTTATTACTTTTAACAGCCAATTGATTGTCAAAAATAATAAAAATTTGTTTACATATTAATATGTAAAATAAATGTACAAATGATAGTTTAGATTAGGAATCAATCACACTAACTTAAAAAAAAAATGGCATGAGTTCAATTCTTACCACTTTTTCACTAATCAATGTAAAAAGGTGAAGAAATAACCATATCGTAAACCCCATTGTGTAAAGAAAGAAGCAATGAAGAAAAAGGAATGTTTGCCATAAACCCCAAACACTCTCTCCTTCCATTGTTAGGTCCATTACTAACTTAGGGATAGTTTGGAAATTCAATTTTTTAGTAATTTTTAATAATTTTTTTTACTAAAAATAAGTAATTAAAATTTTTGACATGTTTGATAAAGTAAGTATTATTTTTGGTAAATTTTGATAATTTTTAGATGTTTAGTAAATTTTTTAATAAGTTTTGATAGTTTTTAATAATTTTTGATAAGTTTTGTGTGTTTAGTAAAAAATTTTGGTAACAGAAATGTGACAAATTTTGGCATTTTGTCAAACATCAAAAAAGCAAAAGTTGGTTATTTTATACTCAAAAGTTGGATTCAAAAAAGTTTTCAGCTTTTTTGGTAATTTTTTTTTCATTTTACATATCTTTTTTTACTAAAATTTGATTTTCTTTTTAGAAATTGTACCTTTTAAGCGTGTTAATTGAATCGCATTCATAAAAAATTTCATATCTATTTGGGTAAAAAATAAAAAAATCAGATTTTTTTGTTATTTTTTTAGACAAACAGATAACTTTTACTCAAATGAACAAGAATTTTTTGATTTTTTTTTTTACAAATGCGATTAATATGTCTAAAAGTTATATCGTAAAAAATAAAATTAAATTTTAGTGAAAAAAATCATATAAGACGGAAAAAAATTTTGAATCCAAACTAATCCTAAAAGGTTCGTTCAATCTCTCCACTGATTGAACACTAACAGTGGGTGTGTTTGGCACACTGGAAAATATTAAAAAATTTTAAAAATATTTACTTTTTATTTCACTTTATGAATTATCAACTCACAAATTATCTTAAATTATTTTACTTTTTATCACTTTAAACACCTCCGTGATTTATTTTGTAAATTCATCGAGAGAGGGGGAGATGAGACCAATACGCGGGGAGGGATACATTTTTTAGGGTGAAGGTATTTGTAATTTTTTTTTTTTTTTTTTTAGTTTCTTTCATTTTATAAGAGGTTTAATAAAAAAAGTGTGATGTGAAGTAGAAAGAAATAATAAAAGAGTGAATTATTTTTAATTTTTTTAATATGCGTTTAAAATTTTATATTTTATTTATATTTCCCATCTTTTATTTATTTATTTATTCTGACTGAACTTCCAATCCAAATACATCCCAAAAACCAATCAATGAGAAGGCTTTGTGACAGCCATCGCATCATTATGTAAAGTCGCAGAGCAAATGGGATTTTTTTTTTTTTTTTTTTGTTGTAAGGTTGATGGAGGCAGATTTTGTGGGTTTGCTTTGGATATTTAACTAATTGTAGGAATGCTGTTAATGAAACCGCGTTCTCAGTGTGCAGTTTCCTGACTCCCGAAAGCTGCAGAACCACAAAATGGTTCTGCGGTTCTTAGCTTGCGTATAACTGCGAACTGCTTCTGCGGTTATTCGCCAGCTCCTGTAGAACCGTGAACTGCTTCTGCGGTTCTTGCACTGCCTTAGAACCGTGAACTGGTAACGCGGTTCTTGGGCTCCCACACCACCTCACCTGCAGTTTTGGTTCCCTTTTTTTTTTTTTTGTTTTTCCACGAATTCGTACCTGGCCTGGACATACAACTTAAAAAGAAAAAGCAGCAAATCTAATTTCTCCCTTTTTTTTTTTGTTTTTCCACGAATTCGTACTTGGCCCTGGACATACAACTTAAAAAAAAAAAGTAGCAAATTTAATTTCAAAAAAAAAAAAAGTAGCAAATCTAACAACAAGAATCAAATAAAAAATAAAATTTGCACCAAACCATTTATGCCTTCTTAATTTCAGAAGTCCAAATCACTCCAAAATGTCAAAGCTTTAAAAATTAATAATAATAAAGTTTACTCCAAATCTATGTGGACCAAAATTTGAATTGTCCTAAACAAAAGTTGGATGGTTTTTCCCAAAATGTGTGATACCATGAGATGCCCCCAGAGCTGGAGTTATGCCTTGTAGCGTAGATAACATCTTAAAAACTACAAGAAAAAAAAAAAAAAAAAACATAAGGAACAATCAATTACAAAAGCAAGGAAAGGAAATACAAGCCTTTCATAATTGATAGTAAAATAACTAGGTGATTGAACCAACATAATTTTAATATGAATTGATATTTTTTAATTCATTATCCCTTTAAATTTTGAATTTAAGAATTTTAAGACTTAGAACTTCTAATTTATTTGTAAATAAAATTTTCTAAAATAGATATAAATACAAGAGAAATTTATTTTGAATATAGAAGTTAATAAATAGTTGCTTATTTTAAATATAAAAGTTAATAAATAGTTTCTTTCCATGAATATATTTAAAAAAAAAAGTATTTATTCTTTAACATGTTGTTGATGTGTCATGTCCTAATATATTTTAAAAATAACGAATTTGCATATTCGTACTACATATTTGTATTCATCCTTCTTAATTCATGAATATTTAGGCGTTTTACTCAATATAGAGCATTACTTTCTAAACCACATTTGAACGGCCTGCATGTCCATATTCGTGCTTCTTAATTCATGGACTATTTAGCCATTTAGCCATTTTACTCGATATAGATAGCACTTTTCAAACCATACTTGATAGGCTTCTCGTAACCTTAGCTAATATCTTTTTTTTGTTTTGCCATTTTGCCTGCCTATTTACCAAGATGTTTAAATCCACATGCAGGCCCATTAAGAATTGTCCTCTAACCTAATAAAACCCAACACTCAATCTCAGTTACCAAAAATTTGCATTTGAAGTTCTTGAAAATCCCATGTACGTCTCAGAAGTAGCTTTATTTTCCAACATGATTACAATATCTATTATCTAGTAACAGCCAAATGCTACTAGTTTGATCTAAAAGTGGTAAAACACAATATATGAAAATAAAATAGAATGATACTTATTTTTTGCAACTAACGACAAGGTAAACTGCACTCATACACAATCAAGGAGTGCCATCATCTAGATTTGAGATCACCACCAAGCATTTTGTAACCCTCCTTTACTGATGCAAATTGGTCATTCTTATGAAGCATCCTACAATTTCAGTCAAATCAATGAGGCAAATATAAGAATACTAGTTATAACAAAAACAGAAGCAAAAGATCTACGAGCAAGAGTACAGAAGCAAAAGATAGGTAATGTATTTAAAGATTCATAACAACATACTACTGAGTGCCACATTTAGAAACTCTTTTAGTCCGCTCTAGGTTCCTACGTCTGTTCTCTACAACATGATGAGTCTGGGGCTCCGTCGGGTGAGAGGGTTGCTCGGTCTCCTGTGCATGGCTGAAGGGCTCCTCCAATTGTACATGCATCTCAGCCTGATGCCGAGGCCTGGCTTTCCTTCTCCTAGCATACTGCAGTGTTTGTCTACGTCGTGGACTACTCCGTGGTAAAGTGGGAGTCCCTAACTGGATGTCAGCTGATGGCGTAGAGTACTGAACAATGTGTGGTGGCGACCAATCGGCGGGCTCGATGATCACTGTATAATCATCAATGCGAGGGAGGTCGGCAAGTATATCAAATGATGATATTTCTGGCATGTCTGATGTCGATGGGCCCACTCCGACAAAAGTAGAAGGGCCAACTCTATCTGAGGCTGATAGGCCGGCTGAGGTAGACAGTCCAACTCTACCTGAGCTAGATGGTCCAGCTCTCTTCGACCTAAATCTCTTTTCATCCTCTTGGAGTCGGTGATCCTTATTTATTGCTGTAATAGTCCTTTGGCCTACGATCCTCAAGGTTGTTGCTAAACGATGTACCTCATCCATATTAGTGCAGCTAAAGAGATCTACTGCCACCTGATGCGCCATGACTGCAGTCTGCACCTGAAATCATTACGTATCCGTATTAAAAACTTTAACACATTCTTATTAAACAGTAGAGCCCCATACTGAATGAAAGTTATAATAGTACTTACTAGTACTTCTTTAGTGGCAGCCACCGGCTGAGATCCAATGGGAGGCACATCACGAGGAGGCCCAATAGGATGCCTCGTAATTAACTCATACCATTACGTATAGGGATCCCTGTGATCCATGCGACCAGTAAATGGGTCAACAGTGGCCACTCGAGCACGTCGATCATTCCACGCAGCGATGTGCTCAATATGCTGTATGCTTCAATCAGTACCCACCCTTCCTCGTCGGTCCACGGCATGTAAAGTCTGAGATGTGTCACATGTGGTGAGCTCATGTTGAACTATCCCAAACTATCGCAACACGCGATCGGGCAAGTGCATCTCCACTACGTCATAAAAGATCAAGAGGGATCTCGTCCACCATATCTCTCGCTCGTGCACTGGGATAGGTACGTTCGCTGGGTATGGTTCCCATGTCACCTGGGACTCCGCCATCAAGTCAAGCTGGTCCCTGTACTGAGCTAGAGTACATCCATATGTAATTATAAGGCCCACCCACCATCTGTTAACAAATATAGTTACGTATCTATATTAGTAACTTTATGAAAACAAATAGTAACTTTGTTAACATAGAAAAAAAATGAAACACATTTAACACTGCGATACTTGCAACCGTATGGGTCTGGCGGCTGAGCAATGGGTAACATACCAAACTGAGGTGCATCGGGAGGTGGTGCCATATCTGGGGCATCTGTATGAAGTACATCAGGGTCCTCAGGTTGAGGTGCGTCACCTCGGCGGTCTCGACGTCGGCTAATTGGGCGAAGTAAAGAAAACCTCTCCCATGCCCATATCTATAAGATGCCCAGGGGACCGGCTATCTCTCTCGCCCGAGTCTGTGATGCCCTACACATCTCTCAGTATAGATAAACTAAAGCTGCTCCCCCCAGCTGTATTGGCCAACATGGTCTAAGTCACTGAGTAATGATAAAAACATTAGCGGGATCATGTTGCCAAACTTATTCGGGAACAAACACCGTCCAATCAACATAAACAACGTGGAACGAGCATGACAGCGCACTAAATCATCGTCTGCATAGTCTGGAAGCTGTCGGAAGTGTTGTTGTAACCAACTGATCTAAATGGCGTTGCCTTTGATGGCACTGGCTGGTGGTGCCATGCCTAGATGGTCTTGGACAATGTCAATCCATGCCTGAGTAGTATGAACCTCATCAACGCCAGTAACGGCCATCCCATCAACTGTCAACCCAGTGATATAACTGATGTCCTGCAGTATGATGGTGCATTCCCCGACTAGCATATAGAAAGTGTGTGTCTCAACTCTCCATCTCTCCACAAGTGCTGTGATCAATGGCCTATACAACATGATACAACCAAGGCGGTAGAAACCATAGATGCCTGCTCTGACGATATAATCTACAACACGGGCATCTCTGGGTGGCTGTGTCAAGTCTCGCATGAGGCAGTGGCCAGTACGAAGATCAAGAACTGCCGGATCCTAAGCAATGGAATAGTTAAATTTAGTTAAAAATATTTATCAACTATAAATCAAATGTAGTAATTAACTGCGTACACTCATAACATACCGCGCTATCCCATATGTCTGTAGATCTATGTCTGAGCTGTGACCCTAGCACAGATGCATCATGTGGTCCTGGCGATAACAAAGGAGGCTCCTGAGCATGTGGCGGATCCATGACCTATACACAAAATAAATTTGTTGGTAATAGTTCAAACAATTATAGAAGGTTTACTAAAAAATTAACTAATTGATGAGAAATCAGATCAAACTCTTGAAAGTGATATAATAAAACATAAAATTCATAATAAAACATAAAATTCATACATAACATACTAACTTTCTGTTTTACGAATTACATAACAAATACAAGTCTTATAAATTTTACTAATAAAAGATAGACAAAGTCTTTCATATTACAAAATGCAGTAATCCCAAAACCACTAGGCCGAACGTTTTCCAGGACAATTCCTCCTAGTATGGCCCTCCTCACGGCAAATACCACAACGTAATTTAGTTGAACTTTCAGTTCTATCCATCTCAATATTTAGGATCATGTAATGGTTGGAAGCGTGGACCATATATGCTAACATAGGCATCAATGCTATACTCCAACGGAATCATGGACATCCAATCATAACGGCATTCCTCACAAACTGCAATGACATGAGAACAAGGGATGTGATAATTGGTCCACTTACCACACGTGCAGCTTTGATCTTTCAAAGAAATCACCTGTACGCGACCACCCATATTTACACGGTGCCTAGTTGTAACCTCATACACACCATCTAGATGGTTAAAACGGACAATTCGGTGTCCTCGAGCACGTTCTTGGTATTTAGTAATCAAGTCCAATAGCTGTGGCGGATGTCGAACCCCGGCCCCTTGAGCTGCCAGTGAGACTTCATTCCTATTACAGAAGTATGTCATGACTTTGTAGAATGTAAACTGAGCACATGCTGCAATAGTTAATGATCTGGCACCTCGCATGACATTGTTAAAACATTCTAAAATGTTCGTTGTGGCATTCCCATACCTATGGCCCCCATCATGACACATTGTCAACTTATCCTCTGGAATCTCGTCTAAATACTTCCACGCATCATAGTTGAGCTCTTTAATTGTTTCCATTAATGAATCAAACTTTCATACATGTGGAGTTCTTGCAGCAGGAGACATCAGCTTATTTAAATGAGAGCCAGGGAACTTCTTCTTAAAATTAGCCTCAACATGCCTTAAACAAAATCTATAGATGGCGTTAGGGGGGCCCAACCAGAACCGGGGGTGTTGATTGCAATGGTGATGCTAATGTGTCTATCAAAAATCAAACAAAGTCCTCGCCTGTTTGGGACTACATGTCTCTTCACATTACGAAGGAACCAGTACCAACTATCAATCGTCTCTTCATCAACAATGGCGAAAGCTAGTGGGAAGATTTTTAGGTTAGCATCAGTTCCAATTGCAATGAGCAATTTCCCTTTATGCTTTCTATACAAATGAGTGCCATCAATTGTTATGACCGGTCTGCAAAATTGGAAGCCGTCAAGTGAAGGTTTGAATGCCCAGAAGACGTACTACAGAATGGTAGTACTGTCCACTGATCCGGGATGAAAGTAGTAATCCACAACACTGCCAGGATTGTATGTTTGCACTGCATGTAGGAAAACTGGCAGCTTATTATAAGATTCGTCCCAATCACTGAAGATACTAGCAATAGCCTTCTGTTTTGCAGCCCATGCTTTGTTGTATGATATCAAGTATTGAAATTGGTTTTTTACTATCAAAGCTAAGAAACGAGCTGAAACTGACGGATCCTTCTTCACCAATTCTTCAACGTGCTTCGCAATGTAGCTAGCATCCAATTGGGAACGATCCTGATTAAGTCGAGCATAAACACAAGTATGGGGGCCCTCATGCTTGGTAATCTCAAAATGGCCATGTCTTCTTAATTTAGTAGCCCGCACTCGCCAAGTATAAGGAGTTTCCACAGACATCTTGCATCTAATAGCCCACCTCTTAGTATCAGACTCAACTGTTTGAAATTGAGTATTTATTCTAACAGAGTATGACTTCATTGCATTGATTAACTCAGTTTTGTCCTTGAAGATAACTCCAACACGAGGCTCCTCCGTCTTAGGGTCCCAATTTATGCTATGGAACCTAGACGTGGACGCTACAGTGCTTGTCTCAGACAAAGTTGTAAACATTTGAGAGGCAGGTTGATGGAAGCTATGCTCAACCTCTTCGAGCCCTTCGTTGCCATTAAGGCCAACATCGAAGCTATCATAGTTGTCAGCATGGACATTGTTCTTATCATCTAACCTGAATGATAACTCTTCCTCTGCCATTATATCTTCTGTGGTCATAGGAACACCCATTTCCTCCTCATGCTCAGCTAGTTCTCGAATTGCCCCACATTCAGGGAACTCTACATGCAATGGACTGCGAGATATTGGAAAATTATGAGAATTGGAAGCATATTCTCCCTCAGAGTTAATGATAGGTGTTGCTTGTATTTGAGCAATAACTGGCGTGGGTTGCGAAGACTCAACCAACAGTACTTCATACTCTATGTACAGGTCAACATGCGTCCATTTCAACAGAGCTATGGCATCCATCATTCCCCTAACCCCACTGTCATTTTTAAGCCGAAATGGTCTGTATCGTACAACAGTTCCAATAATCATTGGAAATCGATATGTAACATTAACCTTCACTGCAGCCTCATCTACATCCAATGTATTGCATAATTCAGTTATAAGCTGGTCGTAGCTTATACTAGTAGCAACCCGAATACTATCCGCATAGTCGCGATCATAGGATAACCCTTCATCCGTTGAGATTACATTCGCACCCCAAAACTAAAACACAGTGATGTATTGTTTCGTCATCGTACCTTCTGTTACAGAAAATAGAAAATCAATATTACAAAGCCTAAAATCATTAAATAACAATATTCACTTCCAAATGCAATGAAATTCACATTTTTTTAATTATTAATACATATTTTAATTACATTCAAATATAACGTTAGTACTATAATTTAATATTATTTATTGTAATTTGATTCAAATTTCTAGAATTATTTGTAAAGTTTTTTATGAAAATATCCCTCAAACTATCCTTGTTTTTTTAATTTGGTCACCAAATTATGAAGTGAACCTATTACATCACCAAACTATCTAATTTCAGTCCATTTAGTCCGAATATTTTATATTAACTTATTTAACTAAATTAGTTATTAAATTATTAAATTATCTTATTTATTAAAAATAATTTAATAAAATATATCTTATATTAAATTATTTAACTAAATTAGTTATTAAATTATTAAATTATCTTATTTATTAAAAATAATTTAATAAAATAACTTCCATGTTAAATTAATTCATTAAATCAATAATTGATTGAATTAATTATATTATTTATTAAAAATAATTTAATAAGATACATTCGATGTTAAATTAATTAAATAAATCAAATATTGATTAAATTAATTATACTATTTAATAAAAGTAATTCAATAAAATATATTCCATATTAATTTACTTAATTTTACTAATTAATAACTAATTAAATTAGTTAAATTATATTCTTTATTACATAAAATACTTTTAGTTTAACAAAATATTTGAATAATTTTTTTTAATATAATGCAATAAAATGAAAAAAATGTTAAAATTGATAAATATTATTATATATATTTATATTTAGTTTATAGTTAATTTCTAATTCGATTTATTTGGGTTATTCATGAAATTTTAACGATTAAAAATATAGCCGAAACTAAAATAAAAACTGAATAACTGAACCAAATTAACTGAAAATCAAAATTTTTAGTTCAAGTTTTGATTTTAGACACCACCAGAGTTGATCAAATGACTTAAGGCTTTGTTTGGAAGAGAGGTTTACTGGAGTTGGGAGGGGGGTTTGGGAGTACTTGGGATGTAAAATGCCAATAATACCCCTACTGAACAATTAAAATTACAAAGTTGAAATGGCAATGGTAGTCTCATTTAAAAAATAGAGATATTATTGGTATTTTATACCCCAATCGCTCTTATTCCATCTCATCCCAACTCGTGATCAAAAGGGATAGCCAATATATATATATATATATATAAATTTATCAAAAATTACAAAATAAATTATCAATTTTTTTCAATAAAATTTCATCACATATTACTTTTAATTATATCAACTTTTTATATTTTTCATGTATTTTATTTTTATATTTTTTTGTCATCCAAACATTCCTAAAGTCCAACACAAGCCGATTCAGGCTATGCAGAACCTTATAAATTCTCAAACTTATCCTACAATTTTCGTAGAAAGAAATTAAAGAATATCTTAAACTAACCAAAAAATAAAAGAAATTAAAGAATATCTTAAAGAATACCTTTATATTTTGCAAAACTAGAAGAAGTATTTTTTTTCAGCTTCTTAATTCAAAATTTTCAAACAAAAACTGACATTACCACATAAAAAATTAACACAATCTTAAACTAACCCACATTATCAAACTAACCCACAAAGTCACAAAAGTCTCATCTGGAAAGAAGAAGTGGCTGAGCCGACAAAATTGAATTTTACCTTTCAAGTTAGAGAGCATGTATCAGTGGAGTGAAGAGGACCTGTTGCGGTGAGTGAAGAGGGCTGCGTCGCCAGTGAGCTGTGCAGGCCGTCGTCACAGACGAGAGAGAGAGAGAGAGATGGAATGAGAGGAGGCTCGAGATATAACTGGGAATGAGAGAGCTCGGGGGGGGGAGGGTTTAATCTGTGGGAGTAAAACAAAAACAGCGTTACCAGTTCGCAGTTCTACAGGACGCGGGCCAATAACCGCAGAAGCAGTTCGCGGTTGTACGCAACGAAAGCCAAGAATTGCAGAGCCATTTCGCGGTTCTACAGCTTTCGGGGAGCCAGGAAACCGCACACTGAGAATGCGGTTTCATTGACAGCATTCCTACAATTAGTTAAATTTTACAGTAAACCCACAAAATCTACCTCCATCATCCTTACAACAACAAAAAATCCGAGCAATTGCAGCTCCCGAAGCTTTATTTTTCATTATCCAATCTAATCATGTATTCTAATGTTAGTATAGAAAAAAAAAAAAAAAAAAAAAACATGACACGATATGCGCAATAATTTAAATATTTAAATGCCTAAAATGAAATGTGAAAAAAAAAACAAATTATATATATTTATCTTTATACTTTATAAAGTGCTTAGCTATTTTAAATATTAACCAACAAA
Organism: Vitellaria paradoxa; assembly: GCA_019916065.1. Lineage (NCBI taxonomy): Eukaryota > Viridiplantae > Streptophyta > Magnoliopsida > Ericales > Sapotaceae > Vitellaria > Vitellaria paradoxa. Next base: position 60,852,833 of record CM034233.1, read on the forward strand.
GAGATCAAAAATAAATTTTATTCAAAAGAAATAAAAATAGGAAAAAGTACTAACACGACTTGTAGAAAACTACTTACCAAAAAGAAAAAGACTTAGAGGAAACTGATATAGGGACTTGGATGATATTCTCTAATTATACATATTAGCGATGAAGACACACTCTGCCAAAAGGAACACCAAACGTATTTTATCTTTATATTTCAAAATATTCTCCATTTATATATAAGGGTGGGCTTATTTGCACTTTACAAATAAATTCTTGTACTATACTTTACTTTTTTGTTAAATAAAATTACAAAATTACTCTCATTCTTGTACAAAGATATTTATGCATTAAATTATATAACATATCTGATTAGAAAAATGAGAATAATTGCGTAATTTCATTTAATAAAAAGGAAAGTAAGGTGCAATAATTTATGTGTAAAGTGCAAATAGACTTACCCTATATATTAGTGTATATGTATATTTGGTACGTAAGATAATTTGGATTAAAAGGAGAATGAATTACATAATTCAGAGAGTATACCCTTGATGTACAAAAAAATAGTTACTATTTAGTATCTATGCAATATGATAGGATGCACCCAACTGAGAAAGTTTGACCGAACGACCACCCTGATAACCTGAACTAACCAAGCAATATAAACCTTAGTTGAGGCCGAATGATCGTTGCTTTAAAGACAAGATAGCTTGTATCATAATTACGTGTATAACCATCTTCTAACATGTTTCGTGATATGCGCCTATAAAACGGTTGCTTGTTACTTAATGGTTTTGATAACTAATTAAGGAACTCAACCTTGGGATTTACAATATAGCTGGCATAATCTGATCGGAAGAAATCATGATTATGTGAGACTCATGTACAATTTGCCCATATAGGTCCCACACTTCTACATATATTACCATTTCACAATTACACAAGTACACACAATCTTGTCTTACTAAAATTTTGCCGAAATATTTTCTCAACTCTTTTTACTAATCTAAGCATCAGAGACTCTTTGGCAGACACCACACCAGTGTATTAGACATTTTTCTGAGCTCAGACTAGACTCTTGGAGTATACGAAGTTATTGAGCTATCAGTTGGCGCTGTCTATGAGAACGAATTTTCTAGCAGTTTTCATAGTCTAAACCAAGTCCGGCACAAATGCTCAACCTCAGTCACAACCAACAGAAGCGATGGAGAATCAGAATGACGAAAGAATTAACATCATTAAGAAGCAGATGAAAGAGATGATGGCGGTCATGTAGACTCTGGTGGTCCAGAATTAGGCGCTGCTTCAGCGCGAGAATGCTACCACTGTTCACATTCCAGCCCCACCAGTGAATCCCCCTGTTAATGGAGCACATAACAAGAAGAGGGGTAGTGGAGGTGAATGGCAGAGGAAATGAAAGTGGGCAGGCGTTAAACAAAGTTGGTCTCGTAAGGGAAAATAAAGTCCCCATCAGGCAACCAGAAGAATTGTAGAAGCAAGGAAGAACTATTAGAATTGATGGTGGAGCTAGCAGTCATTCCAAGGTGTCACGCACGGAGGCAACAAGCGTGAGGGATGCCAGTATGCATTCATGGGAAGAACCAATGAGGGCCATACAAATTTAGATTCATGGTGTCCTTACAGTTGTCAAAGGCCCAAACACAATAGATGAGGCAGATGCTGATGGAGATTCGCCCTTTTCTTAAGTGGTAATGGCTTGTCTTTTACGCCCCAAATTCAAGATGCCTACGCTTGACTCTTTTAATGGTTCGAAAGACCTTTTTGACCATCTAGAGACTTATAAAACTTTGATGCATATACATGCTTATCTTGATGAGATCATGTGCTAGGTATTCTCGACAACTTTCAAAGGCTCGGCTTGGTCATGGTTTAACAAGATCAAGCCGGGCAGCATTACCAAATTTTCACAACTTGACAAGTTGTTTGTGGGCCATTTTATTGGAGGGAAAGATAAAGAAAACTGGCCACCCACTTCCTAACAACCAAGCAGGCAAGGATAATCCCCTTAGAGATCATGTTGGGAGATTCAATAAGGAAATCTTGGAGGTGGATGAAGCGGATGACAAGATGGCTGTCATGGCCTTTATGAGTGGCTAACAAACACCCAGATTTATGACTTTACTCCTGGAGAAGGCTCTTGTTAATATGACTGAGCTGATGATTCGAGCTTAGAAACATATCAATGTGGAGGATGGTTTGAGGGTAAAGTGAAAAAGCGTTGGGGTAAGAAGTTCCAAAATAGATAAAAAGAGGCCAAATGATTCTGGGAATGCTCGAGATTTTCAGAATTCTAAGAATCGGAGGTATGATGACAAGTCTAACTAAGGCACACGACAATACAGTGACCTCAATCGTAACTTTACTCCCCTCAACATGAGATTGAAGAATTGTTTTTTTGAAATTCAAAATGATCCGACATTAAAATGGCTCGAGAAGTTGAGGACGCTGGTTGATAAATGATACCGAGTAAAGTATTTCAGGTTCCATAAAGATCATAGGCACGACACAAACGACTGCATCAACTTGAAGAGGCAAGTTGAACAATTAATTAAGCGGGTCAGCTTGGTAGGATTACGGCCAACCGAGACAATGATAGAAGGGCAGGGCGACGAAATCCCAAGCGAAATAGCCCTAGAAGAAGAAAAAGTCCAAACGGAAGAGTCCCAACCGAGCACGATAGAACAACTAGCTAATCGAGGAGATAAGAGTTATTTCAGGTGGATTTGCAGCTAGAAAATGATTTTTTAGTGCAAGATGGAGGTATGCTCAGGAAGTTAGCAGGAGCAGAGAGGTGTTAACAAACGACCGATCGAACAAGAAGGCCTGAGCCCAGCATCATTTAATCACTTTGACCAAGGAAGAAGCTAAAGAAATATGCCAGCCACATGATGACCCTCCAGTTATTTCATTGATAATTGCTAATTTTAAAATCTAGAGTTTTTGTGGATAGTGGCAGTTGAGTAGATATCTTGTACTAAGAGGGATTTGAAAAGATGAAGATTGGAAAAAAGAAATTACAACTAATGTCATCCCCTCTTGTTAGCTTCATTGGGGATCGAGTGACTCCACTTGGTTCTATTGTTTTACCAGCGACCCTTAGGGAAGAACCACATTAAGCCACGAAAATGATAAACTTTTTGGTGGTCGATTGCTCATCAGCATATAATGTTATCCTTGGGAGGACAACCCTTAATCAATTTAAAGTGATTACATCCACATACCATCTTCGGGTCAAGTTCTTGACCAAGAATAGTGTGGGATGTGCCAAGGAAGATCAAAAGGTTATAAGGGAGTACTACATGTCCTCCCTTAAGTAAGACTCGAGCAGGAAAACTCTAGTTGTGGACGAGCTGGAGGTTAGGGATGATGAAGAATTAAGGAGAGAAGAGCCAATGAATGAACTGGAAGATGTCATGATCGACACACACCAGCGGAATAGATTTGTCAAGATAGGCTTAGAAATTCCCAAGCAATTCGAGAGCACGCTGGTAAAATTTTTGGTGAATAATGCAGATGCTTTTGCCTGGTCCCACGAATACATGCTGAGAATAGATGCAAAGGTGATGGCTCATCATTTGAACATTTTTTTTGAGGGCCAGGCCAATAATGCAAAAAAGAAAAATCTTTTGTCTAGAGCGCAATAAGGTGAGTGAGTAGGAAATTGACAAGTTATTGAAAACAAGATTCATTTGAGAGGTTTACTGCCCCACTTAGCTATCAAATGTAGTTATGGTCAAGAAGTTTAATGGCAAGTGGTGGATATGTGTAGACTTCATGGATCTTAATAAGGCATGCCTAAAGAATAGTTTTCCACTACCAACAATTGATCTACCGGTTGAGTCTACAGCAGACCATGAGTTGCTATCATTCATGGACGCTTTCTCTGGATATAATCAGATTAATATGTCCAAGCATGATCAGGAGCACACAACATTCATCATCGACTAAGGATTATATTGCTACAGCATCATGTCCTTTGATTTGAAGGATGCAGGGGCAATATATCAATGGTTGATGAATAAAATGTTTAAAAATTAAATTGGAAGAAAAGTAGAGGTATATGTGGATGATATGCTTGTTAAGAGTGAGAAGGCTAACTCTCACGTTGCTGATTTACAAGAAACCTTCGACACTTTGAGGAAGTACAAATAAGGTTAAACCCAACCAAATGTGCATGTAGGGTTGCATCTAGTAAGTTTCTCGGCTTTGTGGTGTCTAGCCAAGGGATAAAGGCCAATCCAAAAAAGTTTAAGGCGATCATAGAAATACAACCCCTGCAGACAACAAAGAAGGTGCAAAAATCAGCTGGGAGGGTGACAGCTTTGAACAGATTCATCTTCCAATCCACGAACAAATGTCATCCCTTCTTCAAAGTGCTTGGGAAAGCTTTTAACTAGATAGCAGAATGTGATGATGCTTTTCGGCAGTTGAAGCAGTGCTTGGGGTCGGTGCCCTTACTCAGTCATACCACCCTAGGAGAAAAATTATACTTACACCTCCCAATTTCATCTACGGTGGTGAGCTCCGCACTCATTCAGGAGAAAAATGGAGCACAGAAGCCCGTTTATTACATGAGCAAGGCCCTTAGATAGTATAAGAGCATTATCCAAGATGGAGTTGATGGCCCTTGCTCTTGCAACAGTGACTTGGTGACTCAAAGCCTATTTTCAAGCCTATACGATTGTAGTGCTCACTAACCAGCCTTTGAAAGTGTCTTACATAAGCCAGAAGCTTTGGGCAGATTTGTGAAATGGTCGATCGAGCTCAGCTAGTTTGATATTCAATATCAACCAAGATTGGCAATCAAAGGGCAAGTTGCGGCAAATTTTATAACTAAATTTATAACCCACCCAGCTAACCTACTCGAAGATGAGAATACAGAGCAGACTTGGGTGGTAAATGTTAACGGGTCCTCCACGCAGAATTTAAGTGGTGCAAGTATAATCCTCATGCCACCTAATGGCCACAAATTCAAATCTGCTATCCGTGTCAGGTTTCCTACTTATGAGACTTTAATTGATGGTCTCTAGAAGGCTCAATGAATGGGAGTGCAGCAGATAATGGTCCATAGCGACTTCCAGTTAGTTGTGGAGCAAATACAAGGGGATTATGAAGTGCGGGGAGAAAGCATGGCCGAATATTGTCAGATGGTGAAAAGTTTAGTGAGGAAGTTCTCCAAGTTCCAATTTCAAAGGGTTCTAAGATCGCAGAACGAGGAGGTGGATCGTTTGGTTATAATTGTATCCTTAGGGGAGGTGAACTTAGACGTTCTGATCAAAAGACTAGATTCCTAAAGCATCCAGATCCTAGAGGTTAACCAAGTTGAGGAAGATGCTGAATAGGCGAGATCGACCAAAGAATATTTGAGAAATGGAACTTTACTGAATGATAGGAATAAAGTAAGAAAGGTTAAATACTGATCAAGTAGATATCTTACGATAGACAAGATCTTTTACAAAAGAGGGCATAGTTCTCCATCACTGAGGTGTGTGAAGGACTGGGAGGCTAATTATGTTATGAAAGAAGTTCATGAAGGAGCTTTTGGGAACCACTCTGGGCGTAGGGCTCTGGCTAGGAAGATCCTGAGGGTTAGTTATTACTGGCCAACCACTGAGAATGATGCCCAAGGGTTTGTTAAGAATTGTGACAAGTGCTAATGATTCTCCAACATTCCTACATAGCCTGCTCAGAACCTAACACCGATCTAAAGTCCCTATCCATTGCTCAATGGGGAATTAGATATTATTTGGCCATTTCCACTGGGAAATGGACAGATGAAATTTGCCATGGTTGCAATTGATTATTTTACCAAGTGGGTAGAAGCGGAAGCCTTGCCAACCATTATCGAGCAGAACATGATAAAGTTATTGCGACAAAATATAGTCTACTGGTTTGGTATCCCAGGGTGGTGATTACAGACAATGGAAAACAATTTGAAGAAAAGCAGTTTAATGCGTTGCATGAAGATTTAGGCATCAACTATCATTACTTATCACTCAAGCACCCTTAAGTTAATAGTCAAGTTAAAGTCACTAATCGATCTCTTCCCAAGATCATTAAAGTAAAGCTGGATAGGGTGAAAGACCTCTGGGCATATGAACTTCCAAACATTTTATGGGCTTATTGAACAACTGAGAGGGTGGTGACTGGTCAGATCCCATTTTCTCTTACATATGGAGCCAAAATTGTGATTCCAATCGAGATTGGACTTCCTAACCTAAGAATGCAAAATTTTAACCAAGAAAGGAATAATGAAATGATGGAGGAGAAGATTGTTTTACTTGAAGGAAGGAGATTACAAGATGCAATTAGAATGGTGTCCTATCAACAAAAAATACGTCAGTATCACAACTTTAGGGCTAACACAAGGGAATTTGGATGTGAAGAACTAGTTTTGAAAAGGGTGAATCAGTTGACAAGGAATCCTCAAGATGGAAAACTCAAGCCAAATAGGGAAAGACCGTACGAAGTACTAGGCTCTACATGGAAGGGAACCTATAGGCTCAAAACGCTTGGGGACAAAGAATTACCTCACCCATGGTATGCCGAGCATCTGCGAAAGTGCTATGTATGAAAAAATTTCTATTTGTAATTTTTATACAAATTATCAATGGAATTCCACATTTTTGGCAGGCTTATACGATGAATAATTCTATCATGAAAAGATGTCCCTGCTCGGTTCAAGAGATTGAGTAGAACAAAGATCCTGTTTGGTTCACCTAGCCGAGCAGAGTAAACATGGTTCACGAGGTTAATAACAAAGAGTGAGAAGGATCCTTGCTCAATTCACAAGATTGAGCAAAGTGAAGACCTTATTGGACTCAAATGGCCTAGTAGGCCAAAGATGGTTAATGAAGCCAGGAACACGAAACCAACAACGAAACGAACATCACTTGGCATACCAATATATGAAAATAAGTATACCAACAGCTAACACAAGGTAAATACAACAACAGGGCACAAATTCTATTCATAAGGAAGTTCACAATTGACTTAAAAAAAGTTACATTGAGCAGCATCAATATTAAAAAAGAAAAAAAAGGAAAAAAAATCAAGGAAGAGCATAAGCAATTGTCTAGTTAGCCTATTCTTTGCTAGCCAGTTCCTAATCTTTATCAACTTGGTCAGAGCTCTTCTCAACAATTTCAATTTCAAGGTCTTAATTCCCTTTAGTCTTCCTATCCCCTCCAGCCTAATTGCTTTTGGCCACCTTCCTAGCCCTCGAGGGCTGCAACTCTACCCAGTTTAATTCCAGATAGATCAAGGTGGGGAAATAAAGTAGAGATCTTATCCTTGGCATGGTTAAAGCCTTGGAGGAATACTGGGAGAAGCAAGCTTGATATTCGTAGGTTTTTAGGAAAGTAGCCGCTACTTTTTCTCTTGCTCCTTGTAGCTCCTTAGAGAATTCAAGATCCTTCTTTTTGGTATCCTCTTTTAAGGTTTTCTCCACTTCGAGCTCTTTCTAAAGGCTAGCACACTCAGTTTTTAATTTTTTATTCTCCTTATTGGTTTAGCGTTTGACCGCTTTCAAAATTGGAAGAGGCTCACTCTTAAGTGCAAAAGGTCAATTGAAGTTTAGTCTAGGTGAATCCTAGGTCATCTCCACAAGGAGCAAGGGTGTGACTAGGGAAGGGAAACTTATTTTTGATGGTGCTTGCAAAATTTGTAAAAAAAAAAAAAAAAAAAAGAAGAAGAAAATCTTTTTGGGGCTTTCAAACGGGGAATTGTGAAAATGACTTTGAAGCGTAAACAAAGCGAAAACCTAAATACTAAAGAAATGAAATTGTTTTAAACTTAAATGAACTACTATGAAAAGAAGCACTTGGTTTTAACCTATTCCTATAATGTTATCAAAAGGATGAATTCGAATATGTGGTTAACTCAACCTAATATCTACACCTGTCGTATTAGGCCGGAAGATTTAACGTTAGAAAACCTTTTAGTAAATAAATCGTTATTCTAGGGTTTTGAAATTAGTTTCGAAGTCACCGGGGCATGGAATTGACCTTTGGTTCGCAAAATCGTAACCAAAAGTTCAACTTTATCACAGGGTATTCAGTTTTGAAAGTTAATCTAGAACTACGATTCTTATGTTTTTAATCAAAAGATGATAAACTATGTTCAATTCGTAATATCCAAATCCATCTCCTTTGATCTCATTACATTCTTAGGTTAAAACTAAGGAAAGATCTAGCCTAGCATTGTAGAAGTGTAACTAAGGTTATGTAAAAAGGAAAAGATCTTCATTGCGTAAGAAAAAGTTAAATTGAAGTACTTCAAAATATTCTAAAGAAAGTTCGAATCTTAAACCAATAACAGAAGAATAAAGACTAAGTATCACAGAGCAAAAATAAAAGATCAAAAGTAAGAAAACAATGAACTTTTAATTAAATGTAATAAAAAGTAATGCTTACAAAGTAAACCCTAAGGCGAAGATAATGTAAACTCTTCTGATAATCCAAAACAAGACAAAAACGGCTAACATAGGTTAAAAGTCCTTAATACATCAGAATTTAGCGTATTTATAGGCGTACACAACTCAGAGGTATAAATGTAAATTTACAATTCGAAATTAATGTTAAAAGTCTGTTGGAGGAACGTCATGAGCACCCAAGACACTGCACACCCCACGTGTTTGGTACAAGTCCTGAGACAGATGTTGGAGACTTGCTCTTGGTGGGCACCCAAGCTGTTGGACAGCCAGGCGCCCAAGCTCTCGTGCACCCAAGGGGTGCTCAGTCGGGCGCCTAAGGTCTTCTCAGCCACGTGTTTGATGAAAGTCCTGAGAGAGTCTAGCAAAGTTGAGCCTCGGTGGGCACCCAAGGTGTAGCACAATCGGGCGCCCAACCCTTGTGCACCCAAGGTATACAGCTCAGTTCAGAATTACAATTTTCAGCTCCTAACTTGGTTTCCTTGAGTTATGTTCCTCTATTTCCCTGCAAAACACACAAATACAATAGAAGTAATCAAAACAAGATAAAAATTTTACTTGATAAAATGTTCATAAGAAGAATGTGAAATGAAGCTAAAAATGACAATGATTGCATGCAATCAACGTTCAACACGTAAATCTTTTCCTTCTCTGCCTTAGCGATGGCCTCATTATCTTTTGTGGCCTCCAGCTCAGTTAAGGTCTCTTCTTGCCTCTTTTTCTCTATCAACAGGGCCTTTTCAATGTTGGCTAACCTAGTGTGCACAGTAAGGGACGTGATCATTGTTTGCATAATATGGCAGAAATAAGTTCATATTTAGACAGTTAAATGACAGAGTAAAAAAAGGGTAAAATAAAGGTATACCTTGAAAAGATCGTGATTCATATTATACACCATGTTGGTGCTAGCATTACACCTCAATGGCTCTATGTTAGCATCAGTAATCATTGCAAGTAACCTTCACCAAGCTACTTTAGAGCTCGATAAAAGGGTCTAGCAAAAAGATGCTTTAACTTATAAACCTGAGCCTAAAGCCGTCCCACTTGGAGGAAAAGAAGCGGTCTGAACAACCTCCATTTGCCAAGGAGGATCTGAAGTATCCTTTTGTTGAGAAGCGAGAGGAAGGGACTTGGCCGTCCTGATTTTCTTAGAAGCTTGTTGCATTTGTACCTATTATGTCAAGATATCTCAGATCAAATGACATATCTTCTTATGATTGTGATCGTTCGGGCTGGCTTTCCAGTAATTGCTCAGGCAGAATTTCTATTGATCACTCGGCTTGATCCCCAACCTCTTCAATCTCCTTAGGAGTAACGTTATCTGTAAAAAAAAATGAGAGAAAGTTTCAATGAGAAAAATGAAAAAGCAAAAGTTTCTAAAATATTATTCAAGAACTCACTTTGCCCACGTTCAGCCACTAGTGCTTCTGTCATTCGATCGAGGTCAAGCAAGTAGAGGGCTAAATTATCTATTATAACCAGATATTTGGCTTTCTGAACTTTATATTTTTTTGCAAGGTGAAGAAGATTCTTTTGTTCTAGTGTTAAGGCAGGAGGCTCTCGAGATTATCAAAATTAAAAATAGGGATTAGAACCCCAAGACCTAAAGGAATTTGAGAAAACTCAAAGAAAATACCTAGACATACCCTTCAGTGTTAGCTGACCCTAGACCTGAAAGACTCAGATCTTCTTTTCTTTGTAGGTTGCCTAGACTTAGAATTCTCAGGTACTCCCACGAATAAAAAAATACTTCTCTTTCCACCCTTTGTGAGAGGTGGGCATTTGAGCGATGAAGTTGAACTTCAGCCTCCTAGCCAAGAAGTACCACCATTCCGACCCCTTCTTGATGATCTTGTAGAAATGTAGAAACTCAATCCCCATTAAATCATATCCTGTGGCAATTGCCCAGAACACTGTGCTCTTGATAAAGATTCGCCAGTGGTTCAGTGCGATCTGACCCAGAGACAAATTGAGGCAAGATAGCATCTTCCAAATGAACTTTGGCAAAGGGAACCGAAGGCCATCGAATAGAGCAGCTTCATACACCCCAATTTCACCAAGTCTTGGTAGACAGGCAGAATCATTCTTGGGACTCAGAGAGTAAGATCTGAGGGAAGTTGGAAATCAGAAATTAATTCCAAGATCCTTTTCATAGCTATGGTGAATCTAATGTCCACTACCTCGAACACGACATCATCATCACCGGTGGTGGTAATATAGGAACAATTTTCTCCAATGCCAAGCTTAAAGGCATCTACAATACATCTAGTGTCCTCACTGGTCGTTCAAGGCCTGTTGGTAATGGGGGCACTAGGTTTTCTAAGCCTAGGGAAGATATATCTATCGGCATCAGACGCTTTACTATTAGAACTAGTTCTCTCGTGATTACCCATTGCAAGGAAGGAAATAATTAAGATAAATGGAGAATATATACTAAAATGATCAAGCCACCAAAAATGGAGTGGATGAATTTGGGGTTAGCTACAAACCCCAAGGGATTTAGGAGTCTACCGTTCTTCTTGAAAAATGAGATGCTACGAGTCAACAACCAGAGCATAAAAAGGAAAGCAACAAAGAGTAAAAGATGAAAGCAAATCTTACCAATGCAAGAAAAAAGTTGAATCTGGTAACGAAGAGCAATTTCAATAGCAGTAGCAGCAGGAGATTCACACTAATGGAGTGATAGAAATTGGTTTGCATAAATGAAACTAGAGGGTCTTTCTCGGTATTTATATCAATGCCCGAACGACCACGCTGATGACCTAAACTGACTGAGCAATATAGACCTTAGTCAGGACCAAACAACCGTTGCTTTAAAGATAAGATAGCTTATGTTGCAATCATATGTATAACCGTCCTCTGACAAACTTGATGATATGCGCCTATAAAAAAAACCTACCTATTACTTAATGGTTTTGATAACTAATTAAGGGAATCGGACTTAGAATCTACAATATAGGTGGTGCAATCTGATTGGAAGGAAGCATGATTGTGTAAGGCTCATATATATCTTACCCATGCAGGTCCCACACTTCTATATATATTACCATTTCACATGTACACAAGTACACACATTCTTGTCTTATTAAAATTCTACCAAAATACTTTCTCAACTATTTTCGCTAACTTAAACATCAAAGACTCTTTGGTAGGAACCACACCGTTGTATTAGACAGTTTTTCGAGCTTGGATTGGACTCTTGGAGGATACAAAATTACTAAGTCATCACAGCATAAATATTTATTAACTAAAAAGTCACAAACTATTTAATAATTAATGTATAGCAAGGTAATATCACAAAATTATAATTTTATTAAAATACTTATTACTGCAACTATCTTTGTCAAAATAGTAAAATGAATTAAATGATTATGCAAATATACCATATTATATATATCATATCATATTATATACATATAAAGTAGAGTCTGGCAACTAATCTATATAATAAAACATAATTTATTTCAAAAATATCCCTCTCACAAGCTAAAACTAAAGGTTGAGATTGAATTTTAATTTTCAATGAATGGCTCAAATTCATACACATCAAATCTTCCCCCACAAGTTCCCGCCCAATCGCTTGCAGCTGCATAGCACCGCCTAATCACTTGCAGTTGAACCCTTTCTCTCACTTTCTTTCTTTATTCCAACCCAACTCATCCTCTTTCTTTCTTTCTCCCTCGCCTATGTTGCAGTCACCAGATAGCCACCGCCGTTGCACTGCGACTTTAGCCATCGCTAGTGGTTCTTTCTCTCTCTCTCTCTATATATATAATATATATGAGAAGACCCACCCTACAAGCCTTCTTCATTATGCCCATGTCAAGATCATCACTCAAGTTATCACCATAACCATTTTTGCAAATTCATCTTTGGGATAAAAATCCCATATCCACAAAATCAACTAGGGGAATCAACCCATTTGGTAAAATCCCTTCTTTGCAATTGAATGCTGTTTTTATCAATTTATAGGATTTTCGTCTCATTTAGTTAATTTTTATTTTACTTTCTTAAAATCATTCAATTTTAATTATAATTGAAACCAATAATCTATTTTCATCTCTGTATTTCAGTCTCTCACGTTGAGTCTGCCTTTTTCTTGAGCTTTTTGGTGCCATCTCTCTCTCCTCCTCTCTCCCTCCCCCCCAACATCACTGAGCAGACTTATGGGTTGGTTTTCTTACTCTGGACAATCAGACCAAATGGAAAAAGAAACAGGCTATTAGTCTTATCCAACCCACTTCAGGTAATGGAAATATAGAAATTTTGCACACATATATACATGTCTCTGTGTATGTATCTATATGCACACAAAGACCAGGCTTTCCCTATCTTTAACACCCCATAAAATCTCCTAATTATTGATTTTTTTTTACGGTGGATTCAGCTTATTTCACATTCAAATGTCCATTCATTTCCGGGTTTTGTGTGGATCCTAAGAGAATGAATTTGGGTTATTATGTGAAAGAATTTGCCTATTTTTCCATATTGATAACACATGTATATGTAATTGAAAGGTAAAATTAAACCCTCGTATTCCTGTCATCTTGGTGCTCGAGAATTGAATATAAATCTTAGTTCTGTATTGAACAAGTTGGTCAAGTTTTTTTTTTATTTTTTTATTTTCTTAGAGTCATTCATTAACCAGTAAGTTAATTTATTGGTTTCTTAGTATCATTTTTCCCAATTTCTAAATTAGTATCAAAAGTTTAGCTAAAGTTTAAACTTAAGTTTTGCCATACATTTGAAGGGAGTTTGCCTTTTGGTCAACCTTTTCTTCTTTTAGTCTAATATAATTGCTTTTAGTAATTCTCTATATTTGCTTGCCAAAATGAATCCACTCTTATAGTAAAAATTGAATCATTTTTTTTGTTATTTTTATTATTTTGATATCTTTTAGTTACCTATCCAAAATAAAAACCTAGGCACTATCGAAAACTATTTTTGGTTAATTTCGCTTGAATAGCGGTTAACCACCATCCAAGTTGTCCTCAGCTGTATTCAAGATATTAAATTAATATTACTATATAAATTTATTGAAAATTTTTAGTGAAAATTTTATTTAATGACAACAAATATTATTATTAATTTGTTTTTATCACAAAATCCCGTTTTCTATAATTATTTTTTGTGCCTTTAAGCACAGGCAAATAGTAACTTGCTTTAGTTACTAAGTTATTTTTTGCATTATTATTCTTATGTGGGTAATTCAACACATGATACAAATAGGAGCTTGCTTTGGTTGGTAAGTTAAAAAGGCTACTCAACAAATGAGTATTTGTTTTCACAATTAATGTTTAATTTTAATGAATTTTCAAGTTGCAACACAATCAATTTACAGCAATTTGTGATCATAAAAGATGCCACAATTTTTGGTCATGTAAGTTAGATTTTCTTAAATAGCTCAATTTTCATTGCGGTTAATATGTACTTTTGCTTACATTATTCAAAATACAGGTGGATGCAGAAGTACATTGAACGGTAAATTATAATCTATTTACTCCTTTTATTTTATCAATTTTTAAGGTACTATGGATAACTCGTGCGTACGACACTCATCCATAAAAGAATAAATTAAGACATGGCATGAAAATTGTATTACCATCTATTTATTCCCTTCTCAAATGCCTTTGTATATAAAGGTTCAATTTTTGCGTGAAAAAAATGTAGGCATTGTGATTCATGATGAACAAAACTTTAATGCTATGCGCATTTGTGAGGTAAGACTACTATTCTAATATAACAATGTGCTGTTTTAATATAATAAATACAAAGTAGTATATCACACCTCTAAAATATTTACTTGTTCTTTTAAATAAAAAGGTAAGAGCAAACATGATGTCCAAAGGAAAAGAGAAGGTTAGTTACAGTAGGAAGGGGAAGGAAAATGCATTTCCAGTGGTAAGTTCTTTAATAATTTTAATATTTGTCTGTTATTTACTTATTCCATGGTAAAATAGCAAGACATTAATTTTTTTAAACTTATTTTTCAAAGGCAAAGACTAAGGCAAACAAGATGTGCAAAGGAAAAGAAATGGCAAGCTCTTCTAGCAAAAGGAAGGAAAATACATGTCTAATGGTAAGAATACTTAATAATTTTTAATATGTACTATCCTAATGTCTAGATGGAATAAAAAAGTTCATTTTAATATGAATTAGTGTCGTTATCTTATTTATTACTAGAAATTGCCTGTGTCTAAAGGCACATAAATATAATTTAATATGCAAATAGCTCAAATTTAAATTTATAAAGTAAATCTACATAAAAAAATTGTAAAAATAAAAATCACTAATTAAAAGATACTAAGGTAATGGTAAAAAAATAACCAAAATGGAAATAAAAATAAACATAATCCTAGCCATTTAGTAAATTTAACAGTTAAAAATATCTTAAATTCAAAATTTTTAGCAAATCCAAAAAGTGTAAAAGTCTATGTATTTAAAATTTAAGTATTAAACACATTAAAATTAAAATTGTAAGTAAAAAAAAAAAAAAAAATCTGAAAAGGCACATAAATATAATTTGATGTGTAATAAGGCGTTTAAAGCTTAAAAAAACTCCAAAAAGTCCAAGAAACTTTAAAAGTTTCCACCTTTTTCAAACTTCGAGAAAGTTAAACTTTCTAAAAATTTTATTAAAATCCGTTCCAATGAATTTTGGTGGATTTTTTAAATAGTTAGACTGATATCTATGCCAAAAAATTTCATAAAACTCAAAAAGTTTTCAAAATTTTCAACTAAAATTTTGCTACGTGTCACTTTTATTCATCTCTTAACAACTTTATATTAAATCAAACACACAAAAAATTTCAAAATCAATCATTTGAAAATAAATTTTTACACTCCAAATTTCAAAAAATCTACTTTTCTTAACTTTTAATTTTTTTAACATCATTTCAAGATTTAAATTTCAAAATTTCAAAATCACTACACATAGCCCCCCCACACACACACCTCGAGAACTAATAACCAAGTCTCCTCTCATTCTTCCACATAGGACAAACGTCTCATCAACCTTCCTCCCTTATTACATAGATCCAAGATAAGATAGTAAGAAATTAATTTTTAAACTTATTTTTGAAAAGCAGATGTTATTTTATTATATAGATTCTAAATTATTATAACAAGACATTAATTTTTTGAACTTATTTTTTACAAACAATGACTAAGGCATGCACAATATCTAAAAGAATAGAAATTGCAATCTCTTTTAGTAAGAGGAAGGAAAATGTGTGTCCAGTGGTAAGGATCTTCATCAATTTTTAATATATATATTTTGAATATCTAAAAGCTATAGAAAAGTTCAAAAGATTCTGTGTGCTTAAATAGCATATAATTTTTAACCTTAAGTGTCGTGCATGCATACTACTCAAAAAGCTTTAAGCGCATGATGAGTTAGATACTTTTAAATTTTGTTCTAGTTAATATCTATTTTTTCAGTCTTACGCATAGGATGACAAAGAGCTTTAAATGTATATCGAGTTAGGTGTCTATTTGTTCCAATTAGTATATTTTTTTTAGTCATTTAAATATTATGGCATGTATAAAATTGTAAATTTGTGATGGACTTAAGTGCTTTATTTGTTTTAATGGTATGTTATTTAGATCATGTTATAATAATTACAAAAATTAAAATAAAACAAATATATCAAAATCTTCATGTAATAATGACTTTAAAGTATTGCGTGGCTTTGTAAGTGCTTGTATAAAGCTAAATAGTTGTAGAGGAGAAAGGAAAAAGTCACATCCAAAAATAAAAATAACCAAAATTTAAGTGAAAAAATATACATTATGTAGTTCCTATACACACCCAATTAAATAATATTTATATTTTAAGCATTCAGTGATATTGTTATATCAAAAGCTACATTGACCCAATGTGCACGACAGGAAGGTGAAAAGAATGAAAAAAGATGCCATGCATATCAAGTGGACAACACTTGCGATGAGAACGAGAAAGATCAAGAAAATGTATTGAACTAATGGAACCTCCATGTACACCATCTTTAACACCAAGTTCTCACAACTGTGCTTGTTCAAAGAGGGGATAAGTATAACCAATGTCATTTAACCATCAAAAAAGTAAGCTTTAATTAGGTATCCTTCCACGTGTTTATCTTCGATGCTAGACGTATCTTCAACTCCCAAAAGGATTGGGTAAAAGAAAATGTTTAAATTTATTAAAACAAGTAACTCATTCAATCATTATTTTTACAAATGTTAATTTTTACATAATATACTTTGTAGGCCTACTCCTACAAACCAATTTTTGCAAGAGGATCAGTTTAATTATGATGAGTTAGAAGCTTTATCTATGAATGTAAGGGATCATACTCAATTAGACATAAGTCTAAGGCAAAATTACATGGGGAAAATGGATATATTGTGTCCTCATTACTCAACCTTGCATTGGGTGAATGAAAATTTGTCAAAGTCTTCTATAGCACGTCCATTATTTGGAACTTCCTATTTGTAAGGAAATATTAAGCTGCCTTTGCTAATGACACCCCCTTTGAAACTTTAAGCATTGTATGGTAGGAATGATGACCAATCAAAATCACTTCGATATTATACTCGCGTATACAATGCAGCCAATGCTTTTATAAGTCTTGGTGCTACATTAGATTCTAGAGATCTAAATGGAAAAGGCCATACATCATTCACTATCTATAGAGAATTACGCCATTGATTAGGATCCTTTCTACCAAAAGTAGGGCAAGATGCAGTTTATGCTCAATTATATATTTATAACCTAGATTCAGCTTTAGAAATTTGAAATTATAGAAATCCTTATTTAAGAAGCGATGTTCTTGAAACAATTCAAAACTATTTATTGAAAGTTAATGGATTTGTCCATAAATTTCATCAAGCTTATGTAATCTTAAATCAATTAGCCTTTGAAGGACAGAATTTACCAACCCATCTTCATATAGTTCCGTGATAGATCGAAGGCGATATAATCTACCAATAACTGATGCGATTGCAGTTGTAATACTAGGAGATGGAACTGAGATTAATAGAATAAGAGACATTATCTTACATTTAAATGGAGGTAATGAGTTGATGCAAATAAATGAATGTCACTCCACTTATTTGCCTTTGCATTATGTTTTATTGTTCCCATTTGGTGAGCTTGGATCGGAACCCAATCTCAAACAGTTGGATGTTCTACTTGGTTGACTTTTTGCTAATCGACTTACTCAGTTACAATTCTACAGTTATTGTTTATTTGAACATCCAATAGAGTATTCTACTATTTTGAGAGATGGTAAATTATTCTAAGAGTTTTTGGTGGATGCGTGGGCTACAACTAAGCAAAACCGATTGACATACTATAAGTTGAATCAGGGGAAACTTCGTGCTGAACTTTACCAAAATTTGTGAGATATTGGTCAAGATGAGTTGGGACCTAATCAAGTTGGTCAACGATTTATTTTGCCATCTTCATTTACTGAGAGACCCAGACATATGTTCGAAGTGTTTCAAGATTCAATGGCTATCACCTGATATAACTAACACCCAGATATCTTTCTCACTATGACCGTAAATCCCAATTGGCCTAAAATTATTTTTGCTTTATTACCCCATCAAAAACCAATTGATCATCCTAATTTAATTGCCTATGTTTTTGAGTTAAAGAAAGAGTATTTGATGAAGGAGATAGAAAAAATGAAAGTGTTTGGTAACAAAGTTGCCCATGTTTCATAATTGAATTCCAACAACGAAGCTTACCACACATGCATGCAGTATTATTTCTTAAAGGTCCACATAAAATCCAAACATGTGCTTAGGTGGATAGAGTAGTTTATGCAATATTTCCAGATCTAAATGATTATCATACACGTTTTGAAACTATCAAGTGTTGTATGGTTCATGGACCATTTTGTGCTCGAAACCCACAAGCATCATATATGAAAAATGGTAAAGGCACTAAAGAATACCCTCGAGTCTTTACAGAGTCAACAACTATAGATCAAGATAGATATCCTATTTATCATTGTTGTAATACTGGTCAAGTAAATACTATCAAGGGGCAAGAGGTTGATAGTATAGATGTTCCATATAATTCGCATCTTTCTAAAAGTTCAATTGCCATACAAATGTGGAAGTTTGCATAGGAATAAGGTGTGTCAAATATATTTACAAGTATATTTACAAAAGTTATGACCGTACAACAATGGTGTTGGTACGATAAATAAAAATCAACAGTATCTTGATTCAAAGTGTATTGGTCCGCCAGAAGCTACTTGGTGAATATTTGGTCATTCTATATATGAAGAGATTTCAATAGTTGTACGATTGGCACTTCATTTACCTGGAATGCATCATCTTATTTATAATCCTGTGGACTCATTAAGCACTATTGTTTCTAAAGCTGGTCAATAGATTATTTTACATGTTCTGCTTCCAATGATTCAACACGTGCATTCACTTACTAGGAGTTTCCACAACATTTTGTTTAGAACAAGTCAAGTAAGATCTGGACACAAGGAAAAACAAAGAATATGCAATTGGTAGAATACATTTTGCTAGCCCCAATTGTCGTAAGAGATTTTATCTGCGCTTGCTATTAACTGTTGTCAAAGGACCACAATCATTTGAATGTTTATGGACATTCAATAATGTTTTGTTTGATACATTTAAATATGCATGTGTTGCAACAAGACTTCTAGAGGATGATGGAGAATGGATACAATGCCTTCAGGAGGTAGTACTTATGAAAATTGGGCATCAATTGAGGAGATTATTCAGTATTATTTTCATACAATGCTTTTCGTTGCATCCATATGTGTTATGGAACAAATTCTCAAGTCATATATGTGATGATTTTAGATATAAAATTCATAATCTATTTGCCATTTCAAATCTAACTAAAGCTCAAATTGAAGATTATGGTTTGCAATCTTCAATTTGCCATTTCTAAATCATGGTTGTTGATTTCAAAAAAGCAATTATGTAAATATTTTAGGAGACTTGCTGGTTTTCATTTACACGAACTCATCCTTGCTACTCCACTGCTGCAATCTACAGTTGAAGCCACTCCTTAATCGATTCATCTTTCTTCTTGAACTGGTAAGATTTGTTTTCACCTTTTATTTTCCTTATTTTCTTTTATGCTCCGGCTGTCGATCCATAATGTTTATTTTTATAACAAAAACCATAGATTTCCAAATCCTTTAAGGATTGTAAATAACCCTAGTTACATCCAATCCATCTTCGATGGTCTGATTTTTTGGGTATAAAATTTTCTTTTATCTCAGTTATTCCCTTCTGTTGTGATGAGTGACTGTGAGAGAGTCTGTGCTAACAGTGAGTAGTCCAATGCTGACTAATATGTCTTCCCTAGGCGAAAAAATCCTGGTGCCCCTGGTAGTCTCCAATCAACAAGCGAAGAGACAGAGCACATTGTAGATGCTTTTGAGCCCAGTTTCGGGTCTAGATGACCCAACATCACTGTCACTGACCAATGGGATGTTAGGTTTGAGGCAGAGGACATTAGGTCAACCATCACACCTGAGAAGATTACGAAAATAATAACTAATTTCTAATTATCCCTAGACCTTACATATAAAGTCCCTTAGAGTGGAGATTCTATGTGTTCACCAAGGTGTGGTAAAATCACAGTCTATAAAGCAGCTTTGGTCGGGAGCCTTCAGTTTCCCCTCTTGAAGTTCGATCAGGAGGTGTTAAGCCACTTTGGTCTTATCTAGGGATAGATCCCACCAAATAGCTGGAGAATCTTGATAGGAAGCGCAGTGTTCTTGCAAGCTACCACAGGACATGAGCTTTCAACAACCAAACTCCTTCATTTCTACAAGATTACCGAAAAATATTATGTCTAAACTAACCCCCAAGTGCAAGAGTGTGCAATGTAGTTTTAACTCGGTGAATCTGAGGTCAAATCCACAAGGAACTTAAGTTTTTAGTTTCTAGTTGCAACAGAAATTTTTAAATTTAAATTCAAAGAAATTTTAGGGTTTTATGAATGCTAGATTTTTAGGGTTTATAGAAAATTGAAATAAAATTAAGTAACACACTAACAACTACTTAATGAAATTCAAAGAATAAATTTTTTTTTTCAACAAAAATAAAATTTCCACTAACAAAATTCAACTAAAGCATAAGTTGCATGAAACAAACAAATCCAAAATTTCCAACCAATCAATTAACTAGCTCAAAACAATCACAATGTCAAAACGATTCTTGATTCAACTTTCAATTCTGGATGGGTTAATCACTTCACAAAGAGATGTGTTTAACACTACAATCTAAAGTTCACGTAAAAGGAATAAGTAGATTGGAAAGATCTTTTCGTTTAAAGTTCTAAATTTCCCAATACTCAGTTTTATATTCTCGTTTAGAATTATAAAATTGGAAAAATATTTTGTGAAAACATTTGGGTTTATATCCAATTTTTAGTTTGTTCAAAAATATTAAACAAGTTTTAATTGAGAACCTTTACCAGTGATTACAGAGAATATAGTCAAAGATTTTGGTTTTTGAAAGCTTTTGAAACAAACGAAATCAGATTTGAAAGTTGTAGATCCCTATGCATGAGTTTTCGCAAACCATGCGAAAGATCTACGCACATCTCATTATTCGTAATAACCTACCCTTTCGTGATTCATTGAATCAAGAAACTAGGGTTTACGCTAGCATGTTTTTAAAATAAATGTACACAAACAGATTGCACATAAATCACTAAACTAAAGAATTAAACGAGAAGATAATATTATCAAATCGAAAAGCGAAATATAACGTACTCTGAAATTGAATCTAAAATGTAACAATGAATGACAAAAGCTGTAATGAATCCTACGAAAGCTCCACAAAACTTCAAAAGCATTCTTTAACCATTGAAAATCTCTCTAAAAGCTCTCTAAAACTCTCAAAAAGTTTGGAAACTAAAGTAGGGTAGAAGTATATTTTGTCCATACATCATATGATATATATAGTCTAACATAAAACCCTAAAAAAAGCTGAAAATTTCACGTGGCAACACACTATTGTTTGGACCACCCGACGGGGTGTCCGGACCACATAACCTCTTCTTTTAAGTCCTGCTTCCTCCTTCCAACTTAGCCTTTGATCCAATCCGGACCACCCAAGGGGGTGTCCGGACCACACTATCCTCTTCATCCTCTGGCTCACTTTTGTAACTGCTAATTTCGATTATTTCACCCTTTTTCCTACAATTTAGAAAACAAATTCCATTGGTAATAAAATAATAACAAAAATTTAAAATTAACTACTTAAATGCATGAATAAATATCAAAATGTGGAGTTTGTAATTATACTTTTCAAGTGTAATCACCCCCCAACTTGAGCGTTGCTAGTCCCTAGTAATGCCTTTATTGAAATGAAATGAAACTACTATCCTATTTCTCTTTTGTTGGAAACACGGCTACACTTAGCCACGTGCAACAAGCCTTTTAAACCCCTAGGTTTCTCCTAGTGGACGAGTGAAGTCTCGTGAGGGTTTGCAGTGAATCTACCCACAAAATTCCTAAACTAATCCAATAGATGGTAATTATCATTTCAACAACTCCTGATTTAAGTTCAATATGAATTAGGTAACAAAATTTTAAAATGTCATATAAAATCTCCCAATGTGTATTTAACTCACCTACTTTTTAACCATCTCATTTCAAACATGCCAATTCATATCATTCAATCAAAATAGTCATCAAATATACTCAAAAGACTGCAGTCTCGACTTCAAATCTCACCAACTTGGTCACTCAATTAGAATAAAGTCACTTGAGAAGGGTTACGCTCGTGGTTCATGTAAGATTGCAATGTCAAACAAATATAATGAACACAATCAAAAGGTGACTAAAAGAATTAAAGCATAGAGTGTTTTATAGTTTCATGAATGGAATGTATCAATGCTTTACAAGACAACTACCATCGATCACATGAAATAAATCAATGCCCTTCTAAGTGTCTTTCACCTAAAGTCCATTAGGTCTTTACTAGATTGTAACTTGGCCAAAGGGGTATTGGTTAGACAAATAAAGGATAGGGAAAATCAAAGTGCATGTCTAAGGATAGTGCACTGTAATATCCCCCCCCCCAACTTTTTCTTTTTTACACTTCTTGAGAACCCAACATTGAAGCCCAATCAAATTTCTCTCTCTTCTTTTTTTTTCTTTCTTTGGGACCAATAATAAATTTTTGAAGTAATAGATCCCTCTCTTTTTTTTTTTAACCACAATTTCCTATCGCAAATTCCCCTTTCATTGACCTTTATAAAATTGCACCAAAATCCCAAGATATGCCAGGGTTGGTTTACCTATACATCTAAGGTTAAAAGGGTTATAGATGTGGCTAATCAAGAAAGAAAATTTTCATTTATTTTAAAGGCTTCAAAATGGCTCCAAGGGTTATGTAAATCAAAGGAAAGTTTCAAGCCTTCAAATATAAGAAAGATGGCCTAATATTACTCTCTAGGTTAATAACACTTTATTAGAAACACTAATCTACACATATAAATCAACAAATAGCGTCTTGTGCATTTAATACCAAAGCAAGTTAATGTAATGAAGCTATTCAAAGAAAGTAAGATGAAAGAATTTAAAAGGATTATTGTAAAACCCTCAATAACAAAAAGTTAGGCTCAAAAGATCACATAATGTAGGGTTTTAAGTCTCCACCTATGTTTTGGCATATTTGAGTGACTAATTCTCATAAATTCCAATCCTTAACACATTTTCAACTCAATGATTTTAAGTGACAAGTTTGCAACACATTAGAAAATTTTATAATTAATTTTTCAATTAACTTCCCCATTCAAAATTGAAAGCAAACCATTTGTTATTTACATGAATAATACCATCATTGGATTAAGTCCTAAAACATTCACTGGTCACTAATGTACCATGGGTAACATAAACATATGGCCACCCCCCCAACTTAAGATGCACATTATCCTTAATGTGTGCAGAGTAAGAACAATGGTGAAAATGTAAGGTAAACATGTGGTGTGCATATGTCAATTTCCACCTCCCCCCAGCTTAGGTTCAGGTGACTAATGATGCCAATGAGATAACATAAATAAGATAACAAAAGTAATAAAATTAGCATAAAAGACATGAGAAGAAGAGATTAAGAATTACCTCATGTTGGCTTCAAAATTGAGCTAGTGCATTATAAAATTCATGAATGGATTGCAGTGAAATCTCAAAGTCATCATGTTGGTTTGATTTATTAGAGCTGTCATCACTCTCACTAGACTCAGTGTTAGTGTCATAGCTCTCATCAGACTCATTCTTAGTATCAGTATTATCAGTGTTAGACACGTCTTCCAATGGTGGCATATCATGGTAATCAAGTGGAATCTCCTCAGATCCTACTTTGGTTTCTGTGTCAGTGTCATAAGTAGGTATGTCAGACCACTCATCATATATGTTTATTTTAGCCCAGTCCATTTATAAAAGAAGATCAAGGTCACCCTTGCCCCTTAAGGAATTGGTAAGGTGTAATATGAACAAGGGGAGGAAAAATCAGGGGCAAAGGTAGTGAGTTACTCTCTAGGAAACACTCGTCAGGCCACGTGTCCAAATCAACCTTTGAACTTTCTGAATCACTCTCATCACTAGACATATAAAGTGTAAATTCCCACTTACGTTTCCTACCAATTAAGATATTAGGGTTTTCCTTCTGATTATGTTTATCCTCATTAAGACCAGACATGATGTACCTGCTCTTACAAATAATATAGAAATAGAGTTTAAGGACATAAATAAACAATTTGTGCCAACATAAAGCAATATTAACACTCAACACATATATAAAAAGAAAATAATTTAAGAAAGAAAATGAAAAGAAAATAAAGATCAAAAGGCAATTAATAAACAATAAATTACCACATCAAGATAGTCAAAATCTTAATACATCAGTACCAAACCAAACCAAACCAAACCAAGCCTTTTCCCACTAGGTGGGGTCGGCTATATGGATTTGTCGACGTCAATTTGATCTGTTTAGGGGCATGTCCTCCGATAAGTCACTAAAATTAATTACAGAGTTATAGGAAAGCCAAATAAAGCAGTGAAAATGAATTCTAAACTCTCAAAATAGGAACAATGATAAAAAAGAAAAGAAACATCAAATCACTGTGGAGGTGGAGGTGGATGTAACTCTCTGACATAATCCAAGATGCTCTGAAGAAGATGACCCTGTGTCTGCTAGGTTTGATGAATACGCAACAAAAGCTGATAGTCATCCTCCTGATTCTGTTTTAAATGATTAATACGCTCAGCCAAGGCACCAATCTGGGTAGCTAGCTTAGTAGTAGTGACCTCCTAGTTTTCTACTTCCTCAGGCTCCTCTTGGGCCTGTGATGGTCCACCTTCCTCCACAATATTCTCTTCCGTCTTCCTCTTCTTCTTCTTGGACATAAGACCTTGGGATTTGGAGTAGGATGTGATGTTGAAGAGCTGCAATCCTGAGGCTATGACATATTATCAGTAATGTGGGCCCCTTTTCTCCTGAATATTTCAGTAAGGCCCCTCTAAAAAGTAAAGCAGCTAAGGCTCCTGGGTGCTCATATGTGTATACTACTTGGTGCCAGATATATGAGGGCAAATCAATGGTCATCCCAATCCCAATGGTATAGATCAGGTGAGCCCTAAGTGGACTACAATCTGAATTCCTATTCTGGGGCAACAGATTTGTGCAGGAAAACACGTGGAACGCCCAGTATTTATCCTTAAGTGCTAAGACTGGCTTTCTATACTCCCCAGTCCACTCCTGGTCCTCAAATAAAATCTCTAATGCTATTATAGGTAGTAGTGGGGTACCATTAGCAAGATAGGTGAACTCTGGGTTTTGGACTCGAGGTAACTAAAAGACTTGGGCAAAATCATCTAGTGTGACTGTGATCTCAGCCCCCCAAACCCAACTAATAATCCTTTCTCTACCCTTCCTCTTGATAATAGAACCTTTTTTTACATAGCAAAGAACTCCCTAGCTACATCGACCACACAATAGGCATGGAACTTAGCAATATTGAGCCACTACCGGCCCTCAAAATTCTGCTCTAACATGAACGCCTCACACCTAAAATGGTCTATCTGCCAAAAACGCTGTATCACCACAGGTTTATGCCCCCATATATCATCATAGTGATGTTCCGCTTCTTTTCTCCAAAATCAGTTTCTATCAAAGAAAGTAGACCCTAATTGTTTATTGGCATTGCGTTTCACTCATGGGGCCATGATAGCTACAAAACACACAGAGAATATATTGAATTAATCAAATGCTCAATCCCCTATGTCCACGCAAATTTAGTGGCCCACTTCTATTGACAAGAATTTAAATAGTAAACCAAAGTGAATTGGTCATGTGCTAGTCTAGGTGGCCTTACAACATCCACCAAAGATAGGTCCATTTGCAAAAATTCTGAACATAAATGAATAAGAAAACATTTGAAATTGATTAAGTAGGAAACGGACGAAAATTTTTGGGGTCCCGTGGACCCACAGACCCAAGTGATGACCCACGATGTAGAGGATGTTGGAAGTGTGATAAAATTTGCTCAAAATGAGCAACTTCCATCAACCCATGGTTTGAAATCCAAAATGGGATTCAAACATTAAAGAAATTTGGAACCCCTGGTGAAACTGAGCTCAGGTTCAACAAAATTTGTAAAAATGGCGACTAGGGTTCTGTGAAAAGATTGGAGTGAAATTTCGCTTAAAAATCCTTGGGGAAGCTTGGATGTAAAGAAATCTCAAAGTATGCGAGGTGGAATCGGAAGAGAATTGAGAGAAGTGTGAAATTTTTGAAGTTAAAATGGCCAATTGGGCTGTTTAAAGAGTCGCAGGATCCAGACCACCCGCAGGGTGTTTGAACCACAAAAAGGTTGGCCTCCATTTTTTTTTTCACAGAAAATACACTATGGTTCAAACCATTGGGTCTGGGGATCTGGACCACTGAACTAGATATTGAATTTTTTTTTTCAAAAACCAAAAAAGACTCAAACTCAATATTGAAAACCTAAAACAAAGTAAAAATTAAAATATACCCTAACCCTAAATATGATATAATTACAGCATTTGGATAATCCTGGATTGCTTGTAGGGTGGAGGATCTAGAAGATCCCACGATTCAACCAAACCAATGAAATTTTCTGAATATGGTTTAAGTCTATGCCCATTGACTTTAAATCTATTCCTATTGTTCGGATTTTCTATTTCAACTACCCCATGTTCATAAACATGTTTCACAATAAATGGGCCAAACCACTTGGATTGCAATTTACCAGGAAATAGATGAAGTTGTGATCGATAAAGAAGTATTTTCTGGCCCTCATGAAAGGAATGTCTTGCAATATGTTGGTCGTGTACTTTCTTCATCTCTTCTTTAGAAATTTGAGCATTCGCATAGGCGTCATTTCTCAATTCCTCCAATTCTGTAATCTAAAGTTTACGGTGAAGCTCGACCTCATCAAAATTAGCGTTGAATTGTTTAATGGCCCAATATGCCTTATGCTCTAATTCGACAAATAGATGGCATGGTTTCCTATAAACTAATAGGTATGGTGACATCCCTAGGGTTGTTTTATAAGTTGTACGATATCCCCATAGGGAGTCAATCAATTGTAGTGACCAGTCCTTACGATTAGGGTTAACTGTTTTCTCAAGAATTTGTTTTATCTCTTTATTAACAAGTTCTATTTGGCCACTTGTCTGTGGGTGGTATGATGTACCAACATTATGGACTACACTATATTTAAGCAATAGTGTTCCCATAGGACGATTGCAGAAGTGTTTTCCTCCATCACTAATAATTGCTCGAGGTACTCCAAAACACAAGAAAATATTCTCGTGGAGGAATTTAAGCACGACTTTATGATCATTAGTTCTAGTGGTAATTGCTGCAACCCATTTAGACACCTAATTAACCCCAACTAAGATATACTCATACCCACGTGAAATTAGGAAAGGACCCATGAAATCTATTCCCCAACAATCAAACACCTCTAAAACAAAAATAGGGGATAAGGGCATCATGTTTCTATGTGTTAGGCTCCCCAAGTGTTGGCGTCTATCACATGTGGTGCAAAAATGATGAATATCTTTAAACAACGAAGGCCAATAGAACCCACATTAAAGGATTTTCGCGGCTGTGTTATTTGTGGAAAAATGACCACCACAAGCTTAGGTATGGCAGAACTCAAGTATGCTAGGTACTTCCTACTTGAGGATACAACGTCGAATCACTTGATCGGGGCAATACTTGAATAAGTAGGGATCACCCCCAAAGAAAACTCTAACATTTCGTAAGAATTTCTTTTTATCTTTATAGCTCTATTCATTTGGGATTCTTCCTGTCACTAAGTAATTAGCAATATCAGCATACCAAGGAGGATTGGAGGCTGTTATTGCTTCTATGTTAAACAATTGTTCATCCGGCAAGCTATCAT
Source organism: Vitellaria paradoxa (assembly GCA_019916065.1). Classification (NCBI taxonomy): domain Eukaryota; kingdom Viridiplantae; phylum Streptophyta; class Magnoliopsida; order Ericales; family Sapotaceae; genus Vitellaria; species Vitellaria paradoxa. Next base: position 60,880,700 of record CM034233.1, read on the forward strand.
TTATTTGAGTCTCATCATTTGGGTAAGCTTCTACCGGTAAACGTGACAAGTGATCCGCTACTACATTTTTAACACCTTTCTTATCTCTTATTTCAAGGCCAAACTCTTGCAAAAGTAAAATCCACCGTATTAACCTTGGTTTGGCATCTTGTTTAGTCAACAGGTAGTAAGAGCTAAATGATTAGTTAATACTATAAATGTTGAACCAATGAGATAAGAACGAAATTTCTAAAGGGCAAAGACAACTGCTAGCAATTCTTTTTCAGTTGTAGTATAATTTTTCTGTGCATCATTTAGAGTTTTACTTGTATAGTAAATAACATGTGCCTTTTGTCTTTCATTTGTCCTAGCAAAGCTCCAATGGCATGGTCACTCGAATCACACATAAGTTCAAAGGGAAGTGACCAATCAGGAGGTTGAAGTATAAAAGTTGTGGTTAGACAACCCTTGAGCTCATCAAAAGCTTTTTGACACTAGGGAGTCCATCCAAATGGTGTATCCTATACCAGTAACTGACACAAAGGCTTTGAAATTTCACTAAAAGATTGAATGAACCTTCAGTAAAACCCAGCGTGCCCCAGAAAGAATATCCTTCACAGACTGAGGATTGGGAAGTTTCTGAATCAGTTCTACCTTGGCTTGATCTACTTGGATACCTTTTTTAGATACTATATGCCCTAACATAACTCATTGAGTGACCATAAAATGGCACTTTTCCCAATTCAGCACTAAATTCTTTTCCTCGCATCGTTCAAAACTAAATCAAGGTTCTTTAAGCCCTGCTTAAATAAATCACCATAAACAGAGAAATCATTCATAATACCTTGACAATTTCTTCTACCATTTTACTAAAAATACTAATCATGCAGTGCTGAAAGATAGCAGGAGCATTACACAGGCCAAAGGGCATCCTCTTGTATACAAAGGTACCAAAAGGACAAATAAAAGTGGTTTTAGCTTGATCCTCTAAGGCAACCTCTATTTGGTTATAACTCGAATAGCCATCTAAAAAGCAATAATAATCATGTCCAACTACTCTTTCTAAAACATGATATAAAAATGGAAGAGGAAAGTGATTTTTTTCATGTAACTACATTGATTTTTCTATAATCAATGCACACTCGCCAACTAGTTTGTATTCAAGTTGGAACCAACTCATTATTCTCATTCCGAACTGTTGTAACTCCTAATTTCTTAGGAACTAATTGTGTAGGACTCACCCATTTAGAATCAGAGATTGGATAGATTATTCCTACATCTAGTAGTTTCAAAACTTCAGCTTTAACTACTTTTTTCATGTTCGGATTGAGTCCTCTTTGCATTTGACAATCCGGTTTGGCATCCTCTTTTAAGTATATATGATGTGTGCAAAGGAAAGGGCTTATACCCGTTAAGTCTGCCACTGACAATCCCAAAGTTTCTAATGACTTTTCAAAAGATCAACTAACATATGCTCTTGATGGATGGTCAATTCTAAAGAAATAACTACAGGGTATGTTTCTCCCTCACCTAGAAAAGCGTATTTCAAATTATGGGGTAGAGGTTTCCTATCAGGGTTTGAAGCTTTTACTTCTAAGGACTCTGCTTTATTCAAAAGTGGTCCTAGATTTTCAAAGGTTGGTACCTAGTTTCCTACAAACATAATTGGGCACATTTCTAACCAATCAACAATTACTCCTAATTCTTGGTTTGGCATGGTGGAATTCAATTTTTCCTTGCTAAAGTAATTTGCCTTTTCTAAAGGATCCTCAACAAATTCACGATCCACGTAATCTTGGACTATAGCTTCAACTAAGTCCACTTCTTGTACGTCAGGCACCTCTTTTGGTTGTTTGGTAACATTAAAGATATTCGTTTCAAACTCAATATTACCAAAAGACATTTTTATGAACCCATTCTTGCAATTGATTAAAGCATTTAATGTTACAAAGAATGGTCGTCTAAGAATTACTAGTGTTTGATTAGGTGCAGATAAACTGGTAAGTGGTTGAGTATCTAGAATTATAAAATTCACCGGAAAATAAAAATTCTCCACTTGTACTAGTACATCTTCAACTATACCATGTGGGACTTTAATTGATCGATCTGCAAGCTGCAAAGTCACACGGGTATGTTTTATTTCTCCTAAGCCCAACTATTCATACACTGAATAAGGAAGCAAATTCACACTTACTCCTAAATCAAGCAATGCTCAACTAATATAGTACTTCACTATATAGCAAGATATAGTAAGACAACCAAGGTCCTTATATTTCGGGGGAGTACGACATTGTACTGCAACACTTGCTTGCTTAGTGAGGAATGCTTTCTCATTTACATTCAATCTCTGTTTACAGTGCATAATTCCTTAAGAAATTTAGCATAAGAGGGGATTTGCTTAATTGCATCAAGAAAAGGTATATTGATTTTCACTTGCTCAAATACCTCTAGCAATTTAGCTGCTTGGGCTTGCTTTCTAGCTTTCAAAAATCTTTAGGGAAATGGTGCTTTAGGAACATATTCCCTAGCACTATCCCACTCCTAAGCGTTGTGATGTTTTGTACCTATTCCTCATTCCCAGGTACATTAGAAGACCTTTCAACTTGTTTAGCTTACGCCACTAGGTTTGGATGAGGTTGAGCGAGAAATTAACCCTTTGGTTGTGCAGCCAATGTTTGAGTTAAAAGGGTCAACTGACTCTTAATATCATCCAAATTTCTATTATTTTAAGCCCAAAGTAAAGACTGGGTATTCATGAACTATTGAACTATTCCTTCTGTGGACCACTTATTTGGGGGAATGTATGGACCATGTGATGGTCCCACCTTCTAAGACAATCTTAGATTAGGGATTGGAACTTGAGGAACTGGATGATGAGGAGCATGATAGGGTTGTGGTATTTGAGCTCCCTCATTTCTCTAACTGAAATTCGGATGGTTCCTCACTGTTGGATTATATGTCTCAGAATAAAGATTCCCTCCTAAAGTTTGTCCACGATATGATTGGCGGTGTTGGTTTATAGTATGGATTGGAAGTTCACTAGATGGTTGGCCTTGCATAACCTCTCTACAAATTGGAATACTAGGATAATCATCTGTCCTATGGGTTTAGCTATCACACACTATACAATAGACATTTGCCACTGGTTCATTTATAGCCTGTGTGTCCCTTTTGATTTTAGGGTCCCAATTTCTCTGGTGAGTGTTGCTAATTTTGCTTTGAGGTCATCAGTTTCACTCAAATGATGCATACCTCTAGTTAGGGTAACACTAGCAGGTTGGGTGTTTTGAGATCCTGTGATATCCCAAGTTTGTGCATTCTCAGCTAAGAATTCAAAATATTCATAAGCTTCCTCAGGTGTTTTATCATAAAACTGCTAATTGCACATTATTTCCACAAATTGTTTTAGTTGTGGTGTCGATGAACCATAAAAGATACTAGTAAGGCGCCAAACTTCAAATCCATGGTGTGGACAAGAGTGCAGGAGAGTTTTGAATCTCTCCTAACTTTGATAAGAGGTCTAACCATGTTGTGGAGCAAAATTCAAAATTTGATGCTGTATAGCATCAGTTCTGTTGGGAGGAAAGCATTTCTTTAAGAGCTTGGCTTGATTTAAACCACCTAGAAGCCTTATCTTTCAGAGAGAATGGGAAAAGCTTAAGAAATACTAAGTCTATTGGACATCCCTGATCCTTAATGGTGACACAAATGTTCCTAAAACGAGTTAAGTGATCGTATGGAATTTCAGAATCCATACCATGAAAAGTAGGTAACAATCGTATCATACCAGGTTTGAAATTAAAGGTTCTTTGATTTTCTGGCCAAACTATACAAGACTCATGGGTATGCTTATCTCACTGCAAGATATCCCTCATGGAATGTCTAGCAGCAACAGCTTGATCTTTAGCCATCTCTAAATGTGGAATATGAAGTCTAGGATTTCAAATTTCCTCTAAAGGGTTTTCACATTCTAAATAAGAAGCTAAAGATTCAGGATGCCTTAATCTACCATCTCCCCACGAATCCAACTACTCATAAGCTAGGATAACTATCTCTGTAGAGGGTACTATAGTCTGGACCAAAAGTCTAGGGTCAGGACCATAGAATGCTACTCTGGGACTTAGAGAAGGACTTTGATGGAAAATTGTTTAATTTTTTTTAGTTTTAAAAATTTTTTATACAAAATAACAAATTAACTTAAAAATGAAAATAATCTAAAAACTAAAATTTGGCTCCCTGACAACAGTGCCAAAAACTTGACTGCATCTAAATTTGCGTCTAAACTAACCCCAAGTGCAAAGGTGTGCGGTGTAGTTTTAACTCGGTGAGTCTAAGGTCGAATCCATAGGAAACCTAAGTTTTTAGTTTTTAGGTTGCAACAGAAATTTTAAATTTAAATTCAAAGAAATTTTTGGGTTTTATGAATGCTAGATTTCTGGGGTTTTCAGAAAACTGAAATAAAATTAAGTAACACACTACCAACTACTTAATGAAATTCAAAGAATCAATTTTTTTTTATTTTTTAGCAAAAATAAAATTTCCACTAAGAAAATTCAACTAAAGCATAAGTTGCATGAAACAAACAAATCCAAAATTTCAAACCAATCAATTAACTAGCTCAAGAATTAATTCAAATAACAATCACAATGTCAAAACAATTCTTAATTCAACTTTCAATTCCAGGTGGGTTAATCACTTCACAAAGGGATGTGTTCAACACTACAATCTAAAGTTCACGCAAAAGGAACAAGTAGATTGGAAAGATCTCTTCGTTTAAAGTTCTTAATTTCCCAATACTCAATTTTTTATTCTCGTTTAGGATTATAAAATTGGAAATATTCTGTGAAAACATTTGGGTTCAAATCCAATTTTTAGTTTGTTCAAAAATATTAAACAAGTTTTAATTAAGAACCTTTATCAGTGATTACAGAGAATATAGTCAAAGATTTTCGTTTTTGAAAGCTTTTGAAACAAACGAAATATAACGTACCCTTAAATGGAATCTGAAACGTAACGATAAATGAAAAAAGCTGTAATGAATCCTACAAAAGCTCCACAAAACTTCAAAAGCATTCTTTAACCATTGAAAATCTCTCCAAAAGCTCTCTAAAACTCTCAAAAAGTCTGAAAACTAAAGTAGGGTAGAAGTATATTTCGGCCATACATCATATGATATATATAGTCTAACATAAAACCCTAAAAAGAGTTGAAAAACTTCGCACAGCAGCACATTGTGGTTCAGACCACCCGACGGGGTGTCCGGACCACAGAACCTCTTCTTCTAAGTTCTGCTTCCTCCTTCCAGCTTAGCTTTTAACTTAGTCCAGACCACTCGAGGGGGTGTCCAGACCACACTATCCTCTTCATCCTCTGACTCACTTTCGTCGCTACTAATTTTGATTATTTCACCCTTTTTCCTGCAATTAGAAAATAAATTCAATAAGTAATAAATAATAACAAAAATCAAAAATTAACTACTTAAATGCATGAATAAATGTCAAAATGTGGAGTTTGTAATTACACTTTTCAAGTGTAATCATTAGGCCACCTCGGTCTTGTCCGAGGACAGATCCCACCAAATAGCTGGAGAATCTTGATAGAAAGTGTGGTGCTCTAGTAAGCTACCACAGGACATGAGCTTTCAGCAACCAAGTTCCTTCATTTCTATAAGATTATCGAAAAGGGCTCGGGCTAATGGAACTTTTTAGTAAGAAAGCCAGAATTTAATTTCCTCACTCGCACGCCCTCTTCTCACAAAGGCTGGAAAGAAAATTTTTTCTTCATTCGAGAAAGTAGATGGGAATTTCAGTCTTGGAAGACTGATAAGGACGAAAAGATTCATGTACATTGGGTCAGCCTACACTAAAGGGTAAGCTTAGATCTCCCATTTTAGTTACCTTTGATTTTCTTTAGTCTCAGGGTTTTTATCTTTCTTTCTAATTTGATCAGCTCAAAAGCAACCCACTCTGAACCTAGAAAAAAAAGTCTTCTTTGGTTCACGAAAAAACACAAGGTTCGAGAAGCCTATTTTTTGCTAACAATAGAAAACCTTGCCCTCTACTTGCTCTGGCCCGATCCAACCAAAGAAGCCTTGGCAGTTGAACATAAGCAGAGTGACTTCGTTAACTATGCTTTGTTGCCTTTCATAGTTTAGTCGTTCTTATCAGGTTTCCATTTTTTTTCCTTTGTATATAGTATAATCCCAGACGAGCCATCCATTCGCTCAGTCGAAGGTTCCAAAATGACCTGAGCCATAGACTGAGCATTCGCAGAAGTTAGCCAAACAATCCAAAAAAGAAATGTTTGATTTGAGTTATCTGGATCAGGTTAACAAGAAGAAGTTTACCCCCTAAAAGACTTCGAAGGAGCTTGTCCCAAAAAAGTTAAGGAGTGTAAAATCTCCTACACCTGCCAGTCAAGCCTAAAATGCTCCTACTCCTCCTCTACCCATCAAGTTAATCAACGTTCCTTCTTCCCCTTCAAAGGGAACCATAACAAGACCGACTTCAACGATTGGGTCTTCTTCTCGTCCAAACCTTCTGACTAATAGTGACTATGCATAGTAAAATATACTATTAACTATTAGTGACGTGGAAGTAGACTCACTAAGGGGGAGCCCAAGCACCAACCTTGTATTTGACTTGAACCATAACTTACTCAAAGTAATTCCTTACCCCCGAGTGCTTTCAGTCAGTAAGTCTTTTTCCAAGTAGAGCCTAATACTTCATATGATCTTTCTCAATTTGGCCTAAGCTTTCCATCTTAAGGGTTCTTGATCGATTAATTTACCATTTTTAATACCAATTCACCACATCCAAATTCCTTTGGGCAAGCCCTAGAGTTGTAATATTAACGCATTTTCTACTGATGGGATGCCATTCTGATTACAGATTGTAACCTTCTTCTTTCAAATAGATTAATCTCCTCATTCATCATTTTATCATTCTCCTCTAGTTTAAAGTTCTATGTTCTTAGGCTGGGAAGTCCAATTTCAATAGCGATTACTACTTCTATCCCAAATGTGAGAGAAAATTGCATATGACCAGTTGCAACCCTCTCAGTTGTCTTGTACGCCCATAACATGTTAGGAAGTTCATCTGCCCAGAGGCCCTTCGCCTTGTCCAGCTTCATCTTAACAATCTTGAGGAAAGACTAACTGGTAACTTCTACCTGATCATCGGCCTGAGGGTGTTCAAGTGATGAATAATCATGGCTAATGCCCAATTCTTCACATAACCCATTAAACTGCTTCCCTTCAAACTATTTGCCATTGTCTGTGATCACCACTCTAAGGATACCAAACTGGTAGACTATACTTTGTCGTATGAACTTCTTCATGTTCTGCTCAATGATGGTTGGTAAGGCTTTTACTTCTGCCCATTTAGTGAAATAATTTATTGCTAGTACTGCAAATTTCCTCTATCCTCTTCCTAATAGAAACGACCCAATAATGTCTATTCCCCACTAAGCAAATGGTCAAGGACTTTGAATCGATGTTAGTTCCTGAGCAAACTACCTCGAAATATTAAAGAATCTTTGGCACTTGTCACTTCTCCTAACAAACTCCTGAGCACCTTTCTCAATGGTAGGCCAGTAGTAGACAACTCTCAAAATCTTCTTAGTTGGAGCCCTATCCTTCGAGTGGTTTCCACAAACTCCTTCACGAACTTCTCTCATAATGTAATTAGCCTCCTGATCATTCACACACCTTAGCAATAGAGAGCTATGCCCTCTTTCATAAAGGATCGCATTCGCTATATGATATCTACTTGATCGGTATTGGACCCTTCTTGCTTCATTCTTATCACTTGGCATGGCTTTATTCTCCAAATATTCCCCAATTGATCTCACCCATTCAGTATATTCCTCAATTTGGTTGGCTTCTAGGATTCGAATGCTTGGGAAATCCAATATTTCAATTGAAACATCTGAGTTTAACTCCCCCAAGGATACAATTCTAACCAATCGATCCGCCTTTTCATTCTATAGTCTTAGAATACATTATAGTTGAAACTTGAAAAACTTCTAGGACAAACTTGTTGTCATCTGACAATACTCAGCTATGTTATCTCCTCGTGCTTCATAGTCCCCTTGCACTTGCTCCACAACTAATTGCGAGTCGCTCCATACCATTATTTACTCTGCCTCCATTCACTGAGCCATTCGAATAGCATCAATTAAAGTTTCATATTTAGCTTTGTTGTTGGAGGCAAGAAACCTAAAATAGAGAGAATACTCTAACTTGTTGCCATAAGAGGAAACAAAGATGATACCAACACCAACTAGAGTTTTGTGTGGACGACCCATTAGCATTCAGTACCCAAGTTTATTCAGTATCCTCATCTTCGAGTGGGTTAGCCTGATGAGTTGTAGATTTAGTTATAAAATCTGTCGCATCTTGCCCTTTGATCACCAATCACAGTCGATATTGAATGTCGAACTGGTTAAGCTTAATTGACTACTTCTTAAATCTACTCAAGGTCTTTAGCTTGTGCAGTACATTCTTCAAGGTTGGTTAATGAGAACCACAATTATATGAGCTTGGAAATAGGCCCTGAGTTGTCGAGTCGCTATCACAAGAGTAAGGGCCATCAATTCTATCTTAGGATAATGCTTTTTTGCCCCTTTAAGGGCCTTGCTTATATAATAGACAAGCTTTTGCACTTTTTCATCCTCCCGAATAAGCACAGAACTGACTGCCATAGAGGAAACAGATAAATATAGATACAAATTTTCACCCGGGGTTGTTTGGCTTAATAACAGGATCGACCTTAGGTATTACTTCAACTGTTGGAGTACAGCATCACACTCCTCGGTCCATTCAAACACTTTTCTTAATACCTTAAGGAAGGGAAGATACTTATCTATAGATCAGGAGATAAACCTATTCAAAGCTGCACCCTGCCCACTAGTTTTTGTACCTCTTTCGTCGTTCTTGAAGGCTGCATTTCCATTATTACTTTCACTTTTTCTGGATTTGCCTTAGTTGGATACTATGAAGTTGAGGAATTTACCAGATGCCACCTGAATGCACATTTGGCTGGGTTCAACTTTATCCTGTACTTTTACAAAGCGTTGAAGGTCTCCTGTAGATTGGCGATGTAAGAATCAAGCTTCCTACTTTTAATAAGCATATCATCCACATACACCTCCACATTCTTTCTAATTTGAGACTTAATATTCTGTTCATCACCCTCTGGTATATTACCCCACCATACTTCAAGCGGAAGGGCATGACATTGTAGCAATATAGTCCTCGATCCATGATGAACACAATATGATCCCAGTTATGTTCTACTAACTTAATCTGATTATATCCTGAGAAAGCATCTATGAATGATAGCAGCTCGTGACCCACTGTAAAGTTTACTAGCAAATCAATTGCAGGTAAAGGAAAACTGTCTTTCAGGCACACCTTGTAGAAATTAGTGAAATCTACACATATTCTCCATTCCCATTGGACTTTTTCATTATGACGACGTTCAACAGGCAGGTGGGGTAGTGAACTTCTCGGATAAACCATGCTTTCAAAAGTTTATTGACTTCTTGCTCAATCATTTCATTTCTCTCAGGGTAAAGAGCCTCCTCTTTTGCTTGATCACTTTACCCCTGGAAAAATGTTCAAATGATGGGCCATCATTTTTGTATCTATACCCAGCATATCTTCGTGGAACCAAGCAAAAACATCCATATTATTCACTAAAAAGTTCTTCAGCTCATTTTTAGCTACACAAGAGTTTACGAGCCTATTTTAACAAATATATTCTAGTCAGGAGTGCCAATTATAATGTCTTCTAATTCATCTACAGGCTCTCCTCTCTTCAGCTCTTTACCATTTCTGACTTCCAATTCCTCTACCACCATTGTCTTCCTATTCGAGTTTTCCTTAGAGGAGGACATATAACATTGCCTGGTAGCTTTCTGATCGCCCTTGGCATATCCCACCCATTCTTAGTGAAGAACTTGATCTAAAGATGGATATGGATGTGACTGCCTTAGATTGGTTGAGGCCGTTCTTCTCATGATAACGTTGCATGCCAAGAGGCAATCAACTACAAAAAAGTTGACCATCTTTATCGCTTGATGTGGCTCTTCTCCTAATGTAACTAGCAAGACTAAACCTGAGAAGGGTCACTCGGTCTCCAGTGAACCCACAAAAGAGGACAACACTGGTTGTAACTTCTTCTTCCCTATCTTTATCTTTTCGAATGCCCCCAGTATAAAATGTCCGCTGAACTTCCACTTACACTATCCACTAGAACTCTCTGAATTTTGAAATTTGTAATCGTGCAGATCAAATAATAAGCAGATCATTGTGGGGTCAGCATACCTCAGCTGCCTCCTCCTCAATAAAAATAATAGACTGTTGTTCTGCTTAGTTTCGCTTGCTTGGTCACTCTGCTATCAACACTTCTCTATTTCTATTCACCTCTTGAGCATACTTCTTTCTTGTAGTTGAGGACTCCCCTCCAGCTACAAATCTGCCACAAATTACCCTTTGTCTCTTCGATTGGCTGGTTGTTTGGTCGTGTTCGACCAAGACTTCTTTGTTCAGGACTTCTTCTTCTAGGGCTTCTTTGTTCAGGATATCTTTATTTAACCCTTCTATTGTTGTCCCGACCAGACACAAACCAACTAAGTCTCTATTGCCTGATCAATTCTTTGACCTGCCTCTTTAAATCAACGCAGTCATCTGTACCGTGCTCGTGATCCATATGAAATCTACAATACTTCACTTAGGATCGCTTATCGGTTGAGGTCGTCAACTTCTCGAGCCACTTCAAGGGCGGACCATCCTGAATTTTGTAAAAAAATATTCTCCAATCTTGTGTTAAGAAGAGTAAAGTTACACTCAAGATCACCGTATCATCGTGCGCCTCGATCTGATATGTGATCATATCGCCAATTCTTTAAGCTCATAGAATCCCAAGCATTTCTGGAATCATTCAACCTCTTGTTATCTATTTTGGAACTTTCGGCTCCATTATTTTCTTACTTTGTCCTCATGTAATCCTCTATGTTGATATGTTTCTAAGCTCGAACCATTAGCTCAGCCATATCAACGAGAGACTTTTCCAGTAACGAAGCCATAAATATGGGTGTTCTTAGCCCACTCATGAAGGTCGTGCTTTGTCTTCTGCTTCATTTACCTCTAAAGCCTCTTTGTTGAACCTCCCAACATAGTCTCTGAGAGGCTCATCCTTACTCTGCTTGATTGTTAGAAGGTGGGTGGCTAGTCTCCTCTGCCTCTTTCCACCAATAAAATGGCCCACAAATAGCTTACCAAGCTGTGAGAAACTAACAATTGTACCTGGCTTAATTTTGTTAAACCACAGCTAAGTTGGGCCCTTGAGTGTTACTGGTAATACCCGACACATGATCTCATTAGGGTAAGCGTGTTTACGCATCGGGGTTTTGTGTGTCCCTAGGTGGTCGAAAGGATCTTTTGGACTATCAAAGGAGTCAAGTATGGGCATCTTAAATTTAAGCGGTAGGGAATAAGCCATTACTACCTGAGAAAATGGCAAATCCTCATCATCATCCACATTGTCTATTGTATTTGAGTCTCAAACCACTGTAAGAAGCCATAAATATAAGCTTGCATGGCCCTCATTGGTTCTTCCCATGGATAAACACGGGCATCCTTCACGTTTGCCTCCTGCATCCGTGCCGCCTCAGGGTGGGCACCAACTCTACCATCAACTCTAACTATATCCTATCTCGTCTCCTGGACTCCTTTGGTTGTTTGTTGGGGACTTCATTTTCCCCCACAACAGTAGTTCCATTCACCCCTTGTCTGTCTCTATTTCTTTCACCATTTATCTCAACTATTCTCCCATTATGTGCTTCATTAACAAGAGGATCCACTAGAGGAGGTGGAACATAAACAGGGGCAGCATTCTCTCGCTGAAGCAACGCTTGGTTATGGACCACTAAAGTTTGCATGACCGCCATCATCTCCCTCATCTAGTTCTTAATGGTGTTAATTTTTAGCCATTTTGATTCTCTATCGTTTTTGTTGGTTGTGACTAGAGTTGAGTATTTGTGCCGAACTTGGTTTTACCATAAACATTGCAAGAAAATAATTCCCACAGACGGTGCCAACTGATAACTTAGTAAACTCGTATCCACCAAGAAATCCAATCCAAACCCAAGAAGCTGTTTAGTATATTGGTGTGGTGCCTGCTAAAATATCTCTAATGCTTAAGTTAGTAAGAGAGTTGAGAAAGTATTTTGGCAGAGTTTCAGTAAGGCAAGAGTATTATACCTGTGTACTTGAGAAGATGGTATACATAGAAGTGCAAAACCTACATGGCCAGGATGCACATGAGCCTCACACGATCATACTTCTCTCCAATTAAGTTATGCCACCTATATTGTAGATCCCAAGGTTAACTCTCTTAACTGGTTATAAAACCACTAAACAGCAAGTAGCAATTTCATAGGCACATATCGCAAAATATGTTAGAGGACAGTTATACACGCGATTATGACGTAAGCTATGTTTCCTTTAATGTAACAGTCATTCGGGCCCGATTGGGGCCCTATCGCTTGGTCGACTCAGGTCATAAGCACAGTTGTTCAGGTAAAATTGCTTGGTCGAGCGCACCCTATTAGTTGTTATTCACTAAAAATTTATATAACAACTCAATAATTTCCCTGCTAAAGTTATTTTATGGGAAACTTTAACATTTTTAAAGTATTTTACTACAACTATAGGTGACCAAGGAAATGTCATGAAAACAAAAGAGTTTTAGTTAGAAAGTTAGTTTTAACGAGAAACTATTTCCTCACTAATAGTAATATTTGTGGACTCGAGGGAGCTGACAATGCCCTCTGAGTTCAGTCACGAACATCAGTTCCAGATCATTAAATTAAAATTTAATGGTCCAAATTTATTCACATATTTTTAATCTAAAAAATACTTGAATGAATTTGGACTGCTAGACTTCAATCCAATGATCTGAGGCTTGTTGTCACCCAATTGACATCACACAGCGATATCAGCTCCCCCTTTTCTAATATTTGCACTATCATGTTTTTACATTACAATTCATTTGCTTTATTTTTTTTTTTATTATTGTTAATGATTCTTTTGAATTTTTCTTATGCTTACAAAGAAAATTTACTAGAAGCAACAATGTTATCATGTTTTGTTGATTTATATTTTTAAATTTATTTTCTTTTTCAATCATATATTATTAGTATTATATATAATTATTTTATTTATCATGATATATAATTATGTACCTCTTAAATTTATTATATTTTTTAATCACATATTGTTGGTATAGTATATAATTTATTTTTATTATTGTCGTTCTCAAAAGTTGAATATTGCAACTAACAATTTTTTTTAATTATTTTCGAGCATTACGTTGCGAATTTTATAGGATCTAATTGTAATTAGAGCAATCAACTCCTTAACAGGCAATTTGGATGGAAAGAAATGAGAAGAAAAGAAAAAAAAATATATTTTAAAACTTAACTCTTGTTTGTGAGTTTTTTTTTTTTTTTTTTTTTAGAAAGAAAATAAAAGAAATGGCAAGAAAAGTTAATAGTTAATTTTTAAAATTTTCATCCTCTCAAAAGTGAGAAGAAAGGGAGACAAAAGAAAAGTTATTCAATAAAATTTTTAAAATGATACATTTACCCATAAAATAAAAAATGAGAAAGGAAAATTACAAACACCTTTAAAAAAAAAGGAAAAGAAAATTAAAAATATGTTCTAGTACAAATTAAACCCTTTTAACTTCATTGCTTTGATAGATATTTATTACTCTTCTCAAATTTCATCCCTTTACCTCTTTCCAGTTCTCACAACCTACCTAAGTTTTTTTCCGCTAATAATGTCCTGCTCTATTTTTTTTTCTTTTTTTTTTTTTGGTTCAATTATGTTTCAAGGCTATGGTTTTTTTTCCTTTTCTTTTCTTTCTTTCGTTTTTTTTTTTTTTTTTTTTTTGTTCAATCACATTTTAAGACTCTAGTTTTATCTTCTTTATATATATATGCATATATTTATATATGCATTTCAGTTGTTTTAAGGTATATTTTCTTTAATAACAGCATTCTTCATTGAAGTTTCCCTTTTTTTTTTTTTAGTATTGTTATTTGTATTTTTATGCAACACTTCTTGATTTATTTATTTTGTTGCTTAATTTGCTGATATTTTATTTGCTAATAACATAAGAAGGTTTATTTATTAATAATATAAGGATATAGTAGTAAAATTCAATAGATATTTTTTTTTTCTTTCCATTTCTTCTCAACTCACAAATAAGAAGAAATAAAGTAATTATTTTTTCTCTCCTAAACTTTTAAACAAATGAAAAGAAAATTATTATTATTTCTTTTCTTTTCTTTTTCTTTTCTCTTCTCTTCTAATTAATATTTTTTCTTTTCTTTTCTTCTCTCTCCTAAACTCATAAACGGAGCATAATTGAGCTTACCATAGCCTATGATAAATTAAAAATATTACTATAATTTTTTAACTTTTTATTATAAAATAATATAAAAACTATTTATAAAATAATAAATATCTATGTTCACAAGAATTGAACCTCATAAATTTAAATAAAATATAAATATTATATTACTTCAAATGTACATGTTAGTTGGGGTTTGTACGAGAGAGAGAGAGAGAGAGAGAGAGAGAGAGAGAGAGAGAGAGAGAGTACTTCGAAGATATAATTCAAGCGGGTACTTATTATTTCTTTACATATTAGTATAAATAACTCGCACGTATAAAAAGAGAACAAAATAGAGTGATAGAAACGAAAAGCTATGGGAGAAGTCTGCCGTCTCTGGTTCAATCTCTTCGTCGTCCTCTCCGTCGCAACTATCGTCCGAACAGTAAAGTCACAACTTTTTCTCGTTTTTCATTTTTGATTCTCTCTCTCTCTCTCTAACGCACATGCATATTTATTCATATTCTGTGACGCAAACACAGGACGACTGCGTGTACACTGTGTTCATAAGAACCGAGTCGATAATCAATGGGGGGACGAACTCGGTCATCGGCCTGACCCTGTACGACCGACACGGGCGAGATGTTCGGATCCCAAACCTGGTGCACTGGGGCGGGTTGATGGGTCCGGGTTACAAATACTTCCAAAGGGGCAATCTGGACATTTTTAGCGGCAGAGGCCGGTGTTTGGATAAGCCGGTGTGCGGGATGAACCTAACGTCGGACGGTTCGGACCAACAACACGGTTGGTATTGCAATTACGTGGAGGTGACTGCCACTGGGGTCCACAAACCATGTTCCCAGCAGCTCTTCCCGGTGGAGCAGTGGGTCGCCACCCACACCTATCCTTTCAATCTGACGGTCGTCAGAGACTACTGTAAAACGGGTTGGTGCCCCGCGGTGGTTTCACCCGGGTCCTACAAACCGTTCGATTCTAAAGCTCGCCGTCACTTCACCAAGGGTTGTGATCGACCTCGGGATCCTGTTTTGTAAAAATTGTCTATGAATTCATTATCGTTGGTGTATTGGCTCTTCTGAGAGTCCCAAGTCGGTTTGCTTACGGAGGAAGTGAGGTCTGATGGGATTAAAAATAAATGCTTATTTTTGTTTAGAAAAGGTGCACTAATTAAAACTTTGAGTATCAAATTTGTATTTTTATTAAGTTTTTTTTTTTTGTGAGGTGAGAATTAAAATTTACTTAAAAAATTATTTTGTGAGTTTCTTGGAATTTTAAGTGTGAGATGAAAAATTATGTGAATTTTTTAATCCGATTTGAGAGTTTTTCACATAAATTCTTATGTTGTTACTATTTCTCTGCTTATTTTTTTTTTTTTTATCAAAAGTAGATCTTAAAAGATGAATTTTAAGAGGTCTAAATTTCAACAATTATTGTAGCCATTATCTATTAAGTATGGAACATGGATTTCGAAGTATATGAAGAAAAATGAAGAAAAATTATAACAATGTAAAATGACGTTAAAAAATTAAATTTATTTTATTTTATTTGAATACTCAAAGTATTCAAGTTTACCTGCATGCATTTCGATTAATTCTCAAAACTTCGGAGTTAACAAATTTAAAGACCTGCCGGTTAAATTTATTTAATTTATTCATTGAATTAAAAAATAAAGATAAAATAAATAAATAATTAATAGAAATGTTTAATTTTTTATTTAATTAAATATTTAAAAAATGACACAATTAGTAACTTTTTCTCTCTGAAAATTCACGTTACAAATATAGCATTAGAAGCTCAATAAGGGAAAAAATTATTTTTCCTCTCACTCCATGATATCACAGACTTGGGAAGATTCACACCAATTGCCTAGCATACCAATAGGGATTTATTATTGTTTATTTTTTAATAATAGTATTCGCAATATTTTTTTTTTATTCTTATTCTTATGATTCGTTTGGCACAAAAAAAAAACTCTAAAAAATACTGAAAATATCTAAAATTTTCTAGAAAACCTCTAAAATTCTCTAACACATTTTGTACTCATCATATTTTGAAAATTTTTATAAATTGATATGTATACATATCCTAACAAATTTTTACAAATCTCAATTAATTTTTTTACAAACTCCAATAACATTTCATAAATCCCAATAACTTTTCTACAAATCTCAAAAATTTTTTGACAACTTTCAATAAATTCTGATATAAAATCGTTTCAACAGAACCAAATAAACCGTTCAGAAGGTTTCTCTCTCCAAAAAATTGACGCAAAAGTTAAAAAGTTTCACTATTATTCTTTGAAAACGTGATTTGGTGGTTACGCGCCAAACACCAAAAAATTTTTCAAGCTACATTTTTTTGTTATTTTTCTCCCTTATTCTAATATGCTGTGGTGTTAATGTGTAGCATTTGAAAATTACCTTCAACATTGTTCATGCAATAAATTCCTTATAGCGATTCCCTATATCATTACAATTTGTAAAATTTCGAAAGTTCGGATGATTGTTTGTTTTTAATTTGAATTTCAACAAAAAATTTTGAAATTTGAAATTTAATAGATATTTTTTTTGAAATAAAAATTCTTCAGATGATTTTTTATATCAAAATTTAAAAACATTTTTTATACTTTCCGAAATTTGAAATTTAACAAACATTTTTTCAAAAAAATTGAAAATTTAACACAACGTTTTTTTTAAATCAAAACTCAACGGACTTTTTTTTTTTTTTGAAATTTAAAATTTAGGGGATAAATTTTTTTTGTTTGAATAAGAAAATTTGACCCCCATATGAGTCTAGGAGAGAAAGTAAAAATATTATTTATTTTATTATACAAAAAACGCATTTTTCATTCCCTATATCTGAGAAACAAACTTAAATTTAAAAAATGGTTTAGGTTTAGGGAATGGGTTGGGCATTTTTTTGTTGTTATTATCCTTAAATTTAGGGATGGGGTAAAGATGGAATATCCATTGCAAATGCTCTTAGGCTGACTAATGTTGTATCCTAAAGAAACGACCAAAGCATTTCTATATTATAATAAACTCTTTAATTTTGTAACAATGTAAGATATGCCATAGCATAGTTTTTTTTTTTTCTTTTTTAAATTTAACTACTGTAGTATAATTGAATCTAGAATGCCAAAAATCTAGTTAAAGAAGGATGGTTGCAACCTATCAACACTTTGATGCTTGACTCCTTCTCCCTTTGTAATCTCAAGTGCTTTATCTTTTCTTCTTGCTCTCTTAACGCCGGAAAAAAGATTGGCCGTCAAGCAAAGTGTGGTCAATTGCCCCTCAGACGATTAAGTTAGAAGTTGTTCTTAAAAAATCTATGATTAGGTAATATTCAAGTACGAGAAAGCATATCGTCTATTATATATATGACTGATGTGCACCCTACTCTCATCCTTAAATGTACAAGTGAGCGAAGGAAATGTGAATAATTCTGTGCAAGTCTCCCCACGGCATGTGCTGCATAAGCTCTCAGAATGAGTCTCAAAGCTCTTAAAGGTTTCCTGGGTGGTTAAGGTGGATTGTGTGTAAATCTCATAGGTGATGATGAGTGGCATGTTCCTTGATCTTTCAGCTGGTAGATTTGGAATATCTTGAATGAGAGAGTCTAGCATGACTGAAGTAAGAGCCCCCAATACCTACACAATTCCTAACATAGACGAGGTACTGGCTCCACTTGGTGCCTAAGGTCTCTAAATGCGTGTCTTACTCATGTGAAGGTGACCCTAAGGCAAGTGACTCGTTAGAATCGTCCTCGGTTAGTGGTGTGAGATCAAGGCATGCAATGTCCGTGTAATTGGGGTTCACTCATATATGACTCCTAATGATTAAAGATGTAATAATTTTAAAATTTACATATGAATATTAGAATACTAAAATCAAAAGATAAAATCCATACCTATATTCATTGCAGCCATCTGGATCGTTTAGTATGAATGATGAGCACAAGATTTGTAGCGAATGGCTAGGGCTTCCACTCCTTCTCTTATTCACAATAACGGCTCTCAATGGGACAATCAAGACACTAGGGTTTTCAATATTAAGAGTGGAGTGGGGACCTATCCAATATGTTATATTTATAGACTCTAATAGGGTCCTCCCATTACGGGCTACTATTAGACTCAAAGGTCTACACTACGCCGTCCAATTATATCTTATTAATTATGTGTGTATGGGCTTAACACTAAATTGGATCATAACAAATAAAGCCCAAATAATTGTCTCATTATAACTGTATTATATTCAGTCTTCACCAAATAATTAATGGAAGCCCAATAATATTCTAACATTCTCCCACTTGGGCAACATTAATTATAAACTCAATAGATTGAATAGTAAAAACTCGTAGGTGGCTACAAATAATACTAATATAGTTGAGACCACACCTTTCAACACAATTCAGTCCAACAAAACTACTAATATTGAACCATAGCGATATATATGTCCTTTATTGACATAAGACCTTCCATGATTACAAATATTAATAATAATGTTGACATGAATTAAGATATAGTAGTGTAGCAAGTAATAGTTTTCTCATATGATCCAAATTTTATACTATTACTTGTCGGTCCTCTCACATATGATTTCTCCACTACACGTATGCTTCAATTATAAGCTACAAGGAGAAATCCACAAATTGAAGTATAAACTCTATTGTCTCTATATCACATATGAGACATATTATAATATGTATATTTCTAATAATCTCAATGAGATATATTAAGTCATAAACAATAAAACTCAAACTATGACAATTTATCATATCTCAAATGCGCATAAAATAATGATAATAATCAAGAATAATAATGCCATTAAAAGTGATAAAATCAAAATATTTGCTTACAAAAGCAATGCCAAGACAATATAGTGACCCAAATTAGAACTCTTCCACTAACCAAGTACATCAAAAGATTCTAGAACACTCATATCATGAACATGCTTATTAAAAATGATAGGTCTCAATCCCTTAGTTAATGGATCAGCTATCATGGCCTCCATATTGATATGCTCAATCATAACATCTCCATTCTTCACTTGATCTCTAATAGTAAGATACTTTATCTCAACATGCCTCAATCTACCAGAACTTTTGTTATTCTTAGAAAAGAATACAGCAGCGCTATTATCACAATATATTTTCAAAGGTCTTGGAATAGATTTTATCATCATAAGCCCTGAAATAAAATTAGTCAACCAAACAGTATGTGTTACCGCCCCATAGCATGCTACAAACTCTGCGTGCATAGTGGATGAAGCTGTAAAAGTCTGCTTAACACTTTTCCACGAGATTGCTCCTCTAGCCATCATGAAAATATAACCAGATGTAGACTTCAAGTCATCTGGGCAACCAGCAAAATCTGAATCTGAGTAGCCAACTATATCAAGATGCTCAATTCTTCTATATGTCAACATGTAATTTTTGGTTCGCTGTAAATATCTCAAAACCTTCTTAGCTGCCATCCAATGATCATGTCCTGGATTAGAAAGGAACCTACCCACAACACTCACAGCATATGAAATATCTGGTCTTGTACAAAGCTGAGCATACATTAGACCACTAACAATACTAGAATAGGGCACATTCATCATATTCTCTTTCTCAACATCATTCTTAGGGCACTGTTCCTCACTAAGTTTATCACCTTTCACAATGGGTACTTCTCCAGGTCTACAATTTTGTATATTGAACCTCTTCAACACTCAATCAATATAGGCTATTTGAGAAAGTCCCAACAACCCACGAGACCTATCTCGTTAAATTTCAATGCCTAAAACAAATGAAGCCTCTACAAGATCCTTCATATCAAAATTCTTAGACAATAGCTCCTTAGTCTCATATAACAAACCCAAATCACTGCTAGCTAACAAAATATCATCAACATATAAAACAAGAAAGATGAATCGACTCCCACTGACCTTAAAATAAAGGCATTGATCTATCTTATTCCCAATGAAACCCAGAGAAGTAATTATTTGATCAAACTTCAAGTACCATTGGCGAGATGCTTGTTTAAGACCATAAATAGACTTTTTCAACCTACATACAAGATGTTTCTTGCCGCTTTCAATAAAACCTTCAAGTTGTACCATAAAGACTTTCTCATCTAAAACACCATTTAAAAATGGCGTCTTCACATTCATTTGGTGTAACTCTAAATCATAATGAGCTACCAAAGCCATAATAATCCACAAAGAGTCTTTAGTTGACACAAGTGAAAATGTCTCACTATAATCAATACCTTCTTTCTGAGTGAAACCCTTCGCCACTAACCTTGCCTTGAATCGCTCAATCTTTCCTCGAGAATCCTTTTTGGTTTTAAAAACCCACTTACAACCAACAGGCTTGCAACCTTCAGGAGGCTCTACAAGATCCTATACCCTATTATTAACCATAGATTGCATCTCTTCATTCATAGCATCCAGCCACATACCAGCATGTGAACTAGTTATAGCATCAGTGTATGTTACCGGTTCAACAATATTATCACAATCATAACCAGTTTCCCCAAGAAAAACTACATAATCATCAGAGATAGCAGAACGCCTCTGTCTAACAGATGTTCTCAATGGCACTTCTATTGGAAGTTCTTGAGATTGATTAACCTTATCATTTGGTACTATAGTCACATTTTGTTGAGTAATAATTCCTTAACAGGTGCAAGTACAGGGAGTACGGTTTCACGCACTACAGGCAAAGGAATAAACACAATTTCTTTCTCCTGACCCACATCAACAAATTGATCACATTCAGCATCAGCAACATCATATTCAAGAAATTTTGCTATCATAGACTCAACAATTCTAGTACTGCATGTGAGGCAATAGAACCTATATCCCTTAGATCGTTCTGGATAGCCAATGAAGAAACAACGGGTTGATCTAGGATCAGTGGTTTTCTCAAAAAGGTTATAAATCCTCACCTCAGCTGGACAACCCTATACTTGAAAATGATTCAAACTGGGTTTCTTATTGGTCCATAATTCAAAAGGTGTTTTGGGGACAAATTTACTAGGAACTTGGTAAAGGACATATAAGGCAATTTTGATTCTTCACCCTAAAGAAAAGTAGGTAGGTTAGAATCGCTCATCATACTCCTCATCATATCTTTGAGAGTACGATTACGTCTCTCAATAACACCATTTTGTTCAGGACTCTCAAGTATAGTATATTGCGTAATAATCCCACACTCTTGTAAATATTTGGCAAACGGTCCCATATGCTGCCCAATATCACCATGTTTGCCATAATATTCACCCCCGCGGTCAGATCTTACAATTTTGACAACTTTTCCCAATTGTTTTTTAACCTTAGTTTTGAAAATTTTAAATTTTTCCAGAGCATCTAATTTTTCCTTTATTAAATAAATGTAATCATAACGAGAAAAGTCATCAATAAAAGTAATAAAATATTTATTATTACATAATGTGGGAGAATAGGGTCCACTGATGTCAGTGTACGTGAATGATTTCTAAAAGATCTGAACTACGAGTTGCACCTTTCTTTTTAGCTTTGGTTAGCTTACCCTTAATGCAATCAACACAAGTCTCCATATCTCTAAAATCAAGAGAATGAAAAATGTTATTTTTAATTAATTTATCTATCATTTCTCTAGATATGTGACCTAAACGTTTATACCACAAAATTGAAGACTTTTCTTTGATTAAGGGTCTCTTAGGTACTGCATCTTCAGTACTCAAAGAAGCATACACACTATTAGAGGTCAAACACATTTGATATAAATCATCATTCAAAATACCATGACTAAGAAGTTGAGAATTTAAAAGCAATTCAACCTTTCTATTTCCAAAACTAAAAGAATATCCCATTTTGTCTAATAAAGAAATAGAAATCAAATTTCTTCTAAAAGTCGGTACATAAAAAGTATTTTCCAAAATAAGCTGAAAACTAGTTTCTAAATTTCAACAAATAACTCCTACGCACTCAACATCAACTTCAACTTCAACATTATTCCTTACTTTTAGCTTAGCCTCTGACTCATTTGGTTTCCGTTTGTTTTGGAACCCCTGCAAGTTAATAGCAACATGAATGGTAAACCCACTATCAAGCCACCAAGAATTAATAGGAACATTAACTAAATTAGTTTCAAAACAAACAAGGGCTAGTGGATTACCATTTTCTTTCTTCTTTTTCTCTAACCAAGCAGTAAACTTTGTGCACTCGCTTCTTTTATGACCCACTTTATTGCAAAAGAAACCCTTGACATCTTTCCTAATGGCGGCCTTAGGACCTCCCACATTATGTGTCTGACCTGTACTATGCCTTTTGGGATCCTGGACCCCCTTACGAGTATGATGATTAGGTTTCTTCTGGTTTCCTTGTTTCTTCTGGAAATTGGGTTTAGGCTTGGATACAAGGTAAACACTCTCACCTTTCTCTTTTTTAACTTTATCTTCCTCAGCAACACATTTGGTGATAAGCTCATTAAGGACCATGTTCCATCATGGGTGTTATAGGTGGTTTTGATATGAATAAATTCAACAAGCAAAGAATTGAGGGCATGGCTAACAATGAACTTGTCAGGAAGGGTGATTTGAAAGTTTTTTAGTTTGGATTGAATATGGACCATTTTGAGGATATACTCTCTAACCTTACCCACATTATTATACTTCATACCCGTTAATTCACTCATTAGACTTCCAGCCTCAGCATTATTAGAGACTTGGTACATATTGCCCATAGTAGTAAAGAATTCTTTAGCATTTCTAAGTGTTAGGCAAACCACTAAGAAGATGCTCAGATATAGAACGTTTCATAGCAATTAGACTCAAATGGTTGGATTTTTCCCATCTAGCATAAAACTCCTTTTGTTCAACAGAACTCCCAGTTGTGGGTGCAGGTGACTTATTCTCACGTAATGCCAAATCAATATTAGTAATTCCCAAAGCAAAATCAATATCTTGCTTCTATTTTTTAAAGTTAGAACCATTCAAAATTTCAATAATGGTAGTATTGTTATTCACACCAATGCTAACTGCAAAACACAATAATAATGCAACTAATAATTAAGTTGGGCAATAAAATTATGCTCAAAATAAAATATGATTTAATTCTCATGAGAATCCAGCACATCACTTACAATCCCCCTTTGAGCAGGTTTGTAAACATGTATTAGGATCTCTTTAAGTGAAGCTAAACAATGATAATACACAAGTGTTTGAAACTTTAACTCCTTTGGGAGATAAATTTTCTCCACTAGTGTACCTCTATTCAATACTTCACAAAACTCTCAAAATTAAAATGCACAATCACCCCCTTTGGGCAAGTAATTGGATATAGTAATTTTGAGATATCCCAATTGCACAAAATATGAGAAAATTTTATAAATTGTCATAAATAGACCACTTTGGTGGTAACCATGCATCCATAACAATTCATAAAATTAATTTACTCAAATTGAGATTTTATATATATATATATATATTTTAAATTACCTAACACACAACTGTGCATTAAACACATATATACACTTATGTAATCATCACAATTGGTGTGCTTTTATATACACGTAAGCACACACTAATTTTTAATATAATATTAGTTGCATTCTATTTTATTGAATTATTTTAATATTTAAATATAAATATTTAATTAAAATATACAAATTAAATATATATGTATATTATATAAATAGTCCATATATATATCTATATATGTACTTGTATACTCTATGAAAGTTCACAGAATTTTTTAAAACATATATATTAAATAATCTATATATATATATATATATTCGTACTCTCTCTGTGAAAGTTCACAGGCACATATTTGGAATTTAAGTTCTCACCGAAAACGGTGATGTAGATTTGCTGAGCCAATTACCAAAGTGATTTGTCAAACCCATCGTGACTGGTACATGTCCTTTATGGACTTTGAAGTTAACTTTTTTTTTTTTTTAATAAGGAGTCAAGGAGTGATCAGAATTCCCATGGCTTGAATTAGTCACCGCCTTTGCGGTAGTCGCGGTTTGTGGTAGCCACAGTTTCAATCTGCGTAGCAACTTTCTTTTTTATTTAAATAATAAACGCAGGTACTCGTAGTACCTTTACTGCTAGAACAAGAATCAAGAAGAGCACGTTTTACTAGAAAAACACGGACTAACAGAGTTCAAGTCAGCAGAAACGATTCGAATATTAGACAGAAAATTTTATTTTGTTCAACTTTTGTACAAAAATATTTTTAAAAAATAATTCTAAAAAATATTTTAGATTGAATCTAAAATTTTGGAATTATTAGAAGTTAAATTCAGTAAAGATAATATTTAAGATAGAAAATTAAATCTGACGCAAAAATAGGGCAAAACAATAATGAGATCGAGCAAAACTGAAATCAAATATTTAGCAAAACTAAATCATAAAGGTTCTAAATTTATATGTATTTGGCTCTAATACCACATGTAATAATTTTAAAATTTATATTTGAATATTAGAACACTAAAATCAAAAGATAAAATTCATACATGTATTCATTGCAGCCATCTGGATCGTTTAGTATGAATGATGAGCACAAAAATTGTAGCGGATGGTTAGGACTTCCACTCATTCTCTTATTCATAATGACGGCTCTCAATAGTACAGTCAAGACACTAGGGTTTTCAATATTAAGAGTGGAGTGTGGACTTAGCCAATATGTTATATTTATAAACTCTAATAGGCCCCTCCCATTACAGACTACCATTAGACTTAAAGGCCTACACTAAGCTATCAAACTATATCTTATCAATTAAGTGTGTATAGGCTTAACACTAAATTGGATCATAACAAATAAAGTCTAAATAATTGTCTCATTATAACTATATTATATTCAATCTTCACCAAATCATTAATGGAAGCCCAATAATATTCTAACAAAAGAATGAAGTTGGTGCATACGAGAATCATGTGGGAGCTGGTCGGTGTGATTCTCGTGAGCACCAAGGTCGACTTCTAGATCCAGGATTTCTCCAAGCCTAGAAAGCTACGTCTCGAGGATGGTTTATGCTTCCCCCAAGGTGAGATTGAAGAATTGTCCCCAGCAAACATCATCCAGCACACGGCATATCTCGAAAGACAATTCATCGTAGAATTTCCTAGGATGCACCCAATCTCTAAACGATGGTCGTGGTAAAATTGCAAGAGATTAGTGAACCTCTCCTAACACAACGAGAAAGACGTGCCCATATATTTCGAAAATTTTTCAATGTTGCTTCAAAGGGTGAATCTCATATGAATAAGGGAAAAGTAATTAAAGAACTCAGTCTATAACACTTCCTAAGTCTATGTGAATGGGCTACTGACATCATACCAACCCTTGGTTATGCCTTGCAATGATAAAAGGGTAAAACTGGAACCTAAAGTCATTATCTCTAAAATAAAAAGCGAGGCGCGCACACTAACTCAAAGTTTTCGAGGTGAAGACAAGGATCCTCACTCTCGAGCTGAAGCATTAGGGTCATGAATGGTAGGTTTTTAAAGCAAAGTCATAGCAATGAAGGCCTCCTAGATGAAGTACGGGTATCAAGTAACTAGAGTTATACACATTAAAATCCATGTTCACAATATAAAATAAAACAAATAAGAGAAAAAAAATCCAGTCTAATATGCAAATTACTCTAAATACAATGCAATCTAATTATATGTTAGAAGGATGCAAGATAGTACAATGCAAAAGAAAAGAAAAGATACAAGCTCAGAGAATAAAGACAGAAAAGAGCACACTTGATTGCTTAAGTCGGCTTGATCCTAACCCCAAATTGTGGGCAAACTATTACTCTTCTTGGCCATGATGCTAAAATTGCTTGTGTTTCGCAAGTGCACGGCTTAATTGTGGCAATTTAAATATATATATGTATATAATGGTGAAGTGCCCCTCGTACTGATATAGAGAGACCATTAATAGATTTACAATTCTTCTTCTCTAAACTAATTGGTGTCATACAATAAAACAAAAGGAAAACGGTTTAAACTTTTAAAAGATAACCACCTAATCATTTCATCAAACTCCTGAGAAGTGACAATATAATTACTTTAAAATCTTAAAATAAAATAAGATAAAATGAACAGCGACTATGAATTAGTATTAAACTTACAATCATACAAATTTAAAGAGATTTTTTATAACTCAAGTACAAAATAACTTGATGTAAAGCATTGGAAAAATTTAGTTTAATTTGAAAACCTAATTTAAAAAAGGAATTTACAAAGAATTTATAGAAAATGAAGCCTAACCAAACAAGCTATCAGATTACTTGATTCCATTGATAATACCTAATCTTGACTTTGCTAGATTGAATTTGAAATAATTAAGAACATAAAGTTCAATAAGCAAGCCATCGATTCATTCAATCACTAATGGAGCTTATAATCTTAACTTTATTCAATTAATTCTGAAAATATCCAAGTAAATTTATCAACCAATCAAGAAGATAAAAACATTAAAAATCTCAAATTACCTTATAGGAATCCACACAATCGTGAATATTTTCAAGGCCCAATCCTCCAAAAAGTAATTTAGAAACAATAAACTAGGAAAGAAAAATAAAACCCCCAGGTGGGAGAAACCTCTTTATTCCTTTAAAAATCTGAAGAGTATATAAAATTAGATCTAAGAGTACATCCTTGACAAAACCTAGCCTACATAGAGTCTTTTCCCTAGAAAGTTATAATTTTGATGATAAAATACTAAATTTTAGGTTCATAGGTTGAGCTATGCACACAAAGGTATGCATTGGAGTGAATGTTTAGGCAAAAATATGAATATTAGGATATTTATTTTGTCATTCGCACACAAGTGCACATGGAGATAGCGTGACTTGTTGTTTGAACACTAGTACGAACAGTAGATTGTTACCTTTTAATTTTTACGTGATTTTGAACCTCAATATGATTAATTTAGGCAGCGGTAAAAACACAAAGGTTATATCCCTTCTCCTTTGTAATTATAAAGAATCACATCAATATAAATTTTGAATAAAAAAGTTATTGCCAAAATATTGATGGAGTATCAGAGTGTATTTTTTGAAAAATTCTGAATTATGCAACTTTCCTTTCGCTCTCTTTTGGATCATCTCTCTCGCATCCTTAACACCGAATGGTGTAATTAGCCCATGCAATGACCCTTCCAGCATTGCGACATTGGCCTTGACTTTGAATTATTAAATTTAGTAATGTACACCAAATGTTTGACAAAATGCTCAAACAACTCCTAAACGTTGTTATTACACTTTTCTTTGCACCTCTTTGCTTTTACTCCTTTCCACATACATCCTTGGTGTTTTTAATGCTTCAAATGCAGTATTTTAGTACCTAAAATAGTATAAACACTTGAGTATTTACAAACACTGCAAAGGCAAGTATGTGTAAATAATGCAATAAAATGGAGAATGAAATAAAATTTTCTGCTGCAAGTAGCACAAATAAAAGATATTTAATTATGCAAAATTGGGTGCTAATCAATGGACTTCTTTGTATATTGGTTTTGAACTCGTACAAAAAATTTTATACTTGTTATGGTTATGAACGGTGATGATAATTATTATTTTTTTATTTATTTTGGATATTTCTAACAAATTTTCAATTTAAATAAAAATAAAATCTCCAAAATAATGCTGAAGGGATAAATCTCAACAACAAAGTTGCTTGTCTAAACACAAGCAGCAGTTCAATTGGTGCCTGATTTACACTCAAATTGAAAACTGATATATATATATATATATATGAATATATTGACCTTTAATGGTAAATTTAATAACCATGGATATAAGGACTTCAATGTCTTCGACCGGGCGCCCTCGCAAATTATTCCCATTCAATTTTAATTTTTCTAAGTTTGGTTTAAATATTTTAAAAATAAATCAAAATCTTAAAATATATAAGCGAATTTGCGGACTAATGTTGAGCCATACAACCAAACCGAACCGAAAATTTTGATTAATTTGATTTTTTATTCCATTCAGTTATTTTTCTAAGACCAAAATAATATTCGGTTCAGTTTTAGATATCGTATTTACAAAATTAATAGATTCAGGTAAAAAATTTTGAATTAAATTTTTATATGTATGAATAAAAATGAAAATATATTTAGTAATAATAAATCTTTACAAAAACAAACTCACATATTTATATTTGTAAATATGATTTTGATTAATATAACAATATATTTATAAAAAAAAACAGTTGGACATTTATATATATATGAATATAATTTCAGTTAATTCGATTTTAACCGAACTAACCCGGATCGATTCCTTAGCTTGTATTCTGAAAATTCGGTTTCATCTAGTGACGGAACCGAAATATTTTAGACGTGCAATTTGAGTAGAACGCAATAATGAATCCAAGTCAAGGATAATTAGATTAAACCAGTCCATCGAGCTATTGCGGCGGTTGAGTCCGAGCCCAATTCCTCAGTCAGTGGGATAGGATTTCTGGAGATACTCGTGGGCGCCTTATTCTGTGGATTCCTTACTTGGGCCTATATTTCTGCCCTTGGACCTCAACCCAGTTCCGAGAGTCCATATTGTTTGGGCAAGAAGCGCAGAAAGACTAACTGGGCGGCAGTCCCAAAAGTGGTGCTTAAAAAATATTTAATAAAAAAAAAAAAATCTTAATGGCTGAGATTTCAATCCATATGAAGAGAGCTTAACTTATTACATTATAAAGGTAATGCTATAATGGCTAGCAAAAAGTTGATGTTGTTAATTAAATTCAAGCATACCATTTTAAAGCAAAAAATACATAACATTACACTTTAATTTTATATCTATGCTGTTATATACTGGATTTCGAGTCTGAAATTGTAAAAATAAAAAATTTCAGACCGTTTGCACAACTATAGTCCGTTTTAAATAAATACCTAGAATAAGTATGTTATAATGTTAAAATACCTAATTCGAGTCTTCTCAAGATCACTTGAGAGTTTATTCTGTCGTTAACTTCAGAACTCTAGGGATTAGTCGAGATGTGTGCAAGTTAATCCGGATACCCTCGATTACAAAAAAATAATAATAATAATGTTAAAATAGACACCATAACTGAATTTTTGCATTCAAAACAATATTTTTTTCAAATCCTTTTGAAATTTCTCATTTCCAAGTAATCCAATACAATTCGGCCACACCAAGCTACCATTGATTTTCCGGTTACTACTTTTCTTCTAACTTTCTCTTCAATGAGTTTTTTTTTTTTTTTCAATGATAACGTCTACTAATTCAAAGAAGCTAATTTAAAATATATATATATATATATATAGTGGGAAAGAAGAAGATTAAAGAATAAAATAGAAAAAAAGAACTTTGAGGTACTATATAATTCCAACATAGTTAATACTTGCCTTGGTAGTTTAATATTTTGTAATTGAACAATTAATCTAAAGATGATTCACAGGTGAAGAGCTCTTGAGCCTTCCAGATCAGTGGTGGGTTTTTTTTCTATTAAAAAAAAAGAAAAAAAAAAGATAGTACATCCTTATAATTGAAGGGCATCACCAGTTAAATGATTAAGGGATCAGATTTATAACCCCCAAAAAAAAAAGTTCGTCGAGATGCAGCAACAAATTGTAGAAGACCAAAGACAAAACCAATTTATAGCAAAATATTAGTCTAACTCCGTTTAATAATAATTTGTTATTAAATAAATATAATTAATTTCCCTCTATTTAATCACACTCACTGTGACTCGGATTTAAATCCGCCTCAACGCGCCCATTTGCCCCTCAGACAAAACTAAAATTCGTTGCCCGATGAACCACCAACCACAAACTAGGCAGTGCCCCGATTCAGTGGCGGCTGGTGGAGGTGTTGGCAAAGATTTGTCAAACTTGTAACGGAGATATGCAAGAAAATCATGGGACATGCGGTGAGAGAGAGAGAGCTTTGGATCCAGTGCCTTTGAAAGTTTGAAGAAGGATCATTAATACATTCGGACCAGTCAACCTTCAAACCCATGGCGCTGTCTTCTCTGCCCTCCACAAACGTCCACATTCGTTTAGCTGTTCTGTATATGTAGCACATTTGACTACTAGAAACAAGACACTTTTATTAATGCGTTTGACTACTAGAAACAAGACACTTTTGTTAATTATGGGTGTCAATATAGGTTGGCTGACTCGGGCAATCCACAAATTAATATCTATATATATATATATATATACTTAAAAAATTATAAATTATAAATTGAATTAACAAAACAATTGTGCCTTTTTTTTTAGTTGAGAAAATGGTGCAAGTGTGGCTTCTTAGAAAAGAATAAAGGTTTGGAAACTATATTAATTTGTTGAAAAAATAAATAAATAAATGAAATAGAAAAAGGGTTGGCCGATAGTGGTATTATTTGCCCAAAAGAGAACAAGATATATGCGTAAGTAAGAAGAACATCAGATGTAGAAATGGATAGGAAAGTGACTTCAACCCTTGACCCATTCATATTATGCTAGAAAGGGAGAGGTTAATATCAATTTTTCTGTCACTTCTGTGATATATTTTGATGTGAACTGTTGAATTAAAATTTAATAATGTAAATATTGTTTATAAATTTTTAATTTAAATAATACGTGAATATGCTTAAATCATTAAGTTTTAATTAAATGATTCAGATCATATTATCACCAGAATGACACATGATGTTAGCTCTCCAAATTCATTATGCTAGGGTGCATGGGGCTGTTACTTGACAACTAAGCTAGCTACTATTACCCCATATATATACATGCAAGAGGAAGCAGATTTTATCGAGGCACACCACATAAATCTTGGCAAGAATTTTCAAAAAATTAATGTCATCAATTAAATTAATTTGACAAATAATAAGAAAGGGTATGTGTGTATATATATGACTGAATGATTCTGGCTGAAAAACATGACAGGACTAAATGCTTCATCATATGTAACATACCCATGCATAGGTTATATAATATATTATATGGGTAAAGTTCTCCACGAGACTTATTATTATTATTATTATTATTTTAAATATTTTTAGTGAAACTAGACAAACGACAGTATTAATGGGTTGTCCTTAAAATGGAAACCATTGTTTTCTGAAACATTGGTCGCGTGTATATATATATGTGTGTGTGTGTGATTGTAGACGTTGAACAAAACAGAAGCTTCTAGTGGTGGAAACAGGACTTCTCTTATTCTACGATTTTATGTTCTTTTCATACATCAAACAATTCAAAATGAAACAAACAAACGGCCATGTTTCAACTTTGAACGTTCAACAACTACTATTGCTTTGTTATGTACATGTACCCATGATATTTTTGAATGTAGGACTTCCAATCCAACCTTATGATAATTGTTGACTGACACGGCCTCGGTCATTTTTTTGATTAATCAACCTTGACTTAGAAATCTGCAAACCCTAATAATTGACCATGCCCTCGAAGAATAACATATATGTAAGTATTTAGAGGCAAGCTTTTCTCATTTTAGTCAAAAAAAAAAAAAACATTGTGTGTATATATATATATATTTAATTTAAGTGGTGTCTAATCACTTGTATCAGCAGCGAAAAAAGGATTGGTTTAGGTAAGCCATGATTAAGAAATTTTCTGCTTCATGTATCACAGATCAACTGGACCAACACTAAGCTAATTATGGGTAATTGCTTAATTAAACAATACACAGAGAAAGAAACGAGAAGCTTTGATTGTCCTCTCAATTATATGTTGGTTAATATAATAATGGTTGCGTCTATAATTTAATCCCAATCTGATAATTTTTCAGCTCACCATATATATATAGAGAGAGACCATATATAGAGAGAGAGAGAGAGAGTAGCTAGCTAGGTTGGTTAGGTTGGATTAGATTAGATTAGATTAGATTAGATTTGATTGCAGCTTAGTGATAAGATAGTACTTAGCATGTGACTCTTCTTCACCACTCAAATTTGAATGATTCAATTCGTGACAAGTCATGCAAGATAAGGAGCTGAAATCCAAAAAAATAAAAAAAAATTAAATACAGAATGTTGTACAACTGTATTTATTCGCGTATATATGTATATATATATTTTCCACTACGTACTTGTTGGCGTATATCTCTTTTTCCCCTTCCATTTTCATGGTGAAGGAAAAGTTTAAGATTATTGTATATTTTTAAATTAAATGTTTTGCTTGTTTGATCAGTACAAAGTGGTGGGGAAGGAATAAAACAGGAGGGCAGCCACCCAAAAAAAAGTTGGGGAAAAAAAAAAGAAGAAAAAGAAAATAATATTCCTATAAGTGGGGAATATATTTTGAAGATGGGAATTTTATTTGGATGATTATAATCATACATGTAGATGATTCTAATGGAATAGCAAAAATTTACTATATATACTTGTATGTGTAAATATATATATATATATATTGTGGAGATTAGCTCCCAATCTTTGAGAAATATTATCCTCAAGAGTCTACCAAGTATATACCTTACATAGTAATGACAAAAATTAGCATATGGATGGGTTTGAACAACAATTAATCAAAACTTATGGGAACTGAGTTAATTATGTAATAAATTTATAATTGGGTCCTCAACTAATTTGACTTGTACGATAGCTAGTCACACCATTAGGCCTTAAATTTGTCATTGGCTTGTAATAATACAAGTTTCTCTATAATGGGACTCTCTTAGTAAGGTGTGGAGATATGAAGTTAAAAAATAATTTTAAGAGTTGAAATTATATTTTTAATTTTTGAATTTTTATGGAAATTTATTTAATAGATGAAAGTGTTTTAATTTTGACGGTTCATTGAATTTCATAAAAATTTAAGAGTTAAAAATACAACTTCAACTTTCATATAAATTGTATTTCAACTTCAAAACCGTCAATTCTTTGAATAGTTGTTGTGAAAAAATATATATATTCTAGACTAGAGCTTTCCAGTTTCATGATTTAGCAAGAGTATTATAAGCGTACGCAGCTGCATTTGACGTTTCTTTTATCTAGTTTAATTTTTAAATTTAGTATATTGATCATGTTGAATTTGATATAATGGTATGTTACCGGTATATACACCAACTAGTTAATGCCTATATAAGGCACGGTTATCCGTACATACTCTTTTCTCTCCCAACATTTCCCCTCAATTTTTCGCCAGCTTGCCAGCACCCCTCTCGCGCCACGTATACAACTGTGTTGTTAAAAGTTGTGATTTATTATTTAGATATATATTTATATATATAGTTGTCATATGTTTCCTAGATGTCTGAGTAAGGAAGCTACAAAATTTTTCAATTTTAGAAAGTTTTGTTGATTGATTATTTAAATAGAGTTGAATACAAAATACAATAATTAATTTTTTAAGAAATGATATGCAATTTTAGGTTAAATAATTAATTAAAGAAAATTTAAAAATGAATTAAAATTAAACCACTTTACTACATATTGGCTTATAGTGGGTGATTAAGGAGTTGGGTAATTAATTGAAGGGTAATTAAGCAAATCAACATGTTGCTCCGGCTTCAATTGAAGGAAAACACTGACTCTGTGTTCTTCTTTAATTTAATAATATCATTAATATTAGAACATTCACTATTAATTGCAAATAGTTAAATGCTTTTACTAATTTACAATTTTAGGGTAAATTAGACAAGTTGTGGTTAAGTTTTTGGTAACTGTAGAGATTTGTCGTATTATTTCTTAATTTATAAGAACCTTCCCAAACAAAGACTATGAGTAAGATGGATATTCACATTTACAAACATACCATTTTAACATAATAATAAACCCAAAATGCTCAATTGTGCATATCTATTTCTTTAATTTCAAGTAATTTAGTTATTTGCCACTACCAGAAACTCAGGATTTAGAGATTCATAAAACCGGCGACCATCAGGGGCGGTCACCAAAGTTAAAAATAGTCACTGCTTGGGCAGTCTCCAATTTGACATTGGTGGCATTAGAGATTGAATCTCAAAAGAAGAAGTAAAAGGAAAAAGAACAGAGAGAATTTCACTTCTATATTGAATCTTCACCATGAATTGGTTACAGCAGAGGGCTCTTAAACAAATCCAGAAGAGTTGTCATCCATTGGATTAATTCTCCAATCAACGACTCTCATTAATTCTTGCTTAACAGCTAACTAATTCTTGCTCAGCAACTCTAACTGACAAACTAACTCAACTAATGCTGTTTATCTTCAACAAACGATGCCGTTTATCTACAATTCATATCAAATACTCCCCTCTCAAAAACCCTTGTCCTCAAGGGTGAATGAAGGAAAACGGTTCCTAATTTCAGCAACAAACTCCCATGTGGAATCAGCTGGAGATAATCCTTTCCAATGAATAAGGACTTGGGCTACAGCAGAATTACCACGTTTCACCATGCGCCTATCAAGGACAGCTTGGGGTTCATAGGTAGACAAGTGGTTAACAAAAGATGGTAATGGGTTAAATGGATGGTTCGGAGATGCTTGTTTCAATAGGCTAACATGGAAAGTAGGATGAATACAAGCTGAGGGAGGCAAGTTCAGTTTGTAGGCTACTGCTCCAACCTTGTCCACAATCTGGAATGGACCGTAGAATTTAGGACTAAGTTTATGGTTACTTCTCTGACTTACTGTATGCTGCTTGTAGGTTTGTAATTTGAGGAATACCCAATCTCCCAACTGGAATTTGTGTTTTGTTTGTCTTTTGTCAGCTTGCACTTTCATGCGGTGTTGAGCTCTCTTCAATTGCTGCTTAACCACCTGAAGCATAGCTTCTCTTTCCTGAAGAAATGCATCTACGGAAGCTACTACAGAATCTTTGGGAAAGTAGGGAACATGTATAGGAGGTGGGTAACCATACAAAATTTGAAAGGGAGTAAAAGTTGTAGCTGTGTGATAATTGGTATTGTACTAGAATTCTGCAAGAGAGAGCCATTGTGACCATGAAGGAGGATTGGCACTACACATGCATCTTAAGTAACACTCCAAGCATCTATTTAAAACTTTCGTTTGTCCGTCTGATTGAGGGTGATAAGCAGTGGATAAGTTCAGTGCAACCCCCTGTAATTTGAAAAGTTCTTGGCAAAATTTACTAATGAATATGGCATCTCTATCACTGACAATTGATTCTGGGTTTCCATGCAATTTAAATACATTATCCATATAAGTTTGAGCAACTGAAGTAGCTGTATAAGGATGCTTAAGGCTAATAAAGTGCCCATACTTGCTCAATCTATCAACTACCACCAGAATGGTCTGTTTGCCTTGGGAGGGAGGTAACCCTTCAATGAAATCTAGCTAATATCTGTGAAAACACCACTTGGGACTGGTAATGGTTGCAAAAGGCCTGGAGATGAAACAGTTTCAGCCTTATTTCTTTGACAATTGCCACAACTCCTGACATAATTCTGAACATCTTTCCACATGCCCTTCCAATATAAAATGGAGGCTATTCTTTTAGCTGTTGCCTGCACCCCAGAGTGTCCTCCCATTGTGCTATCATGGTATAATTGAAGAATTTGCTGCTTTAGATTGTTGTCATTGCCTACCACTAGCTTTCCTTTTCTTCTCAACTGATTATTGTGCCATGAATACTTACTATGATGGTTAGGTTGTTGTTGGAGCTCTTGAATGATCTTGCTAAGAACACTGTCAGTCTGCTATGAAGATTTAATCAACTTTAAAAGGTCTGTGGATACAGTGGATAGCGCCATAGCGAAAACACCCTCATGCGTAATCCTCGATAATGCATCAGCTGCAACATTCTCTTTACCCTTTTATAGGTTATTTCATAATCATATGGAAGGAGTTTGGACAACCAGCTGTGTTGGAATGTAGTGTTCACTTTTTGTTCAAGGAGATACTTTAAACTTTGATGATCGATCTTGATGATAAAATGTCTACCCATCAGATAATGGTGCCACTTCTTAATAGCATAAAGAATTGCAAATAACTCTTTTTCGTAAACCGACAAGAGCTGGTGCTTTGGAGCTAAGGATTTGCTGATGAAGGCTAAGGGGTGACCCTCTTGTATCAAAACTGCTCCTATACCCTTGGCCGATGCATCAATTTCAATAACAAAGACCTTGTTAAAGTCAAGTAAAGCCAATACTGGAGCATTGATAAGGGCCTCTTTCAAGGATTCAAAAGATGATTCAGCAGCCTCCGTCCACATGAAGGAGTTCCTTTCAAGCAGCTCAGTCAAAGGCTGTGCAATAGAACCAAAGTTTTTAACAAATCTTCTATAATACCCTGCTAGTCCCAAAAATCCCCTTAGCTACTTGACATTGATTGGAGTTGGCCAATTCTTAACTGCTTGAACTTTCCTTGGATCAGTGGACACCCCTTCTTTAGACACCAAGTAACCCAAATACTCCACCTTAGTTCCTTCAAAAGTGCACTTGCTAAGTTTTGCAAATAATGTATGGTCTCTGAGTAATGATAACACGGTCTTCAAGTGCTATAAATGCTGTGACATGCTCTTACTGTACACCAAAATATCGTCAAAGAATACAAGAACAAATTTCCTTAAATGTGGCCTGAAAACATCATTCATGAGACGTTGAAAGGTGGAAGGGGCATTAGTTAACCCAAATGGCATAACTAAACATTCATAATGACCATCGTGAGTTCGAAAAGCAGTTTTATAAATGTCGTTGGGACTCATACGAATCTGATGGTAACCGGATCTCAGATCTAGTTTTGAATAGACAACTGAGCCCCCTAATTCATCCAGCAACTCTTCAATCAGTGGTATAGGAAACTTGTCCTTTATGGTTATGCTATTGAGTCTTCTATAATCGATGCACATGCGCCATGAATTATCTTTCTTTTTAACTAGCACTATTGGTGAGGAAAAAGGGCTAGAACTGGGCTGGATAATACCGAGTCAAGCATCTCTTTAATCATCTTTTCAATAACATCCTTTTGCACATTGACATAGCTGTAGGGCCTCATATTGACAGGTTAAGAACCTTCTTTTAAGGGAATATGATGATCATGCTGTCGGTGAGGAGGCAGGGCAATAGGCTCCTGAAAAACATTAGAGAATTCATGTAATAAAGATTGCAATTCTTGTTCAAAATCTGGCATCCCATAATGGGCTGAATGATGAGCTCGAATCTGATAAGAAAACACAACATTAGAATCTTGAAGTCCCTCGGAGCTTGGGATCCACGTAGTTTGTACTGCACAGCAACTGATTGTGGCTAATTGAAATTCTTTTTGCAGTACCTTTTGAAGTCTATAATCATTCACTAATTGCATGTTGATTCCTTCTGTCATTTCTTCCCTTGAACCCAGCAGTGTACACTCTTGTCCATGTATGGTAAACTTCATCTTCAACTCTTGGTAGTTACTAGTGAATTCACCCAAAGTAATCAGCCACTGGACTCCCAAAATCATATCATAGTTGTCTAAAGGAATGATAAGAACATCAGTTGTAAAATCTACCCCCTACATTTTTCAAAAAAAATTCTTCACATATATCAATACATGAGAATGTATTGCCATTTGCTGCAGTGACTTTAACAGGTGTAATTGATTTAAGTGCACATCCTAATCTTTTGGCCACTCTTTGATCCAGAAAATTGTGGGTACTTCCTGAATCAATTAGGATGTAAATTGGCTTATTTCCCACATGACCAGTTACTCTCATTGTCTTGAAATTAGGCAACCCGGTTAGTGCAGAGATCGATATTTGGGGTCTCTCATCATTTGCGTCCTTTTCCATTTGTTCAATCCCCATTTTCTCATCATCTTCCACCTCAATTACAAACACCTGTTTCTTTTTACATCTATGACCTGGTACAAATCTTTCATCACACCAAAAACATAAATTCTTGGCTCTCCTTTCATCCATTTCCTTGCTAGTAAGGGTCCTCCCTTCTTTATAGTTCGTAAGTGGTTTAGGTATTGTGGGGTTGGTGGGATAATTTTGGATGGGTGTGGGTTTGTTCAGAGTCATATTTGTACTTGAATTACTGGCAATAGATTGTTGACTGGTAGTATAGGTATTTGACTGGTTTGGTTTAGAGAATGCGGCAGAATTTCTGAGTTGGTTAAAGCTCTTAACTGGTTGAGAAGTGTTGGGTTTACAAACATGGAGGGTAGCTTCTTGCAACTTAGCCAAGGAATATGCACTTTGTAAATTATGAGGTCTAAACATTCTCACTGTCAACCCAATTTCATCTTTCAGTCCTGCCAAGAAACAACTAATTGCATACTCTTCTGACAATTCTACTCTATTGAATAAATGATCAAAATCATCCAAGTAATCTTGCACGTTACCTGTCTATCGAAGGTTTTTCAGTTCACCCATGGGATCCGCATATACCATTTCTCCGAATCTTTGATTAAGATCTTTAACGAAATCATCCCATTTAATTCCCTTAGAATTCCTTCGAATTTTAGCATAAACTTGATACCATTCCAAGGCTTTTCCCTCCAAATGCATAGATGCAATCCTTACCTTGGAGATTTCTGGTGTTTCGTCAAATTCAAAAAATTGGTGGCATTTGTACAACCAACCCGTCAGATTTGCCCGATCAAATTTAGGGAATTCAACCCTTGTGTATTTAGTAGGGGCCTGATAAGAATCACCTTTCTCAGTCCCTGAATTTGCCTCTCCACCATTAGCAACATTCGCAGTTCCATTTTGGGGCCGATTAATTAGCTCAATGTTCTGAGAGCTTAGTCCAGTGATCAAGGCCTTTAACTTCGCGGTTAAACCTTCATGCTTCTGCTCGAATCTTTCCAGCCTTTTTTCTTGCTTCTGCTCACTTTCTCTTATCATGGATTCCAATCTCTTAAATTCTTGAGATCGTGTTCCTTCCGCCATAGCCAGGAGGCCTAGCTCTGATAGCAATGTTAGAGATTGAATCTCAAAAGAAGAAGTAGAAGGAAAAAGAACAGAGAGAATTTCACTTCTATATTGAATCTTCACCATGAATTGGTTACAGCAAAGGGCTCTTAAACAAATCCAGAAGAGTTGTCATCCA
Organism: Vitellaria paradoxa; assembly: GCA_019916065.1. Lineage (NCBI taxonomy): Eukaryota > Viridiplantae > Streptophyta > Magnoliopsida > Ericales > Sapotaceae > Vitellaria > Vitellaria paradoxa. The sequence goes on from CM034233.1 coordinate 60,920,030, forward strand.
TTGGATTAATTCTCCAATCAACGACTCTCATTAATTCTTGCTTAACAGCTAACTAAATTCTTGCTCAGCAACTCTAACTGACAAACTAACTCAACTAATGCTGTTTATCTTCAACAAACGATGCCGTTTATCTACAATTCATATCAGGTGGCCACCAATTTGGTGAAACAATTTGAGTCTCCGCTTCTAATTCAATATTTTGTGCCCTAACTATCTAGTCGTCTCCTTTTCTTTCAGATATCCTCTCACTGCCTCAATCGCCTCTTCGGTCATGTATCTCGCTCCTCCACACCGATAAAGAGAAGAATTGGTGATTGTCAATTTTTTTTTTACAATAAAAAAAAACAGACGCTATAAACTCTATAATATTTTTTTAATGACTGCTTTTTAACTTTTAGCGTTCGCTTTTAGCAATCACCAAAAGTATTATCTAAATTTTAGCAATCTACTTTTTGTGACTACTTTTAACCGTTGCTAAAATATAACAAACTACTGTGCAGCGGTTGTCAAAGATATTTGGCGACCCAAGTATTGGCGAACGCCAAAAAATATTCATTAAGCAATCACCAAAGACACTTAGCGATGGCTTTAGATAGTCACCAAAATTCTTATTTCTAGTAGTGTGTATAATCAAATTGTTCTAAATACACAAAACTAGGTGTAATAAGGTGTTAGTCCTACTTTTTATTTATTTTTAATCAAACTTGTTCAAAATATATGCGAAATTAGTTGCAATTAGCCCTACTTTTTTTTTTCACCACTGACAGTTAATGGGTTACAGGAGTTGAAATGCAAAAAGCACTTGCACTTCAACTAGTAGTTAAAAGGCACTTGCACTTCAAGAAAGACTAAAGTGTAAAAGATTAACAGTTTTTATTTAGACCATTAAATTATTTGAAAATTAGGATCATTAAGTCATTTGGAGAAAAATCAAGTTAAATCATGATCATTAAATTCTTTGAAAGAAATCAAGACCTTTAAATTTTTACACTTCATACCTAAAGTGCCTATAACTCGCAATTATCTGCATTTGGTTAAAGAAAATGAGAAAAAATGAAATATAATATCCTGGCATCTAGTATTTTAAAAAATTAATGTTGTAAGATATGGTGTGATACAAAAAAATTGATATCTTGTCTATCTTCGTAGTAGAATAAAAAAATTTGAGATATAATATTACATGGTATATTAAATGACTAAATAAGTTAATTCAAAAATTGTATAAATTTTTAATTTAATTATAATTAGTTGAAGGATTGAATAATTAAGCATTCTACTATTTTTTTATTAAGTTGATTTTAATTCTATGATAATAAAATTCCAAACTATACTTTAAGGGATTGATAAGCAATATCACCTCATGCTATTACTTGTATACTACTTTGAGATTTGTCTTTACAAAATTTAAAAGTTTGAGATATAATATTACATGGTATATTAAATGACTAAATAAGTTAATTCAAAAATTGTATAAATTTTTAATTTAATTATAATTAGTTGAAGGATTGAATAATTAAGCATTCTACTATTTTTTTATTAAGTTGATTTTAATTCTATGATAATAAAATTCCAAACTATACTTTAAGGGATTGATAAGCAATATCACCTCATGCTATTACTTGTATACTACTTTGAGATTTGTCTTTACAAAATTTAAAAGTTTAAAATTATCTTCTGTCACATTTTACATTAAATTATATATTTTATTTCACTTTATATGTCACTAATTAAATATTAAAAAAATAATTATACATAAAAAGATTAATTTTATGTTTTATTTAATTTTATATATTATTCACATATATATATATATATATATATAGAGAGAGAGAGAGAGAGAGAGGGGGGGAAGTGATTATAACCATCTATAGGGTTTGTTTGGAGTAAGAAAAAATGAGATAAATTGAGATAAATTGTGGTTTGGGGAGAGTTCGTAATGCGTGCAGTGAGAGAAAAAAATTGATGTGATATAAAATTAACAGAGATTTATAGAGATTTTCAGTAAAATTTTACACGCCAAACGCAGCATATAATATGGAAACTCATTGCAGCATTTGTATTTTATTTAATTTTATATATTATTCACACACACACATATATATATATATATATATATATATATAGAGAGAGAGAGAGAGAGAGAGAGAGAGAGAGAGGGGGAAGTGATTATAACCATCTATAATATGGAAACTCATTGCAGCATTTGTATCAGACAAAAGTGAAATCCAAAATTATTAGTTGATCATTAGGATTCATTAACCACAATTAAATCTGTTCCACCCAGTTAAATTACGCATTACAAAGAGCCATCATCGTACTGATCACTGAAAAACACCAGGAAATTGTACCGCTTACGCCACTGTTACAGAGGTGGGTGTTCAGAGTAATCAAAATTTATTTAATGTCGTGGCTTTGAGCCTTGCCACTAATTCATTTAATAACAACATATAAATTAATTAAAATAAGTTTATTTGTACTTTACACTTAGATTCTTCTACTATATTTTATTTTTTTATTAAACAAAATTATATAATTATTTTTTTACAAGAAGAAAGATAATATTTATGTAATTCAATTTAACAAATAAAATAAAATAAAATGTAAGAATCTAATTATTTTTTACAACATCTTTTGTTCTCTCAATTATTTCCCAATTTGAATTTAATTTAACTCTAAGAAAGGCCCCTTCTTAAGTCGGAAGCTGTGTGCACTACAACCTTCTTCTCTCCATGCAGTATGTCTAACACACCCGTTAGTTCTAAGCAATTATAAAAATAAAAGAAGTGATCAGTTAATTAAACTAGCTCAGATAAGCCAAGCCAGTGTCCAATTAATTGAGAAATTACCAAAAGCGACATTCCCAACCTGCATGCCCTTGTAAAACAAAGTGCATGGTTTACTTTGCATACAAATCATTTGGGGTCCGTTTGGTGCGATGTAAAACGTTGAAAATTTTTAAAAATTTTAAAAAATTTTTAAAATTATTCACTTTTTATCTCACTATATGAATTATGAACCCATTAATTATTTTAAATTATCTCACTTTTTATCATTCCAAACACACTCTTGATCTATTTCCGTTGATGATTAGTGACTTGAAAGTTGACCTGAATTTAGAGTTGTTTTGAGTAATAAGCGAGAGCCCAAAGTAAGTATAGACAAACAACAATTTATTTCTACCGTGATGGTCACATTGTAGGGCCAAATCATTGCAAACAAAACAATCCAATAAAAATGACTTTTTTTCTTTTCTTTTTTTATAATAAAAATTATCATTATCATAATATTTTGATTCAAATTTTATTCAGAAAATAGAAAAGCATTTTCATAACTTGTTAATTCATATTTTATTTGATTAAAAAATTAATCAAAAATAGCCTTAGGCTTAGTTTGCGAAGAATAATTTTTTTTTTTTTTTTTTTTTTGTAACTGACCATTAGTTAGTTATTAAAAAGTTAATTTTTGTCTTCTCAAACACAATAAAAACTAATTTTTTAGTAATTAGATTTTTAATCACTGTTAATTTGATATTTTTATTTTTTATAATTAAAACAAGTTTAAAATTTAAGAAAAAGTTAGTCATTAAAAGAAATTAATACAACATTTGATAACAAAATTTTTAGCAAAATATTATCAACATTTGATGTTTGAATATTTGACAAACTACCAACTTTTGCCACTCTTCTCCTCTGTTACAGTAACTTCTCGACTCAAAAGTTATCAAAAGTTATTAAAAATTGTTAAAAGTTACTAAAATCTCCAAAACTTACCAAAAATTTTTACTAAACACTCAAAAGTTACAAAAAATTACTAAAAATTGCTACTTACTTCACTAAATAAACAAAAAATTACAACTAGTAACTTTTGACCAAAAAAATACTAAAAGTTACTAAAAATTGTGCCTCCAAAATAAAAGTTGAAAAGCTGAAATGCAACTCTAAGGTTGTGTTTGTTTGTCGAATTGCTTTGGGAGATTGGGCTATTTTTTACCAAATTGACCATAGTTTTGTGTTTAGTTTATAGTATTGGAACTCCAGACTACTTTGCTTATTCCCTAAAATAGGAGATAAGTAATACCATGGAAGCAATCGTATTACATATCCCTCATTCTCAAATTTGCTTTCAGTCAAAATATAAAAGTTCAAAATTATTTTTTGTCATATTTTATGTCATATTATATTTTTTATCCCACTTTATATCCCATCAACTAAATATTAAAAAATAAATCGGTATAAAAAATTAATTTTTTTTATATTTAATCTTATATATTATTTATACTATTATTTATATCCCATCAATCAATTACACAAATCAAACATAGCGTAGTTCTATCGTATTAAAATAAAAAAAAATAGTATTATCATGTATTCCCAAAGAATTTTTGAGAGAGAGAAAGAGAGAGAGAGAGAGAATTTCCGTGCTTTGTTGGTCATACTTTTCCAAACTTGAAAAGCATTATTAGAGATAAAATTATAACTCAACACCCAATGAAAAGAGAATCCCATCAATCCCATGCGGTCCAGGAAAATGAAGCGCGCAGTTTGATTGAAAATGATAGAGGTCAAATCCATCCACAGTAATACGTAAACCATCTGGTGCCCACATACAGTTAAAACTGAAGTGTTCAAGGTGCGCAAGCAAAGCAATGTATATATGTGTATATGTATGTATAGATATAGATGAGTCCATACACACATACCTCCACATCTATGCGCAGGATGTCTTGATAGTCTATTTAATGTGAGTATCAATTGCAACGTGGCTATATTTAAATGGACTGACGATTGCTTGGAGGTACACAGAAGCTGTTACTATCAAGAACTGTAATGAGAAGTGATAGAGTTGAAGGTTAGGAATCCAGAGTCAAGCCACTTACCACCTAATCCTTCATAACGTTTCGTGTAGGTTTGGAAGAAACAGAGAATTTGGATTTGGGTTTGTGGTTTGGTATTCGTATGGACGAATACATACCAGAGGAATAATATGCACGGGCGGAGGCCAGCTTGACCCTGGTGGCCAACCCTCAAAAAAAAAAAAAAGAAAAAAATTATATATATATTTTATTTTGCCTCTCGTATTTAATTGTACCCACCAAAAAAATTATTTAACTCAATACAAATTGCACCAAAAAAAAAAAAAAGACAAAAATTAGTCCAATAATAATTATATCCACCCAATAAAAAAATAAATTTTAACTCAATAATATCAATATAATATCCACCCAATAAAAAAAATAAATTTTAACTCAATAATATCAATATAATTATACTTAGTCTACTCAATACAACTAAAAGATTTTTAACCTAACTTTGACATTTTTCTCTCTCTCATTCTCGTTTCCAAAAATCAATTTTTTTTATTCTTCCTATAATACCCCACCAATTATTTCTCTATTTTATAATTAGTCTCCACCCAAATAAAATTTTTTTACTCCGCCTCTGATAATATATGTAAGCTAATAATAACTCACGTTTACAACACTCTGAACAAAATTAGTATTAATTTTTTTAGGCCCCAACAGGTTAAGAGTTACTATATGTATTTTAGTCTCTCTCTCTCCAATTAATTTTTGATAGACACCATGAAAGAAAACACAAATTATAGTAGTTTAATTTGGAAGGTTTAACTTCCTAGAAATTATAATTAGGCGTAATTTAAGTTGCTAGTTTTGATTTGCATATGATTTCTATCCTTAAAATATGATGAAATTTAAAATGTTTAAATTTTTTTGTGAAATAAATGATAGTAGGGTCCATTAAAATAAAATTTAAACAGGAAGTTTAAAATATAAAAATAATCTTAATCGTTGAATGAAAAAAAAATAATTATTAATCGTTAAATTTTAATTTGTGAAGGGAATATTTTCAAAAATCATCCTATTTTATTATATAGATATTAATAATATGTGATAATGAAAATACTTAAAGTGTCTCTAAAATTTTTTAAATTATATTTATTATTCTTACTTTTTAAATTATGTTATAAATTTATTTCTAATTTGATTCGATTCTCCTAATTGGTATATACTTATAATTAATAATTAATTAATTATCAGGGTTTAAGTATTTATTTTTTGAGTATTCTAAGTAATTGACTGTCAAATTGTTGTTTTAATTTTTGGTGCATTTAATTACCGTTTAAAACTCACAAATCGCAATCTTTGAAATGTATGGTGATGTGTCTTTATGGTAGAATCGATGTCAACAGTTCAAATGTATTTATTTCTAACTTATGAACTTAATTTAATCTGATTATGTAATTGAGCTGTAGAAATTTAGTTAGAGTTTACTAGAAAATACCGAAATTATTTAATTTAAGTAGTTCATCTTTAAGGTGTCTCGGTATTGAGTCAATGCTAGCAAGATCATTTGATATGACTTTTAACGGAAATATCTCTCATTTTTTATAATCAAAGGGCCAAGGTCTTATTTAATTCGTTCTAAGCATCCATACATCAGTTCTATTAATGACACACTAATATTGAGCGAGAATTTGTAAACTAATTTAAAATGTAAACATAATATAATTTTAAAAATTACAAAAATATTTTATGCATTTTTATGATATTTTAAGATTTATCAGTGTATTTTCTTTTTTCTTTTTTTTTTTTTTGCAACTAAAAAAGTTCTGATCCTTCTAGTGTGACTAATGAGACTTGAACTAACAATTTTTGGTGTGCAAATTTAAAATTTTATTAATTGAGTAGTCTCTTACAACTTATTTTTTTCTTAATGTTGGTACTTTTAAGTATTGAAAAGTCAAAAAAATTTAGCGTTTACTTTTAACTCTGACGATTGCAGCCAATTTAAGGTGTTGTTGGATTTTTTTTTTTTATTTTGTGACTCGGTACCCTACCAATTTATTATAACTCTCAACGAACCACATAATCGATGAGTAAATCAGGGGCTCGTGTGATATCCTACAAATTATGCAAACCGGTTAAATTCAAGAAAGGTGTTATTGGATTTTTTTTTTATTTTATGATTCAGAATCCCACTAATTTATTGTAACCCTCAACGAATCATATAGTCGATGAGTAAATCAGGGGCTCGCGCAATACCTCACAAATCACGCGAATCGGTTAAATTCAAGACTCACATCTTGTATGGGTACCTTCAAGACTTGTTGAGTTTCGAAATCAAACTTCTGACCTTTCTTACGGAAGTCAAGAGCTTTGACCAGCAATTGGTTGTTGTCGGATTGATCTATTCATCCAATGGCTTTCATAAATGGTCTTAAAAAGCATTCGTTGGTGTAACACCAGTACATTCACGTCATAATTAATATTGTTATTATATACTCGTCATATTTTACATTTTTTTTTTTTTAAACTGGTTATATTTTACATTCACATCATCGCAACTGTTTGCCATTACAAATGTTCGTAAAATATCGGACTTTCAATGTATAAGAAGATCACTGATCTTTCTTTTCCTTGAATCCAAACAGCAAAAATAATCGGCCAACGGATCTTTAAATAGATTGTTCAAAAGTGATAAAGGTGTTAGAAGTAGAAAACAACATTAATTACAAGTTATATATATGTATGCAGGTGCGTTTTTGTGTGTGTGCGAGCCATGATTATTCTACCTACAATTCAGTGGAGGAACACTGATGATGGATTCTCTGTGGGTTCTCAACAATAACTCTGGATTTTCAAGATTTTTCATCTCTTAATTTTTTTTTCTTTTCCTTTTTCTTTTTAAGATATCTGACTTGGTGATCAGAAGTCGGGAAAAAGGAAGAAAATTTTTAAAATTAGAATAAAAATAAAATGCAAGAATGTGGTTGTCCCACTTCTAAAGAAGAGTTTAGAATGATAAAAAATAAGATAAAGTGAAATAATTTGAGATAATTTGTGAATTTATAATTTGTATAGTGAAATAAAAAGTTAATAATTTTAAAAATATTTTAAAAATTTTAAAAATTTTTTAATATTTTTTAATGCGTTAAACTCACCATAGTTTAAATCGTTTTAATTGTGAAATGTGAGCTTTGGTCACTTGAATTTTACTAAGGGGCGGAAGCGCCGAAGGTATGTGACTTTTTTTTTATTGTTTATTCATTATTTTCTCTTTTTTCCTTCTACTATTTTTTTTATTTTTGTTTTTTTATAAAATCTTAATTAATAGAGCCATTAGTAACAATTATCTCACGAAAAAAAATTAATTAACACTCTATTTGAAACAAAAAATTTGATGGGATTTGATTCAATTGATAAGAATTTTCTTCAATTCTTATATTTAGAATCAAAATAAAATTTTATGAATTTGGTTTGATTTCATTTCGTAAATTAAATTTTCAAATTTTTATATCATTTGAAATCTAATAAAAAATAATTGAATTTAATGATAATTGATTTTTCTCTTAAGCCTTTTAAGTAAATAAATAAATTTACCTTCATATATTATATTTACTCTGATTTTTATTTTCAACTAATTAACATGGTCAAATTTAATATTTATTTTAAACCAATTAAATTCAATTCTTAAATTTAAATATATATTTCAAATACAAAATTCTATTTATCAAATTAAATTAAATCAAATCTATTCTTAAGGGAAGAATCTATCTAAACAGAGACTATACGAGCCAATTAAAAATATGAGTGCTACAAATTAAAACATAAACACCAAAAAAGAAAAAATGTTCCCCTTTTATGTATTAACTAATAATAGGCTGTACTTATGGCACTTTGAACCAAAGTGGTATTAAGTGTCTTATATAGATGAAAGTTTAGATAAAAAGTTCAGATAAAAAAATAATGATAATTCTTGAATTTTAATTTTTTTTTTAAAAACTTTAGCTTTTAGTAGCTATTACATGTTTTCTCTCTCTCTCCAATTAATCTTGATAAATACCATAAAAGAATCACAAATTGTGGTATTTTTATTTGAAAGATTTAACTTCTTAGAAAGTATAATTGAGCAGATTGATATTGGTAGTTTTGATTTACATATTATCTCCATCGTTTAAATATGGTGAAATTTGAAATATGGTCTCCACCCTTTTAAGTTAGCACCTTCCTAGATGGTAATGGATTTATTAAAATAAGAATTGAGCAGAGGTTTAAAAATATAAAAATGATCTCAATCATTAAATGAAAGAAAAAATAATCCTTACCTTTAGATTTTAATTTATGAGAGAAATATTTTTAAAAATTATTTTATTTTATTATATAAATATATAAATTAAGATAAGTTAGAAAGGTGAAATAAAAATCTAATTTACAATGCTAGCTATGTTTAAAATTTTGATTACCAGTCACCAGACTTTGGAGTGGTGAGGTTTAAATTGACGGTGACGTAGGCTTCATGTGGTTCCTCCATACCTTTCAACAACCATCGTCAATCTTAACCTTGGTCGCTAGCCCACCTCATATAAATATCTTTTCTGAATCATTTATTTCTTTTTGTTAATTTAAGTATTTTTATGTAACTTCGCATATTATACAACGTATAGTACATATACCCATCTCCCTCTCTACCGTTTCCCACTGCAAATCTAAACCACAGAACTCTCTCTGTCTCCGTCTCTCTCTTTCTCTCTCTCTCTGTCCTCTCTCTCTCTGACTAGTTATCGTCCCCCGCAGCCAGCTCTCTCTCTCTCTATCTCTATCTCTCTCACACGCACATGGAGACCCCACTCTGAGATCTTTTGAGTTCAAATCGTCAGCTGAAGCCGCCTCCTCGTTTATAGATGAATGGTTGAAGGAGCTAACTCTCTCCCTTTCTCCCTCTTGATAAAACCCTAATTCAACCCCCAACCCATAAAAGGTGAAAAACAATCCCTGATTGAGATCTCTCCTCTGCAACTATCAATTTCATGATCCGTGCGTTGTTTATTCTCTCTCCTTTGGGCACACCCTTTTGCTCAAAGCCAAAGGCAAAGCTAAAAAAGCTTGTAAAGGATTGTTCTCTTTGCAGATCAGAGATTTAAAGACATGGGTACTTTCTAAATTCTCTTCCAGAAGCTCTCTCTCTCTCTCTACTCTGTACACAAATCTCTCTGCAGCTGCCCATATCTCTGTCTATATCTTACGCTATTATTCCTTCTTTTGTTCTCTTCCCCAAAAGACATGGATTCGGGTAACAGTGGGAGTTTACAGTCATCGAGTGGTGGTGACGAAGAGTTCGACTCACGCGCCGAATCATTCTCATCTTTCTTGAACCCAACCGGCCATTTTGCTTCCATGTCTTCTAACCCGCCACAGCCACTGCCGACGCCGCCGCCTCACCGCAACCCCAACTCCTCCATGTTCGATCCATTATTGAACTTCTTCGACCCCGTGTCACAGCCGTCACAATCGCCGCTGGTGAACCCGAACGCATTCCTAAATGACGACACTGTGTGGTCCAAGACTCTAAGATCCGACCCAATTTGCACCGGTCAGATCAACCCACCCGTGCCTTTGCAGCCCTCGGTCCGACCCTTTGTTGGTTCGTTCACGAACTCATCGCCTACGGTTCCATTCCCTCCGCCGGTGGCGGCGGAGACTACAACCCCGCGACCTTCACTGCCGTCGTCGTCTGCGGCGGCTGTGACTGATCACCAGACCCACCTTGGCCGTAACCCAAAGAAACGATCAAGAGCTTCTCGGCGTGCGCCGACCACCGTACTGACGACAGACACCACCAATTTCCGAGCCATGGTTCAGGAGTTCACTGGCATACCGGCGCCACCGTTCACTTCCTCACCGTTCCCTAGAAGCAGACTTGATCTCTTCGGTGCACCCTCGAGCATGAGATCCAACCCCTCCTCCTTGGACGCTTCACAACCACCCTCCTATATTCTAAGGCCATTTCCACAAAAGTTTCAACCGCCGCCGCCGCCATTTGTCTCTTCCTCCCCTTTATCATCTTCATTTTTGAGTTCTACTACTACTACAATAACAACAACTTCACCTTCTAGTGCTTCCAATTCAACTTCCATTAACTACCAACTGCCTTCTGAATTAGGCCTCATGCAAAACCAAGTTCTCACTTTTCAGTCTTTGCTTCAATCTGCTCCAAAATGCCAACTTTCCAATTCCCCTTTTCTCCGCTCTAAAACTCAAGAGTTATTGGAAAGAAATCAATCAAATGAATTTGGTTTGAGCCATACCCAAATTACTGGGCTCCCGAATAATCCCTTCCCTTCAGATGGAACGATTTCAAAGAACCATAACAATTGGGCGGCTGACAGAGGAATGGGTTTCAACAGCAATGGAGATCAAAGTCATTTGATGGTCAGGTCAGTCGGTGGAAATTTCGACTACTCCCAGAAGGCGTCCGAAAATGTTAGTACCAGAGGTGATGCCCCAGTCATGGAATCATGGGTATGTTCTTCGGATCCCTCATGATCTTCAAATCAGACGATCGAACAAAATGAGAAACAGTGACGGTAAGGTCGGTGTAGTACTGTGTTGTCTCCATCTTAACCATGACTTTGACAGATATAATCCAAATCATGTGTAAATAATAGTCTTTTTTTTTATTAAATCTTCTTTTTTGATTTATTTTTCTTTTTTCTCTTTTTTTTTTTTTCTGGGGGGGGAGATATCCAAAAATATATAATGTTTCTGATTTTTATATATTAATGTAGATACGAATGATCATGGACTTCTGTTTTGTTATCAATCTGGATTTGGGTTTTTCTTCCAAGTAGTAGGAGGCTGTTAAGTTTGTTTGCATGTGGTGGCTATTCTGTTCATGGGTTTGACCAAGGTATGTAGAATGTGCATCACAGCACGGAAAACAAATTCATTATCCATACTAATATATATATATATATATATAAGCAATTTTGGTATTTTTTTACCATTTTGAATAGCGCTATAATTTTAAATTTTGTAAATAATTTTTTATAAATACACTTTTAACTTATTTCAATAGTGATGGGAATTTTTTACCCTCTTATATTTTAATTTTTTTTTAAATTTTTAAGAGTAAAAATGTTAATTTAATAAAAACAAGTTAACCGCTTAAAAAAATATACTTTTTTTTTCTAAACATAAAATTAGTTAGCTACTAATCATTAACTATTAGTTACTTTTTTTTTTCTTTCCAAATGTAAAATTAATTAATTTATTTTAGTTAGCTACTAACCATTAATTAATGTTAATTGTAGCATTGTTATCAAACGGAGCCTTAATTTCCTTTTTCAACGGTCGTTTCTTCCCATAAAAAAAAAAAGATAAAAATTACAGAAATAAAAAAAGTATTGAGAAGAGAGAGAAAAAAATGAAAAAATAGAATAAGGTTTAGTCTGAGAAGTAAAAAAAATTAGTTTTTTAGTTAATTAGCAGTTAATTATTAAAAAATTAATTTTTTGGTGTTTGAGAAGAAAAAAATTTTAATTTTAGTAATTATTTTTTTTAATTTTTTGTTAATTTAATATTTTAACTTTTAAAATTTTAAAAAAATTAAAATATAAAAGTGTAAATTTAATTATTTTAATAAAATAAAATATTAATACTTAATAGTTTAGTTATCAGTTATTTTTGGCCAAACGGAGCTTAAGGTAAGTGGATTTGCCCTGAACATCTTATCAATACATAAAAAGAAGAAAAATCAAGTGTTTACTGCAATGAAAGGCAAGCCTGGATTTTTGTCTGGTCTCTACGAACCTAATCTATCAATCTCTCTCTCTCTCTCTCTATATATATATATATACACATATATATAAATTTATTTGATTTATTATAAAATTTTAAAAATTATTTATTTTTAATTCATTATATAAATTATATTTTCATAACTTACCCTAATATATTTTATTTTATTTTATTTTTTTAATTCCTCTAAATACAAGTACATCCTTTTCAGTTCCTTACTTTCCAAAGTATAATAATACCAAATACATGCCAGAGCGATTGGTGGCGAGATTTAAGGAATAGGTAGGCGCCGCAACATAAGTTAAAATTCAAAATATTCTTTTACTCTCTCTTTCTCCCTCCCCCCGGGGGTGTCTCTTAGTTTTTTTTCTTTTTTTTTTTTTTTCAAATCACCTGGAGTTAAAATAAAATTCTATAGGGTAAATTTCACTAACTTTTCTTGAGATTTTTGATACCAACAGAAACTTTTCCTGAAGTTTTTGAAATAACACTGTCTTCCCTTCCTTTACCAGATAAATTTTACTAACTTTCCCTGAGGTTTCTGACACCAACAGAAACCCCCCTAAGGTTTCTGAAATGACACTGCCCTCCCTTCTTTTATCAGGTAAATTTCACTAACATCCCTTGAGGTTTCGGAATGTGTAATTTTTTATACAATCATATTCTTTGTATCGAAAGTTTTCAAACGAGTATCATTGTCGCTATTTTTTGTGAATTTTTTTGAATCCGTGAGAACAGATTTGAAAAATCGTTCTCACAGTTTGCTACTTTTCAAAAAAAAAGATGCCAAAATCAACTCCAAACTACATTTTATCTCAATTTATCCCACAGTTTGCTACTTTTTAGAAAAAAAAAAGATCCAAAAATCAACCATAAACTACATTTTATCTCAATTTATCTTAATTTTTTATTTTTATTTTTTTCTTGTAATGACCTAAATTTATTTTAATACATTTTGACCATTTATTTTATTCGGTGACTTTACGTATCCTTTTAAATTTAATAGTTTCAGGACTTGATTTTTTTTTTTTGTATTTTTATTTGGGCATTTTGATATTTTTGTAAATTAGGATTAATGTGAAATTATGTGGGGTCTATTTATTTAGTTTACGGAAAAAAATTGTTCAGGAGAGGTTAGTGAAATTTACCTTGTAAAGGAAGGGAGGGCAGTGTTATTTCAGAAACCTCAGGAGAAGTTTCTGTTGGTGTCAGAAACCTCAGGAGAGGTTAGTGAAATTTACCCAACTCTATAATATTTATAAATACGAATTATGAGATAATAAATTTAAATTTTTTATTCATTGTACAAAATATGAGACATTAATTTTTATAATTTTATATAATTTTAGACAATTATAAAGACACCCCAAGTTGCATGTATATATAATACACAGTGGTTTATAATTATAGATTAGAGTGTGTTTGGAATTGTATAAAAGTGTATAAAATAAAATAAAATTGTAAAAATAAATATTTCGTGATTTATGCTGTGAGTGAAAATTTTAAATTTTGTTGTCTCGTAATTTATATTTATAAAAATTTATATATTTTATTTTATTTTATTTAACTCCAAACAGAGCCTATATACACACACAAGGGACAAGATGAGAAATCATGGGTCACTGTTAGAGCACAACCGTTGAAATGGTGTCCCACAAGTACACAATTACGGTAAGTTTTCCGAAAATGTGCCTGTGAAAATATCTGCACGGAATTGAAATAAATATTTCACAAGCACCTAATAATTGCTCCACGGATGGGCTTGAAGGTAGACCATCAGTTTGTCTATATATATATATATGCGTGTGGTTTGATATATATATCTATATATATATTTGTATGGTATAGAGATACCATCATAAAGCGTGAAGGATGAATAGCTTATATATGAGACATTTGCCATTGTCATACGCAAGGTATCTTTCCTGGTTGGACCTTTAGGACAAAACTATCAAATCAAACTGCTCTTCGACTCCGACCACGAAAAACAGTGCCTTTTTTTTTTACTTTATTTTGAAATATTCCCACCTTTGTTTTCTCTGTAAGTAGATCCTGTTTAGTCCGTTGAAAATATCTGTAAATTTTTTAAAATTATTTATTTATATTTTATTATATAAATAATAAATTTATAATTTATTACACTTTATCGTATTTTTATCATTCTAAATATATTTTTAATATCGACATATGTAAGAAAAATGATGCCATGGGTGCATTTGATTTGACACCCCAACTTTTTTAATATATTTTTTTAATTTTTTATCAAAATTTAAATGTTTAAAAAGTTACCATGCATACAAAAATTTTAATTTGTTTAAATTTTTTTAACTTTTTACTAAAGCTCTGTTTATTTTGAAGTAAGATATTTGACATTAAAAAATATTTTTGTTTAAAAAATTGGCAAAAGAAATTATTTTTATTTCTATTCTTTTAGTATTTGGTTGGAAACATGTTTTTGAAACTCTTCTTATCAGAAAAAGTATAATGGAGAAGTTAAGGAATGCGATGGAGGGGCGTCCTTTCTTTTTTTAAAAATAACTTATAAATTTAAAAAAATAAAGTTATTTTTAAATATTTGAAGAAAATATTTATTTTAATAAAATAATTTACATAAAAATGTCTTGTTAAATAATTAAAAATGAATACAATATCAAAATAAATGGAGTCTAAAAATTGAATATTTTATTATGCATAAAAAGTCATAATTTATAACTTTTACCCAAAAAAAAAAAAAATACAATGCCAAACCAGTCCTATATATGTGTTATTTAAACAAGTTCACGAGGAAGAAATTATGGAGATGTTTGAAGGGTCAAAAATTAGAAAAAAAATATAATTATTAGTCATTTTTTGGTATTTGAATGACAATTTCAAATTTGCCAGCAAGATCCATTCTAACATGATTGAATAACTCATTTAAACAATTTTTGTATGTTTTGTTAAAATTTTGAGTTGAGAGAACCTGTTCAATTGTGGTTGAATGATTCATTCGAATGATTTTTAAATATTATGTCAGAATTTTAAAGATAAAAATTAATAAATAAGCACGAAATATAAAATTAACAAAAAAAAAAAAAGTCTGTAAAAATTTATAAAAATTTAATTTTTTTTTTTATCTTCCACACCTACGTGGAACATCTCATAAGGAAAGAAATAGAAACACACTTTTCAAAATATTTTCGGAACGTTTTGTTGTACCAATAGAAAAACTCAAAAGCATATAACTCGAGGAACGGTACACACTAGTGGCCCGAATGGAACGGGTATGTCGAGGGAAAATATTGTGATTTAAGGTCCGTTTGGCATATTAAATTTTATCAAAATTTATTAATTTTAATTAATTTTTTATATTTTTTTTCAATTAAATTTTTTTTCATATTCACATTTATATCATATTTTTTTATTTTTATTATATTTTTTGATCAATTTTTTTGACCAACTAATCACACCCTAACTTGTAACAATAGCGTTGACTTGTGATGCTGCTTGCCACTTGTTTTTTTTACACGGGGGCGTGAACTTTGAGAACACGGAAGAATTGGCTAGGAGAATTGATTTCCGTAGAGACTGATTTCACATGGTTCACATAAAAAATAATTAACTTCGTCGTGGAATCACTTGCTCCCCACAAAGGTGCAGTCTGCGGAGGAGGCCGGTTTTACGAGGGTCTCCGGTATTGAACTCATCTTCCATCGCGAGGTTTCGTTTGAAAAAAAATGAGTTGATAGCTACCGGTATTTTGACTTTTTGTTTTAATGGTTAAATTTATTTTTTTATTTCTAAAATTTTAAAGAATAAAAATGTTAAATTAACCAAAAAAAATTATTAACTATTAAAAAATATTTTTTTTATTTAAATACTAAAAAAAATTAAAACTAATACTAATTTTTTAGTAGTAGTTTATTTTTTCTTCTCAAACTCAACGTAAGACTTCCTATTATTAAGATTTTATTTTGGGGGTGAGTTTTTAACTATTTAATTTTTTTGATTTTCTCTAATGTCTAAATTTATTTTTTTTTATACTTTAAATTTCGTTTAAATTATCAAAGACAATGTTAAATTGATAAAAAGTTAAAAAAATAACTAATTATTAAAAAAATAACTTTTTTTCGTTTTCAAATATAAAAAAAAAATGAACCTTTTTAGTAACTAGTTACTAGTCAGATATAAAAAAAATTATTTTTTTCTTCCCAAACTAAGCCTAAGCCTAAACATTTTGAGGCCCAGCCTTGAATTTATTTAAAAGATTATTTTTTAATAAATTTTTGTTTATTCTTTAATTATGAAATATAATTCGTTGTTGTTTTTATAAGAATAAGTTAAACATATCTTTCTTGAATATTAAATTAATTACACATAAATCCCTTTAATATTTAAAATTTACGTAAACCTCTTACTTTTAAAAGTTACTAACCTCCGATTCATTTCTATTAGTTTGGATCTTAACTCTGTTAAAATATTTATTTATGAAAACAATTTTAGCTTCAATTTAATTAAATTAATTACAAATAAATTCAATAAAGAGAAGCCACGTGTTACTTTATATTGACAGTCACTTCTGTTTTGAATATTAGTTACAATTATACTCGGAGGCTGGTATAAGAACAAAGAAAGAGATACCATGTGATAAATTAGGTCCTGTAAAAGGATTTAAAATGTTCTGTTTTAGGATTCAAAAAAAAAAAAAAAAAAGTGCTTAAAAAAACTGTTGTGGTTCCTGGCGGGTTCGGGGTTTCAACACATAGATTGACAACCATAAAATTTCCTTATTTTTCTAATTCTAATTAATTGTGGTTCCATTTGGAGATTAAAAAAAAAAAACTTAAAAAAAATTTATAAAAGTTTACATTTTACACATAATATAAATTACGAAATTGTTATATTTGTTAATTTATATTAATTTTTTACATCCAAAGACATACTAGGAGCCCATTTGGAGGATTAAAAATTAGTAAAAAAGTAAAATTTGTGGTAGTTTTTTGTATTTTTTTTTAGTCACATTTTTTTGTGTGTTTGGTGGA
The DNA here is from genome assembly GCA_019916065.1 of Vitellaria paradoxa. Taxonomy (NCBI): domain Eukaryota; kingdom Viridiplantae; phylum Streptophyta; class Magnoliopsida; order Ericales; family Sapotaceae; genus Vitellaria; species Vitellaria paradoxa. Next base: position 60,937,646 of record CM034233.1, read on the forward strand.
ACAAAGTATAATTTTTAATATTTTTTTTATAACATTTAGGTGTTTGGTAAACTTTTTACTGTAGTAAAACAAAAAATGTAACTTTTTGTGCGTTTGGTAAGTTTTTTACTATAACGAAACAAAAAAGTGATAATTTTTATGTGTTTGATAAAAATTTTTGTTTTATTTTTTACTGTAACAAAGTAAAAAAATAAAAAAAATTGTAATGTTACCAAACGTATCAAAAGTTACAAAATGTAACTTTTGATACTTTTTTATTAGTTTTTAAACTTCTAAACAGGTCCTACATAATGGTAGAAATGCACACCTTAGTTTAAATTTGTATCATTATTTGTCATTAGTATAGTGAACCAACTAATGTGAGAGAGAGAGAGAGAGAGAGACTAATGGCAAAATGGGCAACCTTTACATATAATTACATCATGGGTGATCTATCTTAAAGTAGCCCATCTCTTACAATTTATCTGATTGATAGATCATGAACTTTTTCACTTCAATCATAGATATTCCACCCTTTGGTTTAAATTTTGGAATGATGAGAAGGAGGGAGAGAAAAAGATTTCAAAAAATTTTGAATCATTTTTGTGATCGCCAGAGAGATATGATAACCTTAGGCTACGTTAGGTTGAGGGATAAAGAAGTGGGATTTGATGAGTAATCCGTGAGTCCCACAAATTAGAGGAGTAATGAAGTGTTTGTTTGAGAGATATGATAACCTTAGGCTACGTTAGGTTGAGGGATAAAGAAGTGGGATTTGATGAGTAATCCGTGAGTCCCACAGATTAGAGGAGTAATGAAATGTTTGTTTGATATCCGTAGATCCCACGGATTGAATGAATAATGAAGGAATTTGTGGGATAAGTTATCTCATATGAGGTGTGGAATGGGTTATCTCTCATCTCCGGATTGTTTCCCTCTAAAATCCAAATGTCTAAAATTATTTCCTATTATATCACAGATCAAATCATTTCTTTTATCTCACTTTATATCCCACCAATCAAACATCAAAAAAATAATTTCACATAAAAAATTAATCTCATCTTTTATCTAATCCCATAAATAGATCTCACGATATTACTTATCTTCTATCATCCAATCACTCAAACAAAGGCAGCCTAAGATTGTGGAAAACTTTTCTGATCCAAAGGGTGCGAAATTGGTCTACTTTTTTTTTTTTTTAACTGTTCTGGTTTAATATATGCATACACACCTAATTTTCCCACACATGAAATTCAAATCATGTTGGAAAAATAGCCGCGATGTTTGGTGACACTAAAAATTAATAAAATTTATTAATTTTAATTAATTTTTATATTTTTTAATTAAATTTTTTTAAATATGACTTTTATATCATATTTTTTATTTTTATTATATTTTTTAACTAATTTTTTTTTTTAATTAACCAAACACCCACGATGAGACATGGAATTTTGGGCGGGGAGATTTTAAGGGCAAGAGCCTTTCATGACGTGACATTCTTTTTTACTATCATGGGGGGGGGGGGGTCCATGCCAGTGAATATATTAACAAGATATCAAGAAATGATGGCTCGTGTCTCTCGCTCTCAGTAATCAGTTCCTTCTTTCTCATCAGTCCTCAACGCCTCATCCAGCAGGGTGATATTATTATTATTTTTTTTTTGGGCCCCCGGGGAGGGAGTGGTTGGTTGGGCTCCTTAGCAGGGTGAGGGCAAACTTTCAGAGTTCAGAGTCCAGCTAGTACGATTATACCTTTACAGAGTCGGTGTAGTTTTTGATCATTAATTTTAAATAAAAATATAATTATTTAATATTATATTAAATCTTACCCGTAATGATTAATTAAAAAATTATATTTATTATCCACCGATTTTGCACTGGTGCATAAACGCACCGGCCCCCAACTTAAACTTGCACTCTTCCCCCTCTGCGTGGGTGAGTGCATACTACAATTTTGAGCCCAAACTTTAAAAAGGTGAGGAGCTTTTGGCATCTCCACCAAAAAGACTGGCCCCCATTAATACTTTTTAAATTTAATTATCATAGAAGCCATTCCCTCACTTGGAAAATTGGAAAAGCAATATTTCTATTCAAGCCAGTTAATAGAAGAAGACAAATATATATTATTGTATGGTACATATTGTGCCACATTATGGGTCGTTTGGTTTGCTGAAAATTTTCAAAAAATTTTATAAATCTCTGTTAATTTTATATCACATCAACTTTTTCTCTAACTGCACGTATTACGAACTCTCCCCAAACTACAATTTATCTCAATTTATCTCACTTTTTTTACTCCAAACAATCCCTATATATGGTAGAAATCTGTCTAATAAAGTATTCTCTCTGTTTTGGAAGTAGTATTCCTATATTATTATTTAACAGGTGAACCGCCTATTCAGTGAATACTGGTTCTGTAAGGGAAAAAAATTCAATTCAAGTGTCCCCTCCCAATGTAAACTTGAACCCAAGAAAAAAATGGGAAAAAAACAATAGGAGAAGCCTCTAACCAGGAACACTCATTCAAGTTAGTAGCATGAAATACACTTGTAAGCGTAAAGGGTAAAAAAAAAAAAAAAAAAAGAGCTTATATTATAGATGTAAAATGTCTACAAGTATTGTTTTAATTTGATTACACGGAAAGTAGTTAGGCTGTGTTTGTTTGAGGGGATTGGATAATGGGAGATCAATAATGTCATGGATAATATATGAGATTGGATAAAAGAAGAGATTAATTTTTTATGTGGGATTATTTTTTAGTGTTTGGTTGGTAAAATATAAAGTAAGATAAAAGATATGATTTGATATGTGATGTGATAGAAAATAATTTTGAATACTTGAATTTTGACGGGAAAAAAATACGGAGGTAGGATATTAATAATACCATCACCCCCCTTGGATCACTCATCCAGTCATTTGCTGGACAACTAATCCAATCGCACCCAACAATCCCACGGTCAAATAAAACAACAAACACAACATTTGTGGGACCCACGGATTAAAACATCTAATCTCATATTTTTATCCAGCAAACAAACATGGCCTTAGAGTATTAAATACTAAGATGATGTAAGTATTAAAATTGATGAGTAAGTGACCTTTTTACAAGATATCCTTATAATCTTGTATCATAATACACTGAAATGTAAGTATGGGTGCATTTGGTTTGTTAAAAACATTGAAAAATTTTAAAAATTTTTTAAAATTTCTAAAAATTATTCACTTTTTATCTCACTGTACGAAATGCAAGTACATGTACTAAGTAGTTATCAAATTATATGACCTAAATTTAACTTAAAAATATAACATTGGATCGAAGTGATATCTTTTCTAATTAGGATAAGTGTCTTTCTGGTCATGTAACACATAACAAGCTCTACTTTATGCCCTACAGGTTTCTTTTACGTATTTATTATAAGCAGTTCCCCCCCTCCCCTCAATTTCTCTCCCCCCCCCCTCTCCCAATTATATTGTCAGCCGTTGTTCTAACTAGGTATTGCATATGTTCTGCAACATAGTGGTGGTTGTTGTTGATTTTTATGACTTTAATAAAAAGCAGTTGGAGCTGTGACTTTTGAGTAAAAAGGGTGCTTCTTTCGATTAGAATTGTTGCCACAATCGGTATACGTGTCATAATTAGAGGTACTCATCTGGTGGAGTGGTACCCCGGCCACTGATTAACTGGAAAAGCCAACTCCAATTGCTCTGCTCGTCACAACTTGTGATTAGTGAAGGATCTCTCTCTTCTTTTCCATTGCTTTTACTTCTTCTTTTTGTTCTTCTTTTTCCGATTGTTTATAATTATATTTTATCCTAGTTTAGTATAAAAAAAAAAATCTCCTACTGTTAAAATGTAAATACATAATCCCTCATCGTTAAATAATTTTAACGTCAAATGGATGATGTCTGTTAAATTATTCGGTGCATAAATAATTATATGTTTCCTTCTCTTAAAAAATAATGATTAAATGACTAGAATATATCTTAAAATTTTATAACTTTGCAAAATAAATTTACAAAAAATATCTTTTATTTATTAACAATGCTTTGAGGGAAATGTAGGCAATAGTGTATAACGTTGTATGTGTATATTATATGTTTGTTAAATCTAACAAATAATATTCATTAGGCAATTCAATACGAACTTTGATAGGATGTGTATTTACATTTTTACCACCACAACAATAGCAGCAATAACAACAACAACAACAACAACAACAATAATAATAATAATAATAATTGTGTGATAAAAAAATCTCACTCGACCACAATAGTGCTTACTCAACCACAATATTGCATCCTTTACTGAAGAGGGTGTATTTTAGTTAAAAGTAGGATTAGACAGTTTGATAGTTATATTATATAATTATTTCACTTATTACACTCAAGTGCATTAGGAGACAGGATCTGTGAAACATATACAACAAAGTCAATTCTTCACAGATTCCAAGACTTACATCATCAACCATTTAATACTATTATCGTGTAGTCAAATTAACAAAAAGTATGTCGGATTCTTACTCTATAAATGGTAAAAGCGTAGTAAAAGTAAGGGCTCTCTTTATTTTCTTCCTTTTTTCTCTGTATATTTCTCTTTCATTTTTCTCTCTCTATATATATAAAAATTATTATCAATATCTGTAACTGACTTAAGTATCGAAGAGTCTTTGGTCGAGAATCAACTCTGACAGCTTTATTTTACCATATTTGTACATGCAGGTCCGCACCGGAAAGGAGTCTATAGAAACACAGGAAAAAGAGGGTCTATAGAGAAAAGGGGTTAAAATTTTTCCACACATTTAGTGCCTATTGTAGGGCATATATTTGTGCCTATGTAATTGTTCTACTAGAATCAATTTCTCCTTCATTGCTATAAGCATCTTTTTAACCACCACTGGAAGCATTTTCTTCTACCGCTGGTAGAAGTATTTCTCTACTACCACTAGGGGCATTATCTCACTGCTGGAATGTTATCTTGCTGATGCTGGAGGCATTATCTCACCGTTAGAATGTTATATCGCTGCTGCTGGGGGCATTATCTCATCGCTGGAATGTTATTTCGCTAGGAACATTTTTAATTGATGAGGGCATTTTTGATCTCTGAGAATATCAGTGAATTAGATAGATTTGTTTATATATATATATATATATATATATTTAGATTACTCTTGTCCATTTATTGGGTTTCATAATTATATTTTGTTCATACTTTTGTACAGTTACATCTATTTTACTCTTTCAAGCATGAGTATGAACATAGGCATCACTTGATAGTTGGACTGCTGAATACTACGATGTTATTATCAAGCATTATCTCTGCCTTATGTACATATGTTCAGCTTAAAAGGACAATGCTATTCCATGATTAGTTATTTGTTACCCCAGAAAGTTTATATATATATTTTACCCTGAGTAGGCACTAGCATGTCTGTATTCCTTCCTAGCATGTCTATATTCCCCTGAGCAGAAGATTTCATCCTAAGAAGGAGTTCGATAGCTTTGTATTTCTCAAAATATTCCATCCTAAGCACTTGATATTTATCCCCTGCGCAGTAAATTCTACCTTGAGTGGGTTCTAGTATATTTATATTTCTTCCCCGAGCCTGATTGCAGTTAGTTCATATCTCATCTTCGAGCTGGATTTCATCAGTTTCTACCAATTTTCCATAACTCATCTGAAGATCTGAAGCTATTACATGTGTAAAGATTTATTAAAGCTTACTTGTTGCTGTACTTATTCAAGAAAAGCAATATAGATGAGGAATTTTAGAGCCATGCACAATATTAGAGGAACATCCAACTGGGTCACCTAATTGTGATAAATTAAAAAAGAATAGTCTCACTGGTTCATCCCAGTGGTTGACTCAAAAAAGAATAGTCCTACTAGTTTATCTCAGTGGTTGGCTCAAAAAAGAATAGTTCTATTAGTTCCTCCTAGTGGTCGACTCGAAAAAGAACAATGACTAATACATCCCAATTATTTGACATTCCAAACCTTGGTTTATACATTGACCAAGTATTCTCCTAAAAAGTAAGGCTTTACAAATCTGTTAGACTTAATTGAAAAGAGTTAACGATGTCCCAACCACGCTAGATGGGGTCGGCAATATAAGAGAAGTAGTCTTCCTGCAACTTCGAAACAATTGTCAATGTCCTGACCATATTGCTTAAGGTATCACAAAGGAAAAAACTCTATCCCGAGCACATTCTGGTTGGGTTCACTTCAAAAGCTTATTCTCGAGCAAGAGCAAAAGCCTATTCTCAAGCAAGAGCAAAAGCCTATTCTCAAGCAAGATTAAAAGTTTATTCTTGAGCAAAGGTCATCTGGAGTAAGTAATTCCCTGAGAAGTTTATTCCTGAGCCTATTCTCAAGCAAGATTATTCTCAAGCAAGATTAAAAGTTTATTCTCGAGCAAAGGTCATCTAGAGTAAGCAATTCCTTGAGAAGTTTATTCCTGAGCAAGTTCATCCTTGAGAAATTTATCCTGAATAAATAATTCTCCAAAAAACAAAAAAATTTATTCCCATGCAAAGGGTTTCACCAAGCATGTTATTCCTAAGTAAAGGATTCCCGAGTAGAGCATATACCCGAACAAAATTTGTTATTCTCGAGCAGAACATGTTGTTTTCCAGCAGAGTATGTTGTAATCGAGCAGAGCATGTTATTCCCAAGTTGCTGGTATGTTGATTCTGAGCAGAACATATTATTCCCCAACAGAGCATGTTGTTCCTAAGCAAAACATTTTGCTCCTTAGCAAAGCATGTTGTTCCTGGGCAGAACATGTTCCTAGCAAAGCATGTTGTTCCCTAGCAAAGCATGATATTCCTGAGCAGAACATGTTCTCCCCAAGCATGTCATTCACATTTCCAAGCAAGTTTAAAGCTCATCCCCAAGTAAGTTTAAAGCACAATCCCGAGCATGGTTGTCTCCCCGAGCAAGGTTATTCTTCAGTAGAAGTACCCTCGAGCAAGGTAATTCCTTAGTAATGAACACTTATTCATATTCAAGCAATGTCATCCGAGCCAAAAGTTATGACCATCCAAAGTTTTCATAGTATAAAGTTCAACTCAACTTTGTTTTCTCTCTTCTTCTACCCTTGCCAACACTATTGAGAGTAATTGCAAATAGATGATCTTAACAACATATCACAATTCACTGGCTGGGTAGTATAAGTTTATTACGTTTGTCTTTTGATGGCTAAGCTTACTCTAAGTTCAATCTTATCTTTTTGATGGCTGAGCCCTAATTACATTCAGGCATATACAAAAAGGATGATTTGTGCATAAGTAAAGGATATTTGAAAGCCCTGTACGTCTAACTGGCACGTCCAGTTGTTGACATTCATAATTCTGGCTTATTTATCGACCAAGTGCACTCTTTTAGACTAAGTTCCTGTTCCTTGATTTAATTGAAAAGAATTATCAAAAAGGCGTCCAATTGGCTTGTCCCAATTGTTGACATACATAACCCTAGTTTATTTATCGACTAGGTGTACCCTTTTAAACCAACTTCCTATTTCTTGGTTTAATTGAAAAGGATTATTGAAAGCCTTGATTTCGGTCAAGTACATAAGGATTATCAAAAAGCCCTATCTATGATTAAGCAAATGTCAAATTTCAAGTTACACTCTCATTAATGGATGCTGGAGCTCTTCTATGCAAGTCTTAGTTGAAGTGTTAAAGCATTCTCAACACAGTTATATCGGCAATTACTATCTCCAGGTATTTTATTTATGAGATTAGAAAGTATACAATTATTTGATCTTGGCTTGTATACAAATTATCTACATGCTCAAAAAGTTTATAAGAACGACTGGCCACATTTGTCATTACTTGAATTCAAAACACACCCATTTTTAAAGTAAACAGCCCTTAAATACTTAGAATTTTGGAAGTTGACAAAATAAGAATTATCTTCTTATGTAAAGTGCCATCCTATCTAACATTCAGATATTAAGATATGACTGAGAACACTTTCATAGTGACTGATAAAATTTCAAAATTGTCTTCATCTTGTGAAGACTTCTGAACACTTCAATACCGTTCATTATGTTCATAGTTGATTACGTGATGAAATTTACTTTCAAGCCAATATTATCTATCAAATGCATGTGAAATGATATAATTTTAGCATTACTAGTATCTACACACACACACATAAGCATGGATATTTCTTTAATACAAGGCAGCAACATATTTCTTGACATCGCATGATCCCTTTTAGTCCATGCTTATTAATAACAAGTATGAAGCAAAGCATAATTTGCCAAGTTCAAAGCTATGCATGCAACATTCATTTTACACAAGCTTTGCCATTTGATTTTGATTGTTTAGATTTTGTTTGCATTTTAGGGAGATTGTATGCTACAGTACACATATTTATTTTAAAAGTATGACCTATCTTGGTTTTTACTAAGGCTTCGTTTTACGAGCATGACTTATATTGGACATATCTCATATATAAATGTATAGTATTAATCATAATATTACAAACATTTATTTTTAATATCGGTGCAATTTTGGGAGTAGTTTTGATTTTCCACAAAATTATGTGGGCCAAAAATTTAATTGGCTCGTAATTGTTTGAGCTTAATTTTTGTTATTGTTTAGACTTATACGTTTACACTAAAATGGTGGTGAGATTTATCGGCATGCGCCTCGGTCGCCTAAACATAGGCTATATTTTAATTTTCAAATTGCAAAATTAATATTATTGGCTTTCATTAATATATGCGCTAACCTTTGGCATCCAAGTACTAGTGCTCTATTCCAAGAAGTCTATTATACCAACATTGAAGCTTAGCTTAGTTATGCCAAGCAGTAACCCAATTGAGCCTATAGCAACGTTGAACAAAAACTAGAGTTGAGAAAATGATGCAAAAGCCAAAAAAAAAAAAAAAAGAAATAATTATTATTAGAATTTTATTTTATTAGGAATATATTTTATATAAGGATTTTACCTTATTCTATTAAAGATTTATTTTATTTTAGGCAAAACTTTATTTAGATCTATTTTAAGAATGATTAATTAGAATATTTGATTTTACTTTATTTTTAGTAATCTTGAGAATGTATTAGCCTATTTAAAGGCTTACGATGATTAGGGTTTGATACATTGATAAATATGAAAATTTGAGTTGTTAAAGTCTCGTGGTTTGTTTTTCCTTCCTCTCTCCCTATCGTTCTCTCTATTTCTTATCCTTGGCTTTATTCTCTATCTCTTACATCAACTTTAGTATTAAAGCAAATCGATCTATAATCAACAAAAACTCACTGTTCATCTCAAACCCTAGCTGTAACTATAGTCATAGCCGCCGCGCACGCCCTACACACTCTCAAACCCTTCGAGTACACTTTCGTATATTCCCAGTGGTACCCAACTCTGGTGAACCCCACCATTGGCACCACCAACCTCTGCCGAACTCGTCGGTAACTCTGGCAACCTCTGGTGACTTTTCCAGCGACTGGCCGGCGACTTCTAGTGACTTTTCCTACGACCTCTGGTGAATTCTAGAATAACTACTACACTCCAACAATCTAACCTGTGCTCCGCGCGAAGCTCTGGCGACCTCCGACAACTTTCGGCGAAGCTCCAGCGACTTCTAGGAGGCTTCGGAACACCTTACAGTTCATTTTTGCAGATTCAAAATTGTCAATACATTATCAGGTACAGTCAAACAATAACCAGATGTAAACCCAAATAACAGCCCTCACTGAAGCCATTCAAAGACTGAATACGAGATTAGACACATGGGAGGAATACTATTGGCCGAGCAACCCTATTCACCTCTGTTCTAACCAAATATCGAATTCAAAGTCGAATACAGTTTCAGCTCCTTCATTTGGTGCCCTTACCGAAATTCCAAAAATAATTGACGAACCAAATAGAAAATTTGATGATGACCACTTTGAAGTGAAGAGATAGCCTAATGATGATCAAATTGAAGAGTTGATTTATGAGTCTGATCCTGACAATTTTTATTTTTCAGATGATGAAAATGATGACCTGACCGCTTCTAAATAGTGCGTCTAAACTAAGCCCCAAGTGCAAGGGTGTGCGGTGTACTTTTAACTCGGTGAGTCCAAGGTTGAATTCATAAGGAGCCTATAATATTCAGTTTCTAGGTTAAATTAGAGATCATAAATTTGAATGTAAACTAGGTTTGAAGATTAATTGCAACTAATTTCCTAGTGTTTTGCAAGAGTGGAAACCAAAATAAAGATAACTTAAAAATTGAAAATAGAAATTCTAGTAAATAAATTTTTAATTTTGAATTTGAAAGAATTAAATAACAAATCGATTAACTTCTATCTAATTTTTAATTGTACGAAAAGAATCGAATCTAAAATTTTAATGTAAACACTCAATTAATTCAAATGATAACAATTCAAATGACAATAATAAAATTTAAGTAGTTCTTGATTCAACTTTCAATTCCGGGTAGCTTACATCTTCACTATGGGATGTGATGGAATCCTTGGGTATAAACCTAAACTAGGGTTGTTTAAAAATTATTGAGAAAGTTTTAATCAAAAGTTTTTACCAGTGATTACAAAGAATATAGTCAAAGTTTTTACCAGTGATTACAAAGAATATAGTCAAAAACTTTTGTTTTCGAAGGGTTTTCAAACAATCCTATTCTAATTCAGATTCAAATCCAAATTTTTAATTTATCCAAAATTATTGAGAAAGTTTTAATCAAAAACCTTTACCAGTGATTACAGAGAATTTAGTCAAAGGTTTTTGTTTTCGAATGTTTCTGAAACAAACTAATTCAAACTTGAATTCAAAATCTAAATTTTCAGTTCTTCAAAAATATTAAGAAAATTTTAATCGAAAACCTTTACCAGTGATTAAAGAGACTATAGTTAAAGGTTTTCGTTTTCGAAAACTTTTGAAAGAACTGAATTAAGTTTTAAAAATTGTAAATTCCTATGCATGAGTTTTCGCAAACAATTCGAAGGGTCTACGCACATCCCATAGATCAGAGTAACCCACCATTCCTTGATTCGTTGAATCAAGAACTAAGGTTTCTACGCTAGCATGGTTTTAAATGAAACGAAAGCAATCATCGAAGACATATTTAATGGATTTAATGAATCAAACAATGAAACAAAATTAAACAAAGAAATCGAAACTAAACATACGCATGCAATTGATCTACTCGATAAAACATTCAAACAATATCGTTAATCGAAGAAATGAAATCTAATGTACTCTTAAAGAAGCTTCGAAACAAAACTCTGAATAGCAACTACTGAGACGAATGTAATAATAGCTTCGAAAGCGCGTAAAAACATCCACGAATAAAAATAAAACCCTCTAAACTCTCTAAAGTATGCTGAAAATATGTAATGGAGTTCCCCTTCAGTCGGCTGTCTAGCAGCTCTTAAATAAACATAACACAAAATCCTAAAAACGAAATTACAGCCGCGGCTCTCCAGCACACTGTGGTTCGAACCGTGCGCCAGGGGGTCCGGACCACAGAAACTTTGTTTTTCCAATTTCGCTCATTTGCAGCTAAATCCTTGGGGTAGTTCGGGCCATTCTAGACGAAGTTGGCTCCACATCGTTTCTTCCATCTTCTAAGTCACCAAAGTCGCTATCTTCTTCAATTAATTCACCGTTTTCCCTACAATTAATAAAATAAACCATGTAAGTGATAAAATAGTGATAAGTCTTCAAAATAAACTACTTAAATGCATTAATAATTATGCAAAAGTGGAGTTTGTAATTACACTTTTTAAGTGTAATCATGACCAAATCGTAGGCAAGCCGCTTGATGAAATTGTTGCGACTACCGAAATTATTGTTACTAATGAAGTCATTTCTTTTGATGAGGCACAGATTTCCAGCAATATTATTGATGTCCCTGTAGGTACGATCGGGTTGAAGAGTATGCCTAAAATTTATGGTGCTTCTGTAGATTTTGTCTTTCCTACACCTAAACTTTTCCTACAAGTTGGTCCATTTTTTTTCTTCTTCCAACATATACAAGTTTTATTTTCTGAATCACGGGACTTCTATTTCAGAAGACTTGGTGGGTACACTAGATTTCCACCACTCCTGACGCGTGTTCATGAACTTTAGGAGCAGCCTGAACATTCACTTTGTTTGTGGGCTGGCGATTGAAGGAGTATGCAAATTTTTAACTCGATAGAGTCGAGTTTTTCTAAGGGGTAGAGAATGATGCAGAAGCCAAAAAAAATATGAAATAATTATTATTAGAATTTTATTTTATTGGGATTACATTTATATAAGGATTTTACCTTATTCTATCAAAGATTTATTTTATTTTAGTCAAAATTTTATTTAGATCTATTTTAAGAAGGATTTATTAGAATATTTGATTTTGCTTTATTTTTAGTAATCTTGAGAATGTATTAGCCTATGTAAAGGCTTATGATGATTAGGGTTTGATACATTGATGAATATGATGATTTGAATTGTTAAAGCCTCGTGGCTTGTTTTCCCTCCCCTCTTCTTCTTTCTTCCCTCTCTCTTAAACTTCTCATCTCTCTCTCTATTTCTCTTTCTTGGCTTTATTCTCTATCGTCCTATATCAAAAAAAGTATTGACCGTGTAGTTAGATTTGATCCGAGCAACAAATACGGTAAACAAGTTGGCTAAACATTTACTAGATAAGAGTAAGTCTATAGTTGTGTAGAGATATGGAGCACAAATCAAGTAATACAGACTTCTCGCTTACTTCTTCTAAATGGCTAAATCAATCACAGTTTAGCCAAGCAACTTTATTGCCGTGCAATTGTGTGAATTTTACAGATCAAGAAAGCAAAGCCTCATATGTAGATAAATGAGACAAGGACTAGTCAAATTTACATATTTCAAGTTCTCATGTTTATGTGCCCCGTGAACAAATAAACAGTTTGCTTGCACAACTTGAGATCAATTTTTATATTTCTAGATTGCCAAATCTTTTTCTTATTCGGTCATCAAGCGGACCTCGCCAAGCAGAAGTAAGCATGCCCAACAAGATCCAACAAAATATAAGGAAATACATTGTTGAGTAGTAATTTATCTGAATCACTTAACAAAACTCATGGTATAGAGTGGATAAGGAAAGAAAAGAAGAATTCACTGGTTATCTTCAGTTCAGACACAAAAGGGTTGCTATTTAATTCTATTTTGGTAATTTTCAGACATAAATTAATGCCCAATTTCTGTTCAATTGGGCATTAATTTAGCAACAGTATTATCATCTAACTTTCACTGTCCACACTTTATGTATAGTTACCCAACCTTGCAAATCACCTCTGCCAGCTCAAATGCCAAATGATTTATGGAAAGTTACTTAAAGCTACATCAAGCAGTGATATCCGTGAAAGCATCACACTGAAGAGTATAAATTCTATTCTACCAGCGTAGTAAAAGTAAATCTAGGTTTTCTAACCAACATCCACACTACGCCGAACAGCCTTGCAGACAAAAGTTATTCAGAATGGAATCATTTCTAACTCATATTATTGAAGTTCAATTCTCAAATTATCTAGAGTTCGATGCTCAAGTTTGCACCTGTTGGTCATATTTCAAGCTCAAGCTCGCCTTTCTTGCCCCTCTTCTTCCAAACTCAATTAGGAAGGTTTTCAGTATCAAGATAAGATTTCCTAACCATCTTGTGAAATTTATCAATTGTGTCATTTGTTATTGACTTAAGAAGGCCAGGTTTATTGTTTCTTGCAAAATATACGGGATAATAAAGGTACCATCATTACAGTATTGCAAGTTACATTCCTGAATGCATTGACCTGCTTGCAGAATATAAGATTATGATTATAACAGATTAAATTCAAGTACATTCTACCTTTAAATTACTTGCTTACTGTTTTTTTGGAAACAGGTATTAATGATTCCTTAGTTAGAAATCAGGATAACATCTTAACAGTATACAAATTCTTGAAGTACCATTACATGTGAGGTAGTAGGAAAAATTATAGAAAGCTGAAATAATGAGAAGCTCTCTATATGCCTATGACTTTACAAATTCACTTGCATATGCAAATCAATTTTTGTTTCAACAATCAAGATTTTAGTATGAGTTTATCTTTGCATCTCATGAAGACCTGTTATACAGTTATTTAGTTGCGATGTTGCATACTTTATTTGTTAATGAATTTCAATCTTTGGACATATACTGCTGTTATTAATGTAAAAAAAAGATATAAGACTCTTAAATTCCATTCTACTCTACTCAGATAATAAATTATTTTGACCAAAGCGGGGGCATAATGTGTGCCCAAAAAGTATCTCACTCGATCACAATTGTGCATCCCCAACCACATTATTACACCCCTAACCAAAGAGAGTATATTCTAGTTAAATTGGCTCTAGATAGTTTAATAATTACATTATGTAATTATTTCACTTACTACAATCAAGTGCATCAAAAGATAGGATTCACAAAATATATACAACAAAGTCATTTCTTTATAGGTCCTAAGGCTTACATGATCAAGTATTTAATACCACTACCATGTAGTTAAATTAACAAAAAGCATGTTGAATTCTCACATTATAAATGGCAGAAACATAGTGAAGGTAGGGGCTCTCTTTTTTTTCTTTCTTTTCTCTCTTTATATTTCTCTTTCATTTTTCTCTCTCTATATACATGATATTATTATCAATGTTCGTAACTAACTTAAGTATCAAAGAGTCTTTGGTTGGGAATCAACTTCGACAGCCTTATTTCACCATTTTTGTACGTACAAGTCTACACCGAAATGGAGTTTATAGAAACACGGGAGGAGGAGGGGTTTACAGAGAAAGGGAGTTAAAATAAAAATAATAATAATAATAATAATAATAATAATAATAATAATAATAATGTATTTTCTAATGTAATCACATAAAATATAATATAATTATTTCTTATTTTTTTAATTGGTATATATTCTCATTTTCATTAAACCCACGACCTATGTTGGCAAATTTTATTCTCAAGTTTTTTGACAAGGACACCTAGAATTTACCAAGCTATTTCATTTAATTATCTCCATTGAATCTTTTCATCAGCCGGAAGAAAATTTCAAATAAAATTATATGAACACAAAGAAATACTAGTTTTGCACCTACAAAAATAGCTACCGTACATGGAAAAAAAAAACAACTACATTATATTATTAGAATATTTTATATTAGGTTATGATATATTATTTATATATATATTACCCATATTAGAATATTCTATATTTTAGTATTTAGTAAGTAGTTAGTTTTATTTTGGTATGTAAATCATTGCCATACATACTTCCCATTGTACGTTTAGGCCTATATAAAGGCTTATTCTTAACCTTTATGAAATATATAACAAGATGTAGATCTTATATTTTATCTCTCCAATTCTATTATTTCTTGTCTTTTATTTTTTATTTTAACATGGTATGGTATCAAGCTTATGGTTTTGATCTTAGATAGATTAGGCCATGCAAGTTTGGTATGGTTCAATCTGTCTTTTATTTTTTATTTTTGCCAAATCTTGTCAACTCTATCTTTCTAGTAGATTTGTTGAGCTTCCACCAATGCTGCCACCATCTTATTCTACTGCACTATTTTTTATCACCACAATATATACAGAAAATTCTTTTACCTTCTATTTCAATATGGTATTAGAAATTTTTGCATTTTTTCTAGTGTTTTTTTTTTTCTTTTCAGAGCCTTACTCTACTATAAAACACCACAACTATTGCAGAACTCCTTTTTTTCTGCTTTCTAAACCATATCAAAACTTTATGCGATTTTTCCTTCTCTGTTGTTTTTCTTTTTAGAACCTTGCTTTGCCATAACACTACCACAACCATTGCAAATTCTTTTTTATTCCACAGTTTGAATCAGTTCTTAGGGTTTTTTTTTATCCTTCTTATTTTGACTCTGACCTCTATTTTCTTCGTATTTTACCATCTCGGTACATTTTTTTTTATTTAGGATGATCTCTCAATATTATCTCGTTCATCCTATTCACAGTACTATTTTTTGACGAAATTAACTATAATACACCAACAGATGTCAATTTGGAGAATAATGTGCTACTGTTTTTTTTTCGACGTTTTTCAATTTTGTCGTTCTTGTCCATCTTCGCACTCTGTATATTCTGTTTGATTATTTTTCGATCTCCATTTCAAAAAAAAATCATACTAATGGCAATGAAATTCTTTTAGAAACTTGCTGTTAAAATTTCATCAGCGCCAGCAGCCGCTTAATTTTAGATTCTACATCACGGCTTATTCTGCTATCCAATTAAGCTATTTTTGGAATGTTCTTATTTTCCAAACTTAAGTTGGTTTACCATTTTGAGTTTGAGGAAGGGTGTTAAAATATTCTATATTAGGTTATGATATATTATTTATATATATTACCTATATTAGAATATTCTGTATTTTAGTATTTAGTAGGTAGTTAGTTTCATTTTAGTATATAAATCATTACCATACATACATCCCATTGTAAGTTTAACCTTATATAAAGATCTCTTCTTAACCTTTATGAAATATATGACAAGTTGTAGATCTTATATTTTATCTGTCCAATTTTACTATTTCTTGTCGTTTATTTTTTATTTTAACATGGAGAGTAAGGTGCTACTGTTTCCTTCTAACATTTTTCAGGTTTGTTTTTCTTGCTTCATCTTCGCACACCATATATTCTATTTGGTTATTTTTCGATCTCCATTTTGAAAAATAATCATACTAGTGGTAGGAAAATTCTTTCAAGAACTCACCGTCAAATTTTTTAACATATATAACAAATCACTCAAAGCTGTTGTGAGCTAGGGGGGAGAAAGAGAGAGAGAGATTATTGAAAAATATAAAACCTTAATGCATGCTGGTGTTGTTAGAAAAGCTTTTGAGCCTCATTAAGCTCAACATATATGAGTAAAGGGATCATCACCAATAGCAAATGACATCTTGGTGATATTAATCGCTCCTAAATTTAACACCTAACGATAAAAAGATTTCAATCCCATGATCCATCAATATATTCATCAATATATTTTTATGTATTGGTTTGGTGAGAAAACTTGAAAATTCCAAAACCACACAATCACACACACAGTGAAAGTAATCACACAAGAGAATAACGAGGAAACCCTATCACAGGGAGAAAAACCTCTATTTACAATCCCACTATCAACGGGTTACAAGACTCTACTCAGACTCTCTACGAATCACTCGCACGAATCCTTTCGTCACTCTTGCTCGAATCACTCGATAAACCCTACAAGCAGGCTTTCTGCCTCACACAGAAAGTGAAAAGAAAATACAAGACGAATTTAGAGAAAGAACATGAAAGCTCTCAATCCTTAAAGACTCTTTCTCTAGTTCCCTATAATATGTTCTCCCACCTCCCAATTACAGAGTTGGTTTCACATATATATAGGATTACAAAGTTGCCCTAGTTTGGCAAAACAGGAAATTGAATCTGAACAAAATATTCATAGCTCGATCCCTCGTGCTCCCATCCTCCAGCCTGCGACCTGCACTGGAATTTTTACACTTTAGGAAATAACACTGGCGCACCCTCGGTCTCCCATCCTCTTGCCTGCGGACCTTACTGGAATTTCTGAGACACCTTGGCGCACCTGCGAGCTCCCTGCGGGCTGCCTGCGTGCTTGGAGCGCACTCGCGAGCTCCCCGCGCCGTGCCTGCGAGGTACACTGAAATTTCATTCACGTTCCAGAAATCTGCGTCCGAATTCTATTAGGTTTTGTAATCCTTCACACCAATTAGAATTCTTCAAAATCTTGGTCAACTTGATTTACTTTATCTCCTTAATTGTTCAGAATTCTTCAAATCTTCAATTTGCATCACTTTACGAAACTTTAATAGTATTCCTAATTTAACTAATATTTTGATTGGATTTGCCACAAGACTTTACAATCTCCCCCTTGGCAATTCCATATCAAAACTTAAGTTAAATTTTAAATTCTGCTCAAATTCTGCACGTACTAAACACACACATCAAGGCACCATGTGGAATAATATATAAATAATCAATGATATCATTACCAAAGCACATTATACATAAAATATCATGCCATAGCCGAAATACGTTCACATATTACATACATAATTGAAAATGACTCCCCCCTTTTTGATATGGAAATGACAAGCGCACAAAAATAGGGGGAATGATGGAAAGACAAAAAAAATCAGAACAGATCAAAAGAACCCACTGCCATCATCAAAACCACCACTGCCACTACCGCCAGCACCATCAGTTCCGCCAAAAGAACCACCACCAAATCCAGTGTCATCATCATCATCGTCCTGTGGTAGTTCATCCTGAAATGCTCCCCAATTATCAATCTGGCGATGTAAGGATTGAAATTGAGTGGTGCACAAATCTGTTAAGGCTTGGATGTTTGCATCGATAGTATCCAACTGTCCATTAATTGCAGTCTGATCAGCACGAATATTTTCAACCTCCCCCTCAAGTCGTAGCAAAAACAAAGACATGGAGTTCATAGTAAATGGACGTGTGCTACGACTAGATTCAGCTTCGTTTGGTGCATCAAGTGTGTCATCCACAGCCTGACTAACGGATTTCCTAGCAGTAAGGCGGGGTAATGGGTGTAGACTGTGGAGTGAGGCCAGAAGAAGGTAAGTCAATGTGATAGGACTGTATAATTTTGGTGACAAGAACACCAAATGGAAGAGAATCCTTTGTGCGTTTCAATTGTTGAGCAGTGAACATGAGACGAAACATGAATAAGGCAAGATCAAAATGAAGACCCATCAGTATGGCATACATGACACGACCTCTTCTAAGTGTGACATCAGAATAATGTGAGGTAGGATCTATGGATGCAGACACAAAGAGATTAAGCATGCGATGATCGGTTTTGAGATGCCCATGAACATATGTTTCACCACGCCAGGATGGTGAGCCAGTCATAATACTAAAGACATTGGTCAGTTCTTCTTTGGTGGGAGACACACCATCTTGAGTAGGATAAAAAAGTGAAGAACGTTCCTCAAGAGTAGGTCGGGCAATGCCCAAAATGGAGGCAATAAAATCAGGAGTGACTGTGATGGACACACGATTAACTGAAGTCTTAAAGATGGCATTTTCAAAATCAGTCTCACAAAAATTTGCGTAAAATTCTTGTGCCAACTTCACAGGAACACATGCAGATAGAGAAGTAACAGACTCCTAACCTAACTGAGCAAACAAAGGTTGAATCATGGGAAAATCATTTAAGTCTAGTTGACGTTCAATGAGAACTGGGCGTTTGGAAAACAATGTGCAGAATTCATTTTGATTCAAAAATCGATTACCAGATGTGGAGGAGGACCCAGTTCGAGTTCTTTTAGACATGTTTAAAAAAAGATGATAGAACTAAATGAGAAAGACGTGAAGAGTACCTAGAATGTACACATGCACACACAGACGCTGGAGAGTGAGCTGGATGGTCACTGGTGCGAAGGAGAAACACGTGCTGGAAAATGATCCGTGCACTGTCCAGGCTATATACCCCATGGCGCTCCCGCGAGCATCCAGCGGGTAGGCTACGCCAGGGGTGGTGAAGGGGCGTGCATCCTGCGTCTTGCCTGCGAGGATCTCGCGAAGGAGCGCGTAGCCTGCGTCCTGCCTGCGAGGCTCTCGAAAAAATCTTGTAAAAGTAAATGTGGACACAGACAATCAAAACCAAAAAGAAGACAATAGAATTCATTAAAGATGTTAAAAAAACTTTTAATTCTACTATACCAATACATGTACATCAATCTCTCACCCTTCATAAATTCAAAGATTCACATTTTGATTTTCCAAGAAAATTTGTCAATTCTGTGTCGGGAGGTGAAATAAGTCATAAAATTGAACAAATGCTTGTGCACGTGTGAGTTTTTGACTATAATATACATATAGGCTCCCCGTCAAACAAATCATAGACTCAAAAAGTTAAATTTGATGTACCAAATGAATTGAGAGCCAATCTCCTCCTTTTTTTTTTTTTTTTAAACACTTGGCGGCTTTCACACGCTTATGGGCAGGTAGCTATTCCTTAACAATCAACGAGTCATTAAGGGGCTTCTCACTGGTCCCACCGGTAGCCCTTTCCAAGTTTTTTTTTTTTTTTCATTTATGCATAACTTTGATATGCACAAATCAGGCTCCTCAACATTTTTTAAACACATCAAACAATAACCATTGATTCGTAGAAAAGAAGAGAAAGAGATATATGTATGTACAATCAAGTGTCATAGGAAGCACTCTAAAATTATGACAAAACTCACCAAGACACTTCGTATCAAATTACAAGGAATGCAAAAATTATGAACTCATTGAAATATATAAATTTGGAAGATTTAATGCACATGTAACAATATAGAAGTTATAAAATATTTTCAACTTAATTAATAAACTTCTAGCTTATCTTTTAGATTTCAATGGTGTGCACAAATGCCTACAGATTTTCTTAGAGACTCGAAGCGAAGGGCATCCAAGGGTTTTGTAAAAAAATCAGCAAGTTGATTTTCAGTTTGCACATGCTCCAATATAATGATGTTTTCCTCTACCAGCTCTCTAATGAAGTGATGCCTAATGTCTATATGCTTGGTGCGAGAATGCAAGACAGGGTTCTTAGATCTACTAATAGCACTCATGTTATCACAAAATAAAATAATAGGGCCTTGCTCTATTCCATAATCAGCAAGCATTTGCTTCATCCATAGAAGTTGGGTACAGCAACTACCAGCAGCAATGTATTCAGCCTCTGCAGTAGATAATGAAATGGAGTTTTGTTTCTTACTGTGCCAAGAGACTAAATTATTTCCAACATAGAAACATCCGCCAAAAGTGCTCTTGCGATCATCTACACTTCCTGCCCAATCAGCATCAGAGTATCCCGCAAGATCAGAAATGGTGTCACATGTAAACCATATCCCAAACTCTAGTATACCATTGACATATTTTATTATCCTTTTGACTGCATGTAAGTGTGATTCCTTAGGATCAGCTTGATATCTAGCACACACACCCACACTAAATGCAATGTCAGGTCTACTAGATGTAAGATATAACAAACTCCCTATCATACTTCTATACATGGTCTGATCAACACTTTTTCCACTTGGATCTTTATGCAATTTTGTACTTGTGCTCATGGGAGTTCTAGCATGTTTTGCACTTGAGAGGCCAAATCTCTTCACTAAGTCTCTAGCATACTTGGATTGTGAAATGAAAATCCCATTATCTTCTTGTTTAATTTGGAGTCCAAGAAAGTAAGTCAACTCACCCATCATGCTCATCTCAAACTGTGTAGACATTAACTTACCAAATTCAACAGCATAAGATTCACAAGTAGAACCAAACACAATGTCATCCACATAAATTTGTGCAATTAAGATGTGTTTAGAATCCATGTGAAGGAATAATGTCTTGTCTACACTACCACGAGTAAATCCAGATTCAATTAAAAATGTAGTGAGTCTTTCATACCATGCACGTGGAGCTTGTTTCAAACCATAAAGAGCCTTTTTCAATTTAAAAACATGATTTGGAAATTTAGGATCCTCAAACCCTCTGGGTTGTTCTACATACGCTTCTTCATGAAGAACACCATTCAAAAAAGCACTCTTGACATCCATTTGAAATAATCTGAATTTCAACAAACATGCAACAGCCAAAAGTAACCTAATGGATTCAAGTCTAGCAACTGGTGCAAAAGTCTCATCAAAGTCAATTCCCTCAACTTGTGTGTAGCCTTGTGCAACAAGTCTGGCTTTGTTTCTAATGATTTTTCCAAACTCATCACTTTTGTTTTTAAATATCCATTTAGTCCCAATTACATTAGTGTTAGTAGGTCTAGGTACTAAGGTCCACACATCATTACGAACAAATTGATCTAATTCTTCATGCATGGCATTTACCCAATTTTCATCAAGCAAGGCTTCTTTAATATTTTTGGGTTCAACACAAGAAACATAGCATACATAAGTTACCTCATTCCTTAATTGCATGCGTGTTTTCATCTTATCAGTTACCTCACTAATGACTTGACTAACTGGATGATTCAACTTTACTCTGGATGATGGTTCCAATTGCTTTGTGGTTTTAGCATGTTCAACTTTATCTTTTTTTCTCAATCCAGTGTTTTCTTCTTCCATATGATCTTGAGCTTTTTCAATCTCCTTTATATGTTCATTATCTTCTTCACCCTATTCAAGGACAGTAGCATTAGTATTGTCATCAACAATTACATTGGCAGATTTCATCATAGAAGATGTATTTAAATTATAAACCCGAAAAGCACGACTAGTAGAAGAGTAGCCCAAGAAGATTTCTTCATCGCTTCGGGAGTCAAACTTTCCAAGATTTACCCTATCCTTGAGGATGAAACATTTGCTCCCAAAAACTCTGAAATACTTAACATTGGGCTTCTTACCATTCCATAGCTCATAGGGTGTTTTAGATGAATTAGGACGAAGATACACCCTATTTGCTATGTAACATGCTGTGTGTACCGCCTCTGCCCAAAATTTTACAGGTAGTTGTTTCCCATGTAGCATAGACCGCGCCATTTCTTGCAGAACTCTATTTTTTCTCTCCACTACTCCATTTTGCTGAGGTGTCTTTGGAGCTGAAAACTCATGCTTAATCCCATTTTCATCACAAAAGTCAGCATACTTCTGATTTTCAAATTCTCTTCCATGGTCAGTCCTGATTCTAGTGATGCAACCTA
This sequence comes from Vitellaria paradoxa, assembly GCA_019916065.1. Classification (NCBI taxonomy): domain Eukaryota; kingdom Viridiplantae; phylum Streptophyta; class Magnoliopsida; order Ericales; family Sapotaceae; genus Vitellaria; species Vitellaria paradoxa. The sequence goes on from CM034233.1 coordinate 60,960,321, forward strand.
TCACACGTTGCTTTTCTTGTTATAACCTGAAACACAAGGACTTAAATGCATCAAAAGTATCTGATTTTTCACACAAAAAATTCACCCATGTAAACCGAGTAAAATCATCTACAGCCACAAAAATATATTGCCTACCTCCAAGACTTTTAGTGCGTGTGGGTCCCATTAGATCCATGTGGACAAGCTCAAGAGGTTCAGTAGTGTTGATTGATTTTATCTTTTTGTGAGCCTTCCTAGATTGCTTTCCCAATTGACAAGGACCACACACACTATTTTTCTGCTTTTTAAGATTAGGTAAGCCTTTTATGAGTTCAGATTTGGACAATTTGTGTAAATCTTTGTAATTCATGTGTCCTAATCTTTGATGCCATAACTCAGTTTCATCTAAGGTGGCTGAATTGCAAAGAAAACCTTCTGAATTTGCTACCCCATAGCAATTATCAGATGTGCGTATGCCATGTAAGACTTGTTGTCCCTTTTTGTTGAAAATACTACATTCATTTTTAGAAAACTGGACAACATGGTCAGCATCACACAACTGACTAATACTTATAAGGTTAGCTTTAAGTGCATCCACATATAAAACATCTTTCAAACATTTAAAAATTGTGGACTTAATCTCACCTTTGCCTTTTACCTGAGATGTGCTACCATCACCAAAAGTCACTATTCCACCCTGAAAGGTTTCTAAATTTGAAAATAGAGATTTATTTCCACTCATGTGATTAGAACATCCACTGTCAAGATACCACATGTTTGAGTTCAAAGCTTTCAGGACAGTTTGTGAAACAAAACAATTTAAATCTGACTTTCTAATCCAAATAGCTCTAGTTTTAAGATCAGTTGTCTTGACAGGTTTTTTCTCACGTTTTTGACTTTTATGGAAATTCTCTTTCTCAACAAATTTGAAATTTTTACCTTTTTGAAATGTTGGACTGTTTTGTTTTTGAAAAGGGCGTGAGTTTTTGTAAAAATCTTCTGAGAATTTTGAAAACACTTGAAATCTATTTATCACAGGAACTCTAGGTCCATGATTTTTTGAAAAATTTTGAATATAGTTTAAAGGAAGACCATAGAGTGTGTGACAGTTTGGGCGTATATGACCTTTGATTCCACAATGGTGACAAACAGGTATAAGGAATTGGGGTCTAGCAAACTGCGTACCTTTCACTATGTGAGGAGGATGCCGATGGTGTTTATTATTTTCAAAAACCTTCTTTGGTGGTACAGCAGGCTTTGGGAAGGTCTTGGGATTGGCTGTAGGTTTTGAAACAACCTTTGCTACTACTGAAGGTGCTGATGATGATGAAACAATTGTATTTTTCTCTCCGGTGTAGCCTAAGCCTGCTTTGTCTCCATATGTTCGTTGTTGGTCCCAAATTTCTTCAAGTTTTTGAGAACTGGAGTTCATTCTTTCAATTATCTTCTCATCACTCTTGATCTTTTTTTTCAGCTTACTGATCTCATCCTGTAGTTCTTTAACAACTTTCTCCAATTCATCAATATTTTTATTCTTTTCTTCAAGTTTTTCTTTGAACTTTTCTGCACTATGAGACTGAGAAGTTTTGTCAGATTCCAAAATAAATATTTTACCTGTGAGTTTTTCATTCTCTGTCTTCTTCTATTGCTGTAACTTTAGAATCAAACACTCGTGGAAGAGAACGTAAAATTTTACGTACCACTTTGTATTCTGGAATAGGTTCTCCAAGGTTGTGGCATGAATTAACAATGTGACTAAGCCGGACATAAAAGTCATCAAACCTTTCGTCTTCATTCATCCTTAGTCCCTCAAACTCAGAAGTGAGTTTTTGAAGCTTGCTAGTTTTGACTTGTTCGTTCCCTTCGTGTGTACTTTGCAGAATTAACCACGTTTTTCGGGCACTCGTACAACTTGAGATGCGGCAGAATTCATTAGGACAAACTGCAGAAAATATGGCACTCAAGGCTTTGAAGTTCCACTCTGAACTCTCTTGCTCAGCTTTAGTCCACGTCTGAATTGACTTTTGTTCGATTTTTCCATCAACATCATGAGTCGGTTCATCCCATCCTGAACTATTGACATCCAGACTTTGTAATTCATTCCCAAAAGGAAAGTTTGCATTCGTACCTTCCAGTATCAATAGTTTGAACCGTCAAACCAAGGGGGTCTGGTGCTTGAGCCTCCTTCACGTGGTGGATCCATTGGTTTGGATGAAGATCTTCACTCAAGAACTTAGAGTGACCCGCTCTGATACCAATTGAAAATTCCAAACCCACACAATCACACACACAGTGAAAGTAATCACACGAGAGAATAACGAGGAAACCCTATCACATGGAGAAAAACCTCTATTTATAATCCCACTATCAACGGGTTACAAGACTCTACTCAGACTCTCTACGAATCACTCGCACGAATCCTTTCGTCACTCTTGCTCGAATCACTCGATAAACCCTACAAGCAGGCTTTCTGCCTCACACAGAAAGTGAAAAGAAAATACAAGACGAATTTAGAGAAAGAACATGAAAGCTCTCAATCCTTAAAGACTCTTTCTCTAGTTCCCTATAATATGTTCTCCCACCTCCCAATTACAGAGTTGGTTTCACATATATATAGGATTACAAAGTTGCCCTAGTTTGGCAAAATAGGAAATTGAATCTGAACAAAATATTCATAGCTCGATCCCTCGCGCTCCCATCCTCCAGCCTGCGACTTGCACTGGAATTTTTACACTTTAGGAAATAACACTGGCGCACCCTCGGTCTCCCATCCTCTTGCCTGCGGACCTTATTGGAATTTCTAAGACACCTTGGCGCACCTGCGAGCTCCCTGCGGGCTGCCTGCGTGCTTGGAGCGCACCCGCGAGCTCCCCGCGCCGTGCTTGCGAGGTACACTGGAATTTCATTCACGTTCCAGAAATCTGGGTCCGAATTCTATTAGGTTTTGTAATCCTTCACACCAATTAGAATTCTTCAAAATCTTGGTCAACTTGATTTACTTTATTTCCTTAATTGTTCAGAATTCTTCAAATCTTCAATTTGCATCACTTTACGAAACTTTAATAGCATTCCTAATTTAACTAATATTTTGATTGGATTTGCCACAAGACTTTACAAAACTATATATCAACTTCTATACCAACTACTAATGAAGGGTGTGTTTGACGCACTGAAAAATACTGAAAATTTCTAAAAGCTTTTGAAAACCTCTAAAAGTAATTCACATTTTATCTCACTGTACGAATTACGAACTAATAAATTATCTCAAATTATCTCATTTTTTGTCACTCCAAATGTCCCCTAAATATTATATACACTTATGGCTATTATATTCATATATATATTGAATATTCATTTCTCTTTCTCCACAAGCACCTAATTTTAACTAGGGATGAAAATTTACTCATACCCGATTAATACTCATAAATTCTACCTGCTATGAATAAGATTTTTTGAACTAATGGATGATATATAGTCCCCTCAGTTCACCATTAGTAAAATAATTAAGAAGCCATTTTGGCGAACCAAAAAAATAAAACTTTGCATGTGAAGCTAACGTGTGACATTTTGGTGATTAATTAAATGTTTAGTACATATTTATAAAAGTTGGAGTTTGAGAAAATTGACGAAAATTAGTCAATGTTTAAGAAAATTAGAGAAATTTAATAAAAATTGAATAAAGTTTGAAAAAGTTAATCAAAATTGATAAAGTTTAGGGAAAGTTTGTATAAATTAGTTTTATATTTAGAAGAAAGTTAAAAAAAATAAAAATTAGTTTATTTTATTTTATTTTATTTTATTTATTGTGTCCAAGGCTCATCTCCCATTCATTCCATGAAGATTTTGACCCAAAAAAAAAAAAAAAAAAACTAATTGCAATACAATTGCATTGATGCACGTATGTACAACAAAAGAAGGAACTACCCAACCGTACATATTTTTATGTGCTCACCCAGCTAAACCTTTGCTACCCAAGTGGTTCAGGAATGATTTTCTTAAACACCACATTGCCTCCCACCGCCCATTATTTACTTCAAGTACAGTGATCTTGGCTCGCCAAACCAGGTCCTCATCCTCACTTGTTATTTTGCTTGGGCCTCAACTGATCTAAAAGTTTTAGGCAATGTAATAACTAATAAGTTAAAAGCTCCAATATACAATTGATATTGGATTTTGGATTTTCCTAAAATCTTATTGATGATTATTACCATACATGTGCCTTTTTTTTTTTTACATGATTTATTAATTGAATCTCAAAGTTTGATGCTAATGCAATGCATTCATTTTTAACCCCGCTATGAACTGAAAATGTTGTGATGGGATATAACAACTGATGTTACCATTTATATAATTACCTCGGGATTTATCGTGTCAGCTTTGTCAGTTTAGTGATAATTGAGTATATATATATATATATGTATGTATATATATATATATATATGTATGTATATATTATTAAATTAAAAAGATACAAATGTGTTTGAATCATTAAATTTTAATCCAACAATTCAAAACTCGATTATCCCTGAACTAATTAACATCGCAATGTCAATCTCTCTCTTTTTTACATGAGATTTATTTCATCTACACTCTCTATGATTTTAGTTTTATATACCTAGATCTCATATACTTTACAAATGTGTATCTAGACCACTTGAGATTTATATTACATTCATTCGTGCCATTTTTACAAGCACAGACCTAAGATTTAGGATTAATTCGTCTGGGCTGATATAAAATTTTGTCATAAAAAAGTCTAGTTTTTGCTTGTATAAAAAAGAACAACAGAAATCGAAGAAATGAATACTTATAATAGTCAAAGTAGGCTAGACTACCAAAATTTAAAGTGGGCTAAATTTGAAAAGAAAAAGATTTAGGCTAGACTACTTAGGATAGCCCGAGACAACCCAAGCCTCTGCCCTTCTGTTAGATTTTACATCCAAAAGTAACTTTTGACCGATTTATTACAATGAAATTATTATGGTACCCTTACTATTAATTTTAAAAAATGCATGAAAAAAAATTGATAGTAAGATTCTTTTATTATTGTTTGATGTTAATAAAAAGGAAGTTAAAAAAAAAAGGAGAAACTTAAGTTGTTTCTCTTGGCTGTTTAGTTTATTAGATTAATAATAAAAAAGTAATAATTTATATATATGTATAACTACTAATTTATATATGATATGAATTTGAAATATTAATGTAAACTATAATAATTTAAAGTACTAATATAAGGATTTACAAAAGATTAATAAATTAATTATAATGTATTTTTCATAAAAAAAAGATACACCATATCATATATAAATAACTTTTTATCAATACTAAAACTATATAGGTAAGTTCATAACATGAATTGGTCAAAATTTATTTTTTTGGATAGAAAATTTAATAGAAACGGGTTGAATGAATGTAATACAAATTTCAAGAAGTTCAGATGCACATTAATAAAATTTATAGGGTTTGTACAAAAGAAAAACCACAAAAGACGTAGGTAACATAAACCTTTTACATAATTACTTTGATGAAATAAACCCTTTACATAGCCAACAAAGTCAACAAATCTAAAAATTCCCAAAGTTTTCCTCTTTTGGTCACCTAGTGACTTTCCAACTACATAGCCAAATACTCAGTGGCTAGAAGATTTAAAAACTACCAAAATTCACTAAGTTGTGTGCCAAAAATAAACAACTGAAAAAAAATGACATGAAAGAAAATTAAAACCAAGGAAGTGAACCAAGTTTGAGCAAATAAACTATTATTTCACACTTCAATCGTTTCACACACTATATTTAATTATACTCTTAAAGATTAAAAAATTAAACAAATTGAACAATCATCAAGGTATGAACTTGCAATACTTAAAAATCTCTTAATATAACTCCATATAATGTTCATGATTATACAAGTGATACTCTATGTGCACATGTGAATTTAAGAATTGACCGCTTCTAATTAGTGCGTCTAAATAACCCCCAAGTGCAAGGGTGTGCGGTGTAGCTTTAAACTCGGTGAGTCCGAGGTCGAATCCACAGGGAACCTAACATTAATTCTTTTCTAAGTTATTTGGGTTTAATTAATTTACTATTTTAATTTTTATTAAATGAAAAGATTAAAGGTTTGATTTGGTTTTGAAAGATAGTTTACAAAATAAAATAAGGCTAATAAACTAAATATAACAACTCAATAAAACATAAATTTAAACTAAAAAATTCAACACCAACTAATTAACTATTGAAAACTAATAAAATACTAAAAGCAGAATTTAAATTTAGTTTCAACAAGTCTAATGAATGCGTATTGATTTAGCTTACAAATTAGGGCAAATCCAATTTTTAGGTTGAATAGCAAAGATTACCTCGGATTGAAATCACATTTAGAATTAACAACTCGGTAAAGATTTTCAATAGAGATAATTTAAATAAAACGTTCCCTCAACCCAAAATCACGTTTAAGATAAATAGGTTGGTAAAGATCTTCAATAAAAATCCATTTGAAAATTAGTTTAGCTAAATCCGAAATCGCATTTAGGATAAACAGATTGGTAGGCATATTCAACAAAAACTCATTTGATTCGGATTAATTTTAATTTATTTCAAAAGTATTAAGAAAGTTTTAATCTTATAAAATTATCAGGGATTTCAGAGAATGTGATCAATTTTATAAGTTTTCAACAGCTTCTGTATAAATGAAAATTGAATCCGTTTAAATGTATTCAACCCTAGTTTTGGGTCCGCCCATCTTTGATGAGCAAAATCAATATAATCTCTTAATCTAACATTATAACAATCAAATAAACAAAATAATGAAAAAAATAGAGGAAGAGATACAAACTTCATAGATGAACTCATGAAAATGAATATGCAAACTTCAATACACAAACTTGAATGTACAAAAACTCTCCCTCTCTAAAAATCTCTATTCAGAAAATAGAACTAAAACTAAACTATATAAAAAAAACTTGTGTAATAAAACCTTCTCTGCCGAAATCCCCCTCCCTTTTTTATGTCAATCTTTATCTCTATATATATAAATTACATTAGATCGATTCTCCATATGGCATTCCGTAGAATTGCCAAAAGCAAAACAATTACTGCCTTTTTTTTTCCATTCGAAACTGCCATTCACGAAACTGTGATTTTGGATCTGTATGTGGAGGTGGTCTGGACCAGGATCAAATTGTGCCATCACCAAATAGAGACGTTGGAGCCTTGAAGAGATGATCCAAACCAAGGGTTGAGTGGTTGGGACCGCGGGAGAGAGGGTTGGGAGTGCATGGGTTGCGGTTGGGACCTCATGTCTTGCGGTTGGGATCGCACCTTGGGTTATTGTTTTGTCATTTTATTCAAAAACACAGCAATCCCGTTCCTCTCAAATCTTTTCTATTTTTTTTCCTCTCATTTAAGCTATTGTTCCTCCTCTATTTTTCCGCTATCTTCACTCTTTTTCATGCTTTTTCTGTATTTTCAAATATAAATAAAATTAAACTTCAAATATATATAAATAAAATAAAATTGCATGATATAAATCTAAATTATAGCTAAATGATTACACTTTTCTAGTGTAATCAAGAATCATCAAATCAAATACAATGAAACACTAAAATCATAAATGCAAAAAAAGAATGCTTTTCAAAGGCCATAGTTTGCAATTGGAAAACAATAAAATGAATTCAGCTACTTTCAACTTATATCTCTCATTTTTTTTCTTTTTTAAAGAGCAACCTAATGTGCAAGATAGCTTTTCACATGTTTATGGACACGCACCTATTCCCTTAAATCATCTTAACGCAGAGGCTGGTTATTTTGAGAAACAATATATCATTAAAGGGCTTTTCATTGGTCCCACCGGTAGCCATTTCCATGCTTCTACTTAAATGGCCCAATATACACAAATAAACAAAGAAGATTGATTACGCTTGAAAAAGGTAATCATAAATCTTGATTTCCATGCTAATACCAGTAATTTGTGTCATTATATATTTATTTTAGTTTAATTTTATTTATTTATATTAATTTGTTAATTTATGCATGTTTCAATAGAAAATACACTAAAATAGCTTGTTAGAACGAGGTAGATGCAATTTTAACATAAAAGGAGTTTAAGAAATTAAAAGTAGTCCTCAGCAAAGTTGTAGTGGACATCTCAAGCTTTTCAAAAAGTTATTATGAGACAAAATTTGAGTTCATTTGGGCCTTGAAAGATTACCTAAAAGTCATGGCTGGAAAGCTAGATAAATCATAATCTAGGATTTGGGGCATATCTTGAGTTTCTGGGGTCCAATTGAGATGATTCAAAAACCTAAAATCAAGTACAGATTCTTAGATACAACTTTTATGAAGAGTCCAAGTCCAAAAAAAGCCTCCATCTACTCCAAAATCAGCTTAAAAAGTTGCACAATTTGGAATTCTTCGGATGATTTAGCACGACACCCTGTCAATATTTTTGTCACAACTTTTCACTCACAACTCTAATTTATGCAATTCTTTTTGGGTTGGAAAGAATACTCAAAGAAATACAATTTTGATGTTGGGGCCAAAGATTGAATCTACGATCTAGACACCTTGTCGGGCTATCCAAACAATAGTAGCTATTAATGCATGATAAAAACTAGGTTTAGAGTTCCTTACATGCTCATAAATATATATTTTGTGATGGCAGCCGTAGGCTTTTCTCTGTATTTTTTTTTGATCTACATTTTTCATTAAAATAGATTAGTTTAGAGAGTTTTTGTTTAGTTTTTGGAGAGTTTTCGGATTGTTGCTTTTAGATTCAAGTTTAATTCATTGCGAAGAACAATACACGTTTCGTTTTATTCAATAAAATTTATTTTGTATTATCTTCTTGCTTGCTGTTTTATTATGAAAACTATGCTAGGCTAAAGTTATTATCTTGATCTAGCCATAATAATAAAGGGTGAATCATTGTAAATATTTTAATGTACTTAGATCGATGCATGTAATGTGAAAAGGTTCATGCATTGATTTACATTTTTCAAATTTTTAATTTATTCTCTTTCAAATACCTTCAAAAATGAAAATTCTTGTTCATATTATTTGAAATCCCTTAAAAGAGCTTTTGATTTTAATTTCATAAAAAGTTTAAATCAAGTAGGTCCAATCTGAAACCAATGATTAATGACTTAGAATATCTTCCGATTTCTCAATTCTTAACGAGATTTTAAAATCGTGTCTTGGATTTTAAAAGGGTTTTGCAAAAACATATTCCAATTTATATTTCCTCTTACGTGAAAGATGAATTGAGTAATAAAAACATATCGAACTATAAAATACTAGATTCACCCAAATTTAAAGATTAGATCAAGATCTTTAATTATCTTAAATGCGTAAGTTTATTGCTTTCATTGTTTTAATTTAATTTAATTTTGAATCTTTATTTTCTATTAAATAGAATAGAAGTAACTTAAATTCTTGAATTTTAGTTTAGTTTAATTTTTACAATTTTCTTTATTTGGTTATTAGTTAGTTAATCAACACTTTTTAAAATCTAAAACCAATTTTCCTTTCCTGTTTTTAAAAAGAAACCAATAAATGGAAGAACTTAGAAAACCCCAGTATTCAATCTCAAAGTTCCCTGTAGATACGATCTTGAACACACTAAGTAAAATTACACTGTACGCTCTTGTCCTTGGGAGTTTTTATAGACGTAATATTTGAAAGTGGTCAAAGATAATTCAATCTAGCACGTACAAAAATAGTGTGACATTACATGTAGGGGTTTTTATAGACGTAATATTTGGAGGCGGTCAAGTTTTTGGCATCGTTGCCAGAGAACTTTTGTTGTTTTGATTTGTTACGTCATTTTTAAGTTACTCTTCTACTATTTAAAAAAAAAAATCTTGAACATGGATTTTTTTCCTTATAATTCTAGTTCACTAGATACCACTCACCCACTTATTGGTTATTTAGGCAGCATTTATGCAATTGATTTTTGTTTAGATACCTTTTCTTGCTTTTGAAATTTCATGGGCTTAAACATGAGGACCCTAGGTCCATTTAGAAAATTGTAAGTCAGTTTGTTTCTATTGCACAAATGGTTACATGAATGACATTTTTGAGTATCATTTTTTCCCGTTATCATTATGCGAAGTGGCCTATAATTGGTGTTATACTGCTACTTGGTCCATTAATATTTGGGAAGAGTTACAAAATGATTTTATTGCAACTATTCTCCCCAATTTTCAAAACTTCACTTTTTTCTTTCAAATCAAAATTTTTATTTCAAGAAGGGTGAAGTATTTTATAAATGCTGGGAGAGATTTGAAAACCTTTTGGAAACTTTTCCAAGTCATGGACACAAATTAGGGTATATCCTAGACATATTATACAATGCTCTACCTTATGAGTTGCACTAGATGTTTGATAAAATATTGGGTAAGGAGTTTCTTGACCTCACCCCGGAAGAGGCATGGTCATTCTTTGAATTTGTCTATGAATACACTAGGCCACGAGAAAGACTTGAACTTAGTTTTGAACCTCATGCACTTGAAAACCACACCAACCTTTTCCTGCATGCTCCTACTTCGGTTAATTCTCATGATCCATCCTTAGAAAGTAGAGCATGTGTGGAGCCTAATTACTTGGGTTTTGCATGTCCTAACCTTGTTCCACTCACCAAGGGCCAGTCTGAGAAGCCCTGGAATTTTTGTCCTATTGAACCACTTGTTGCATTTGACCCTATAGGCATTGAGTAGGATTACCAACCCAATCATGTTCAGGATGATGTATGGAATGAGCCTCTTTCTCATTTTCCTATTGACTTTCCTATTCAAGAGACTTCTGTACCACCCACCAAGAGTCCAAGAGATATGTAGTTCTTTCCTACTACCGAGCTTGATGCTTAACCTACCCCAACCACCCCAAACCCTATTGAGAGTCCTTTGACTCCAATTGAGCATTTGAATGTCACATGGCCTGAGGAGCACATCATTGAGTCGGTTGACCTTAGTTCACTTCACTACACACCTGAGGTTAAGAGTGGTGCACACATCTTACCTCTTGACTTAGCCGCATCCCAAAATCTTACTACGGGGATTATGAGTGACTACAATGAGACTGACTATCACTGGAGGGAGGTAATAGACACAACATAAGCTCATATAGACGTTTTGGTGTCGAGAGATCATTAGAACCCACCATTTCCACATTCGTCGATTTCTTAGGTATCGAGAGACTGATTGAACCCAATATATCCATGTCCTTTCATACATTATGGCCACATCCGAGGTTTCATAAACCTCACTTGGTCGTTCATCCCTTGGTGTGTTTTACACCTGAGGAGCGTCCACCTTTGGTACTTTGGGGGCCCGAAAAGAACATCTTATTTCTTAAACCATTTATGGATGCGTGGGCTAGAAAGTGTGTTGGACAACCCTTTTCTTTGTTTCTTTTGTACATAGTAGATTAGATTTTTTTTTCTTTATTTTCATATTTTTTTTGTTAGTTTAGCTTTTCTTTTCTTATTTTCTTTTCCTTTATTTTTATTTTGTCTTTGTACTAACTCTCTTTCTTGTTTTATTTTTCTTTAATTTTTATTTTCTTCTAACATTTTTTTGTATAGTTTTTTTATTTTTTTCAAATAAAGAAGCTCTTGATGTAATATCTTTCCTGTCTCTTTTATTTAGTCTTGGACTTCCAAATTAGTACTTCATATATATAATTGCTATTGTTGGGTGCACTGTAGAATCTAAGTTGGGGGTACATCGGGTGATGCTTTAAATGGCTCGAATAATAGGTGCATGCTTAGTTTATTTTATACTTTATTCTTATTTGTGGCTATTGTTTCATGCTCAATATCATGCTCACTATTACACACTACGGACCCACATATGTTTCATGGTTCTCACATTGAGGACAAAGTGAATTTTAAGTTGGGGGTATGGTTCACATGATCGATTGATTTGATATGCATTAAATGGACAAAAAATTTTTTCAAATCTTGGGCAAATTAATGTTATCTTGACTTAGCATGACCGGACCTTGCATGTGCCTCTAAATTGGTTTAATGTTGTTATTAGTTATGAAAATAGTAAATGATTCGATTTCAATCTTGAATAAGGCACTTGATTCAAATTAAGTAAAAAATTTTCTAATGCATTTAAACCATTGAATGAAAGTGTGTTAAGGACTTGAGTTCATGAGATTTAGTCATTCAAGTATGCCAAGACATAGATGGAGACTTAAAACCCTATATTCTGTGAGCTTTTGAGCCTAACCTTTTGTTCTTCAGGGTTTTGTACTGATGTTCTACATGATTTCTTTGTCTCACTTTTCTTCAATAGCTTCATCACATTACTTTGCTTTGGTATTAAAAGTATAAGACACTATTTTTGATTTACATGTATGGATCAATGCCTTTAACAAACTGTTTTTAACCTAGAGAGTGATGTTAGGCCATCATTCTTGCATTTGGAAACTTGTGACTTTTCTTTGATTATATTACCTTTGAAGCCACTTTGAAGCCATTGAAAAAAAATAATATATGAAATTTCTTGTTTTAGCCACATTTTTTACCTTTAGCCATAGATATATAGGTGAACCAACCCTTGTATGTCATGGGATACTTGTGCAAAAATTGTAATAAGATGTACAAGGGAGGAGCTTGTAATTGGAAAATGTTGTGGAGCAAAAGGAAAATTTTGAAAAAAAAATAGAAAGAAAGAAAGAAAAAATATAAGATATAGCATTTCATAAGTTCATTATTATCAGTCCCATGAAAAAAATAGAACAAAAAAATAAAACTTCAATATTTGGCATTCAAGAAGTTAAAAGGAGAAAAACTAAGAAATACTTCATTGCACTATCATTATAATCCTTATACATGCACTTTAATTTTTCCCATTCTTTATTTGTCTAACCAATACCTCATGGCCAAGTTACAACAAAGTAAAGACTTAATGGACTTTAGGTGAAAGACACTTATAAGAGGATTGATCTATTTCATGTGATTGATAGTAGTTTTCTTATTTATGCATTAATACATTTCATTCATGAAATTATGCAACACTTTGTATCTTAATTCTTTCAGTCACTTCTTGATTTGGGTTTACTACACTTACTTGATATTGTATTCCTGCAAGAACCATGAGAGTACCCTTCATAAATGATTTTATTTGAAAGCGAATAATTGTGTGAGATTTGAAATTGAGGCCACAGTCTTTTCAGTGCACTTGGTGACTAAGATGAATGAATGACGTGAATTGGTACACTTGAAATTAAATGGTTGAGAGTTGGGTGAGTTTAATATGTATTGAGAGGTTTTATGCACTTTTTAGATTTTGTCACTTGTTCTTTATTAAGATTGAACAAGGAATTGTTTGATTGACTTATATTATACACTGATCTAATTTAAGAATTTTGTGGGTAGATTCACTATAAACCCTCACGAGACTTCACTCGTCACTAAGGAGAACCTAGAGCTTTAAAAGGCTTTCTACACGTAGCTAAGTGCAGTCGTGTTTCTAACGAAAAGGGAATATAGGATTTTAGTTTTTTTTTTTTTAAGTTTTTACGATTTCATTGCTCGGGACTAGCAACGTGTAAGTTGAGGAGTGTGATTACACTTGAAAAATATAATCATAAATCTTGATTTCCATGCTAATACTAGTAATTCGTGTCTTAATATGTTTATTTTAGTTAAATTTTATTTATTTATATTAGTTTGTTTATTTATGCAAGTTTCAATAGAAAATACACTAAAATAACTTCAAATATCTTCCAATTTTTCAATTCTTAACGAGATTTTAAAATTGTGTCTTGGATTTTGAAAGGGTTTCACGAAAATATATTCCAATTTATATTTCCTCTTACGTGAGATATTAATTGAGTAGTAAAAACACATCAAACTATGAAATAATAGATTCACCTAAATTTAAAGATTAGATTAAGATCTTTAATTATCTAGAATGCGTAATTTGATTGCTTTTATTGTTTTGATTTAATTTAATTTTGAATCTTGCTTTTCTATTAAATAGAATAGAAGTAATTTAAGTTCTTGAATTTTATTTTAGCTTAATTTTTACAATTTTTTTCGTTTGGTTATTAGTTAGTTAATCAACACTTTTTAAAATCCAAAACCAATTTTCTTTTCCCGTTTTTAAAAAGAAACCAATAAATAGAAAAATTTGGAAAACCCAAGTGTTCAATCTCAAAGTTACTTGTAGATACGATCCTGGACTCACCAAGTAAAATTACACCGCACGCCCTTGCACTTGAGAGTTTTTATAGATGTAATATTTGGAACCGGTCAAAGATAATTCAATCTAGCAAGTACAAAAATAGTGTGACATTGTGCTTAGTAAGAATCAATCTTATGTTTTAACAATTTAGAGAATCATAAGCTTAACAAAGAACACTCAATGTGTTATAAGAAAAGAAATTAAGTAAAGCAAGTAATACATTAATGCTGTCCAATCCATTTAATCTAAAATTTCAAGAGTTAAACAGATAACAGTATATGATAGATAAAATGTGAATCAAAAAATTTATCATGCTCCTTTTTAGTGCAAGATACCCTTCTTTTTTAAATAAAAACTATTCTAAGCAATAGAGCACACACCTAAGAAAGTTCAAAAGAATTCAAACTTAAAGTGTTAAAAAGACTTAAAAAATTAGTCAAAAGGGTGCCAAATAGAGAATACCTTGAGTGGTTGGATTAGATAGTTGGGTTGATGCCTTCATGAATGCCTTTGGAGCATTGTTTGATTATTCATCCTTTGAATCACTTACTCTAACAAAAATCCCAGTCCCCGCTTGTCTGTAGCCCCTTGTTGAGAACCCAAGATTTCATGTAGATCTTTTGAGCATTTGCTCAACTTCTCTTAAAGTTCATGCAGTTCACTCTAAATTTCCTTAAGCTCTTCCTTCTTCTTCTCTTCTAATACGTCCTTGAGTACTTCAGCGATGTCATTTAAGCTATCATACTCTACCTTAAGTTTGTGTAAGGAGTCCTCTACTTCACAGTGTTGAGTAGTAAGGCTTTCACATTAGCTAATAAAAGTCTTATATTCCTTCTTCAAGATTCGACCTACGACTTTCAACCTGTTATTTTCTTTGACTAATTTTTGGATAATTTCAATTAATTGAGTATTTTCTTCATCAAAATTAAATTCATCATTATTAGAAAAAGAAGAAGAATAATAACTTGAATCAATATTTGAAGACTCCCTACTATTAGCAAAAATATTTTAAAAAGATCTTGACTTACCTACATCCTTAAAAATTCAGTAATACCTAATAAGTTCTTCTCATCTAGAAAAGTCATAAAGGCACTGAAGTTGCTAGAGTCATCATCCTCAAATTCTAATTTTGTAAACTCTTTATCAGAATCACCCCAAATAACACTAAAGCTCTTTTTAGATTTTTTTATTCTTCTTTCGATTAGGGCAATCATAAGAGATGTGACCATAGCTGTGACACTTGAAACATTGAATTCCTTTACTTTTGAACCTTCTTGTTTACTTTTAGCATCCTTACTAGAGTTGGAGGATTTACCTTTCTTCTTGGATTCGTTGAAAGAATTCTTCTGTGAAGGATTAAACTTCCTTGCCCACCACTTTTGAGTGAGAGTCTTCAATTTCTTAACAAGAAAAGTAGTTTTCTCATTCTCAAAATATGAGTTGTCACAATCCACCAAACTTTCAACTTTTTCTTTGATTGCCTTAAAAGCCATCCATTTAGACTATTTGGGTTTAATGACGTTAGCTTCAAAGGTTTGAAGAGAGCCAACCAAATCTTCCAATTTCATCTCATCTATGTTTCATATCTTTTCTATGATTGTTACTTTTGATTTATAAGATAAAAGAAGAGATTGAAGAAGTTTTCTAATGATTCTAAGGTTAAGGATAGGCTCACCAAGATTAAAGCAAGCATTCATAACATCAATCAGCTGTCTGTAAAAATGATCAAAGGTTTCAAACTCTCCTATCCTCAATTTTTCAAACTCTATGGTAAGTTGTTGTAGCTTTAATCTTTTTACCATAGGATTTTCTTCATGTGTCAGTTATAAAATTATCTAGCCTCTTTGGCACTTTGGCAGCTGGAAATCCTTCAGAACTCATTAGCAAAAGCGACTGCAAGAATTGTGTTGATTGCCTTGAAATTGTATTCAGCACTCTCTAATTCTTCCATGGTCTAGAGATCAATGGACTTATTTTCTTCCTTACCTTTGATTTTGATAGCAGGAGGGCTCCAACCTTTTTGAATTGCATTCCAAATTTTGACGTTCATCGATATTTAGTACGCTATCATACAAGCCTTCCAATAGCAGTAATTAGAAGAGTCGAACCATGGGGGATGAGTGCTCGAACCTCCTTCACGTGGTGGATCCATTGATACTAGCTTTTTAAAATCACGCTTTTGAAAGTATGAAAACTAGAATAGGCAAACCTGTTCTGATACCAGTTGAAAAAACATGTGAAGCATAGAACTAATAGATCACACAACCACAATGCAGAAAATTGAAAGCACATAGGGATTTTAACATGGAATACCCAAATTGGGAAAAGCCACGAACTTCTTTCATTATATAAGTCGACTTATAAAGTTACAACCACAAAGCTACCTAATTGACACCCCCTCGATCCCTTGTGTTGAAGGTTTGCTCGTATTCAAATGATGAACCATCACTAACGGAAGACCATTCTTCAACCTCTAAAGATCACAAACACAGATGTGTAAAGTTTTTAGCCAAGTGTAGAAGAGAGAACTTCTTGAAACAATGTTGGAGACTTGTATTCCTGTTCTCTGTAATCAGAAACCCTCACTTAAGACTTCTTTAAATAGAGCAGCTTTTGAAACCTCAGAAAATTGCCAAAGATCTACTAGTTTCTAAAGCAGAGTCAGTGTCTCATTGGGTAAGCATGCCGGTGAGTTTGTAACCACCTTGAAATCTAATCTCTTTTAACTGATGAAGTATCTAGCAAGTATTCCAACAAAACTAATAAGCTTGCTAGCGAAAAAGCTCTGTTCTTTACATTGACAATGTTTTACCTAATGAGCTTCCATGCAAGACATACAGTGACGTATAGAATAATCACCACATTGATACTGTGCAAAAATGTGCAGAAAAAATCTCATTAGCAATCTCGCTGGGGTGAGCTTCTCAATGATCTTCCAACGACTTCCCATCAAGGTAGTGCTGAACTCCATTTCACTCGAAATTTTATGAACAACATTCCTAGACCCTGACTATTTGATTCATGTACTTTTGGTGTTACAAAATTTTTAAACCTATACTGTCAAAACCCCAACCAATTACCTAAAAGTGTAAGTTTGAAACCATTATTTTGCTCACTAAGTTATGAATTATAAAAGCATACCTAACAGTTACAAATAGTTGGAAAATTATTGAGACTATTTGGTCAAGGTTAAATTTCATCTGTTGTTATTACTATTTGATCAATCTGTTTTCGTCCCAAAAAAAAAATTAGTCTTTTTTTTAGTTTTTTTTTTTTTTTTTAATATGAGCTTTCATTAAAATTTATTTTTTTGACAATTTTTGTGCATGATATTATAATCATAAAAAATAGAAAAATTTAGTTATGGATTAAAAAAATACTTTTATAATTGAATTTTTATATATGTACAAAGATTGGTTTTTGGAAGTGTTAATTTTATATTGTTTTGATTGATGCAAATAATATATTTAATAATTATAAAAAATGTAATCAAGGTACCATTTGAAACTTCAAATTTTAGCAACTTCTGATATTTTTTGCCAAAAGTTAATATTTGTAATTTTTGGTAGTTAGGTGAAACAAGTAACAATTTTTAACAATTTTTTACTATTTCTGAGTATTTGGTAAAATTTTTGACAACTTTTAGCAATTTTTTGTAACAATTCACTTAAGCAACTTATTGTAACTGAGTAGAAAAGTGACAAAATTTGGTGTTTTACGAAACAGCCAAAAAGTGACTTTTGGTAATTTTCACTAAAAATTGGGTTGTCAAACAATACCAAAGTTTTAGTAAAATATATATATAATAAAAAATTATTTTTTGGCACCAAAATTGAGCTTAAATTTCGCGTTGAATAATGATCATGATTGATTGTCCTTAGAGCGCCTCTCTCTCTCTCCAAATTACGAGGCGCTTGGATGGCAAAAAAGTATTAAAGAAGTACAAAAAATTGATGTAAAAGTAATATGTGACAAATTTTGATTAAAAAAGAATTAGTAATTTTTTTACAATTTTTTTTACTAAACACCCCCAAGTTTAGCCCCCAAGAAGAGTGCTCACAACCACAAAAAGAAAGGTTATGATGTGCGCCATGAAGAGACAAAGTCACCGTATTAGTCTCTCATCATGGATCTCTCACATTAACCCATATTAATTAAATTATTGCAATTTAGTCAGAGAATGAGCCACTTGGGGCCCTACTTTATCCCCTCAAACAATCCCCCTTAAAATATACAAAAATTCTACCATCATCGCTCTTTTATCCCACACCAGTTACCACTCGCCTATTTTTAATTGGTGACTACCAGTAGTGAATGGTGTATTTTATTTAAAATCATCACAGTCGCAAGATGTTACCTCCTATTTGAAAATTAATAGTGAAAATGTGAGCAGTGATTGGTGGGGGATAAAAGTGCGATGGGGGTAACTTCATTATAAAATATAAAGTTCAAATTTCATTTAAAATTTAGGATTTTTCTCTTTCATTTTTAATATTTAAGGACACAAAATTTAAATTAATTGTAATAGTTATTTTGATTACTTAATGGTATTTAATATGTTAAGAAATTGACAAGTGAATATTTAACTTATGGAAAAGAAAACAATAAAACTAACGGCTTGTTTGGAATATCGAAAATTATCAAAAAACTCTGAAAAACTTCATAATTCTCTACAAAACTTTCTTACCTCGAACTATGTGAATCTCTATAAATCTATATATATTTACAAATCCTAACAAATTTCAATAACATTTCTGCAAATCCCAATAACATTTCTACAAATTTCAAAAAATTCTAACAGAAAAGTCAAAAAGTTTCTACATAAATACGTTTGAACGGAACTAATTTTATTTATTTTTTGTGGTTTGTGATTTACACTCAAAATGCCAAAAAGTAATCCAAACTACATTTTATCTGAACTTTTGTAGCTCCAAATACCCCCCAAAATAAAAATATAAATATAAAATAAAAAAATACCAATTTTTTTCACTACACTACTGAGAAAGGAACTTTTAGCGTCCACCAATAATGGTGGCCAAGAGGCGGTCACTAATAGCTTAACAACCACAAACATATGAACGGCAAATATTGGATCGCTCAAGACTTTTAGTGGCGAATGCTAAGCAATGGCAACCACCAAACAACTCTTTATGGGGAAATATTGGCGGCACCTTTTAGCGATAGTCATTTTTATTTTTATTTTAGAGACTATCAAGGTGGATGCTAATGTTTGGTTTTTAAATTTTTTGTAATAATTTTATAATATACTTTTAGCAACCATTAGTAAAGCATTAAAAGTAGTTTTCATTTTTTAATTTTTTCACTATTTTTCGAATTCTATACTTACAAATATAAATACTTACACCCAGTATATATTCAGCAACAAATTTTTACAAATCTCCAAATTAATAGATTGAGAATTCATAATAATTAATATTACCTAAAAGTATAATAACTTTAATTACAATAATTAGTAATAAAATTATTAGTTAAAATATAATTATTACATCTAGAAAGTTTAAGTTTAATATTCTATTACATAAAATTAATAAAAATTCTAAGTCAACGATAATCATTATTTTCATATAAGATAATCAATTCGATCATTGATAGATAAATATCTGAATCAAACTTCTTAAATTTAATTAGGTCAGTTCAAAAATCAAATTTTGACCAAATTATGCACAATCTTATGTGGTTATGCAAAAAATATCGTTGAGAAAATATAGACAAATTTGTCAATAAATTTTGTATTAAGCTTATTAAAAAATGCAAGAACGTTTTATTTTAACATGAAAAAAAAGAGTAAAAATTTTCTTTGATATATCATATACTTTCATATATCAATTTTTGTAGAATTTTTTTGAAATTTTATCTGCGATTGTCTAAAATAAATCACACAGACTGTTAAACCCCGTGTTCCATAACCTATGGGGTGAGTTAATAAACCCCATGCAAGCATCATAATCAGCCATAATACTGACCAGAGCCGCATAACCACTGTGGGGCAAACGCATGTGATAAAATAATAAATTGTACAAAAGAAGTCTCAATCAAAATCAGGCAATTAAGCTTTATTATAATACTCAAAATATAATATTTAAACCAAACAACTAGTACAACCATATCAAAAAAACAAGAAAACAAACAAAACTATATCTGTTTCTTTGGGAGAATCCAAGTGTGCTATCAATCCAAAACACTCCCTAAAACATGGTAGGTTCCATTTATATTTCGAGTTCTGCACCTGCAACAAAATGTATAGAAATGTGAGCACTAAGTCTATGAGTAACCACGCTGCTTACCTAGGCAGATATAATATGCAGCATGAACCTATCATGATACTACCATGTAAGGAATATCAGTAACAACTTAATACTCATAAAAACATCATCATATCATAATATTTGATACCACAAACCATTTATCATGTATAAATCCCTGACAGTCCAAATATGTTCTTATTATCTTTATTTATCCGTTTATTATCATCACAACACAACACAACACAATACACCAGAGATGGATACTCTACAAGATTGACTCATGATCAGCGAGCGCAGCGCAAACTAGCTTTGGCTTTTATGAGTTAATTACCTAATGAAACTGATAAACCGAATCGGCACTACCTCGTTTATGAGCTTAGGCTTAAATATCGCAATGCATCTCTACGTTATTGTTTACAAATCAATATCCAAGGGACATGATACACCCATACCAACATCATATTGTAGGTTTCTACCCCACTGACATGAAGACCAAACACTACACAGATTTAGCAAATTTCAACCTATGCATATCTCGTACTCAAATCATATTTTTTATTTGTATCTGCTATTCCTAAATTCAACTCACACATCATATTACTTTTATCATCTTTCTCGTATAACTTTAACAATTTTAATAACTTTAGTTCAACAATATCACATATCAAATTCTCATATCAAATTAAAACATCAATCCATACAAAGCATTAATGCATCATAATATCAATCAAATATCCGAACTCCTCGAGATGCGAAATAATTCTCCTCAAATCCCATCCACGACTAACTCTTTTAAATCATTACTTTTAAGTATACAATTCCTACCATAAACACATCCGAAATAATCCCTTTAAATCACTTTCTATCAATTTTTAGCTTATCGTCCTTTATTATTATATTTTTTCTTGAAAAATATTTTATTTTCTTAATACACTATTTTCAAAAATAAAACAAAAAGAAATTAAATATAATTTAATTATTTTTTTGAAATCCCGATTTTTGAAACCCAATATATAAAATGCCTTAAATTCTTTTATTTCCAAAAGTAGGATTCAAAAATTAAATAATTTTCAAAAGAACTTTGTAGATATAAAATAATAATATTTATTCATTATTTTTATAATTATTATTATTGTTTATTTCTCAAAATATCATTGAATTTTTTTCACCCCTACTTATTTTCAAAATAAAATAGAAAATAGAATACTTTTTCAAAGGTAGGTACAAACATGAATGTAAAATAATATTTATTTATTATTTATTTTTATTTCTTCGTAGCATCATTCTTATTCTCAAAATGAACTTAAAGTATTACTAACTACTTTTTTTTAATATAACATATTATCTCTAAAAAAAATAAAAAATAGGACTAACTTGCTTTCAAAGGTAAAATTTCTGAATATAGAATATAAATATATATAAAGCGTTTATGATACTCACTTAATGCCCATTTACCTATTAATGAGAAATCTAAACCCAGTTTGCATCATCTTCTTTGTTGTATGTTCATAGATTTATAATATGTATATATACTGTAAGTAAATTTTCCACATCATCTCTTAACTTATCTAGAAAGTATTTTATATCATTCTTAAAGCAAACAAAATACAATAATGAGGAAAAGCACCCATCCTTACCTCTGTTTTGTCAGACAAAAAGGAAAAAGAAGCAGTAGGTTGCCAAAAGTTTCAGAATGCTAATAAAATTTAAAACGATCAATCCTTTCTTCCTAGTAGCAAACTAACAGTTCGAACAAATTCAAAACCATGTTATTGAAATCTTGGAAAATTAATTGACCCAAAGAGGGTTAGAACCCAACCTATTAAACTTAGCTTTCTCTTTCTAGTTTATTGGTATTGCACAAACCTATATGTAAATAATATAAATATTCACCTCTATATATATATATAACCCGAGGGAGAGATAGGGACTTCGGGAGGAAGAAATCCACCAAGCTAAGCTATACGCATGACTCACCAAGCCTAGGAACCTTAGAATTGCAACGTGTGAGGACCACCGAACAATCGATCAAGATTGATTGCCTTCTGGTTTCTGCTGGAATCTTTCGTTCGACTCCCCAACTGATAAATTTTTTTACCTTAAATCAAAATTCAACCCCCTAAACTTATCAATATCTTATCATCATCCACCCTTTCACGTCATTAAGCACAAAATAGTAAATTTGAAGAATGCGTGCTAGGGATAAAATAATAAATTGACAAATCCATATCAAAACGGAGGTCACTTAACTCGTAGACTTAACTGTCGGTTAAGTCATTAGAGTTATGAGTCAGATAAAAGTATAAAGGACATAGTATCCTCAAGATAAGCCTATAACACTACTAATCAGAATCAACTTTGGATTTGACTTTGCAAGATGCTCATGGAATCCTCACAGGATGCTCACTCTGAGTTGTTGGAAGAAGCCGAGGCTTCTTTTTTAGAAATTGGTTGCACGGAATCCTCACTCTAAGTTGCTGGAAGACCCTTCCTGCGAGGCACATGGTTTTTTTCTTCAGACTACTTTTGAAAACCCTACACATCCCTATTTGCTCTGCTTATACTTCTGGACGCACCTAGGGTTTACACAAGAGAGAATAATCTTCAAAAAGTGCACTGGGTTGATCATTTTTTCTCTCAAACACAGCTAAAACTTTGTGCGTGTGATTCAAAGGAGTTTGAATCTTTGTGAGTTGAGAATTCAGTAAAGTTGCTGAGGATTTAGTGGTCATGTCTTTGAGAAGTTGAAGGGCATTCACTTGGGAGGAGGAGTCGGGCAAAGTCAACAGCACAGAGTTGAGGAGTCGAGTTTATTACGATATTGAGTTTGTAATTAACATTTTACATAGTGAAAATTTTTAAAGTTTTTCCTTGATTAGGGTTTCTTTGTTACATTTGTGCCTTCTATATTTTATATGTTTTGTTGTGATTGGAGTGTGGATTTTCTAGCATACAAAGTACAAAAATTTCAATTAGTATCAGAATGGGCATGTTTAACCTTGAAAAATGTGATCCCGCATATAGATAGATGGATCCTCTAAGAGAAGATAGTTCAAACACCAAATCACCATGGTTTGACAGATCAAACTATGTCTACTAGAAGTTCAGGATAAAGGCTAATCTCATATCCCAAAACTATAATGTTTGGCTTGTTATTATCAATAGGCGATATTAATTAATAAAATCTTTAGTGTTTTTTTCCTCCAGTTAACTTTGACACTTGAAATATTAATTAATTTAGTAAAATTTAATGAATTTTGTTAATTTCAGAATATAATTCAAATTTTAAAATATTATATATTTAATTTTAACTATAGAGAGGTGATAGATAACCTTAAGCTCATTACCCAAAACTTTTATTAACGCAAAGGGTTAATGAAAATCGAATAATAATTTGTTAGATTTGTGACTCATCTAGACACACAGGAACACATAAAAGGTTAAGAGTTGCAGGGTTTAACCCGTTTAGGAATTCTACTCCATGCAAGTTTCTAAGTCCAGTTCTGGTTGGGCTTCTCATTCCTATATATTTGAGACGTGTTGTACATCAGAGTTAAATTCAGGTTAGGGTCTTGAAAAGTTAGGGTTGAAAGAAAAGTTAAAAATTGGTGACATGGTTGTCTAAGGTTCTTTAAGATTCTCTCATACCTTTCTTATAATTTCTTACTCCATTGTTGAAGTTTTTTATAATTTAAAATCAATTTTACTGAATCCGTGAATATAAGCAAATTATCAAATTACGTAAATCTTGTATTCTTCCATTATGTGATTTTTCTTGTGTTCAATTGTTTGTACGGTTGTATGCATAGGTCTGTTTGGTTTGGGTTTGTACCTAACCCAAAACTAAATCGATTTTTCGATTCTTGAAAATTAGACCCAAAACCAAACCAATTTCAACTTGAAACTGAACCAAACCGATCCAAAAATATCAGGTTGGGTCAGTTCAGTTCAGTTTAGTTTTCGAGTTAATCTAAATCAAATTAAATTGGGTCGGTTTCAGGTTAACCAAATTTATTTATTTTTAAATCCTAAACATTCAAATAAATAATATATTATATGTTAATATAATACTATAAATATTATATTATATATAATCATATATTTTATACATATACATCAACAGTAGTAGCTATTGCAATAAAATAGTAGTTGTATATTTCAATTTAAAAAAAAAAACTGTTATATATATATATATATATTACATAATAATATGAATATTATATGATATATTATATGTATTTAACTATTATATTTTTCGGATTGATTTCGGGTTCCTTAGGGTTGGATTATTTTCGGCTCGATTTTGATTTGGTTTGATTTTTTTTTTTTTTTTTTTTTTACTAACGCGAGAGTTGAACCAAAAATATCAGGTTGTTATTTTTTTAATCTAAATTTAAACCGATTTTGATGTAGACCTAAATCAAACTAAACCGAAATGGTCGAATTGATTCGGTTTTCGATTTGTCTGATTTTTTTGTGTACCCCTAGTTGTTTGTTTTTCATTATTTATCAGATAAGATGATTCAGGTTTTCAACAATAATATGATCTACGTGTTTATGAGGCTAATGGATTATATATTTTGTTTCCAATTCATCAAACCCAATTTTTTGTGATAAGGTAAGAAAGAATTGATGTTTAGCAAAAGAGCGCTGCAAAGTTCAGTTCAATTAATTACCAAAAAAAAAAAGGTTCAGTTCAGTTTAAATGGGCGCACAACAATCAGCCACGTGATCTGCAAAGGTAAACGTTCGGAATCTAGTAATAAAAATATTCTTAAAGGATTAAATACAGTATTTAGAGCCATAAATGAGCCAAATGATTTAAATTTGACTCGTATTTAATTTACTAAAAATTTATTTAAGATCGTCTTGGATTTAGATCAAGAAAATAAACATAATTTAGAGCTTGTTAATTTTTTTTAAATTCAATATTCAAAATCTACTCAATAAGCTAAAGTGGAGCAACTTTTTAATCACAATTAATTCAATTAAAAATCATTTAAAATTAGCTCGAGAACTAAATGAGCCAATCTTAAACTTATTTTAGAGCACGATGGAGTTTTCAAGTGAAACTTAAATGCTTAGGTGGCATTTAGGTTGTATTTTTATTTTTTATTTTTTGTTTACATTTTTTATGTTTTATATTTTGTTTTTTAAGATTCATATTTTAAGAATATAAAAAATAAATTTGGTTTAATATTTTTTACTTTTCGTGTTTTGGACTAAAAAGACACAAAACAACTTTTGAAAATTTTATATTTTATGCGTAAACTCGTTTTTTATTTTTTAAAATAAGTTTTAAAAATAGGAATGACTAAATATATTTTAAACTATTTTCGTTATTTTTAAAAACTGTAAGGATCCAAAATAAATTTACCAAATGAACTTTAATTATTCTAGTACTTTAAAAAACAGGGTTATTTGGACATTTAGCTTAATTTCATATATATATCATATTAAATATATCTAGAAATGTCGTTGCGTTACATGTAATCTAACTCATGTTATAATTGTGACATATGGCGCTTAATTATAATTATCTTAAAAAATTTATTTATATGTTAATTTTAAATGTAATTATCTTAATTTATAATTATATTATTTAGAAGGAATTGAAATTGTATGTAATTACCACTTATTCAAAATTTTACTCAAATTAAAGTTTTCATGAATATCACTTGATATTTTTATTTAATTTACATTTTTATTTATCATATAACTTTTAATTTTTTTTATTTTTTCTAAATTTTAATAAATTATAATTTCAAAGATAATAAATCAAATCTTATATATCTTATTAGATCAATCCTTATAAGATTTTAATTCATACCCAACTTAAGTATTATCTTTATTTTTTTAATCCTTTTTGAACATATGAGAAAGAATAAATTTTATATAAAATTATTAAATTTCATAAAGAAAATTATAGAATTAGAATATATAATTATTTAGTCAAAATTTTATTCCTTATTCTAATTATAATTTAATAAAATGTTTATCATAATTTTTTTTAATATTTCCAACGATTTCTATAATATATAAATAGTTACTTTGTTATTTTTTAAACTATTTGCATAATAAGAGTATTAACAAATAAAATAAAAGATAAATTCTTTCCTAATTTATAATAATGTAATATTAAAAAAAAATAGAATTGTATGTAATACCACTTATCACAATTTTATTTAAAATTAAATTTTCATAAATATCACTTAATTTGTTATTTAACTTACACTTCTACTAATCATATAACTTCCTAAACTTTTCATCATTTTTATATATTTTAAATAAATTATTATAAAAGGTAACAAAATCAAATCACTTCTTGTCAGATAAGTCCATATAAAAATTTAAACTCATATACATTTCTCTATTTGTTATCATAATAATAGTTAAATTTTATTTTATTATATAAATTTAAAATTACAATTCAATTCAAAATTTATCATCATCGTATCTCATTGTGCTTTGATACTTGAGATAAAATAAAAATTAAATAAATAATTTTTTATAATTATCCAATACATTTTTGTTTAAATTCTAGTTTTTCAAAAAATATTTAAATTCTATTTAAATTCTACATTAATTATTATGTTAATTTATAATTATTTAATACAATTCTATTTAAATTCTAATCATTATCCTATATAACCACAACCATATAAGTTTGGCATACAGCCAATTTTCAAGAATGCATCTTGGCACAATCAATAATGAAGCCAGAATTTCAACTTAGGCGAACAATTTATTTAGGAAGAATGAATTACCTTGACGGTAAATTGTGAATAAATAAAGAATTTTATTTATTTATTTATTTTACAGTAAATTATATGTTCTTACTTTATTTTATGATATTCGTATAAGAATTAGATTTTTCTTTGAAATCTTACGTTATAACAATTTTATGTCAATTACCCAAAAAAAACAAAAAAATAAAAACAATTTTATGTCGAGAAATTTAGACGCTGTCAAATATTTGGGTAGTTTATCAAGTCGAAGCTAAGGAGTTCAATCTTGAAGACCCAGAAAGTGAGAGTTTTGGTTCTTATTTTGGTTAGTAGTTCTATTTAATAAATTAATATTTTTAATCAATTAATTGATTATTTCATTATTTTTATTATTATTCAGTTGTCCCAACGATGCACTACATATATAGCATACATAGAGGTTTTCAATAATTTTTTATTTGTTTAATTCTCTATTTCTTCGGTATTTAAATGTACATTTATGTGATCAATATTTTAGTTTATTTTGTATGTGTTATTTAGTTAAATTTTTATAATAAATATTACTTTTAAATTTATGTTTACAATTCATTTATTTTAGCATATGATAATATAATCAATTTAATTATATAATGTAATAAATTCATTTACCGTACAAATTTAATAACTAGTGTGTGTATATATATATATATATATATATATGAGAGGTGCTATGAAAAATTACCTTTCAAAAAAAAAAAAAAAAAAAAACTATGAAAAATTATGTGCTGCTTATTATTTGATATTTTAGAATACAATTAAGTTTTCAATTCAAGTTCAAATCTTTAGGTGGCGTTTGGTTTATTTTTTTATTTTTATTTTTTATTTTTCATTTTTCATTTTCATTTTCTATTTTAAGAATCTCAAAACAAAGAAATAGAAAATGCTCTATTTTCATTATTTTGAAATTTTTCTTATTTTAGATTAAAAACATTCAAAATAACTTTTTGTCATTTTTCATTTTATGTGTAAACTTATTTTCTACTTTTGAAAACAAATTTTAAAAATACAATGACCAAATGTGTTTTGAGCTTTTCCTTTGTTGTCAAAAGCATAAAATGAAATATGAATTCAAAACAGAAAATAAAAAACAAAAATAAACAATGAAAAATAAAAAAATAAACCAAATAAACCCTTAAGTATTCAAATACTTTAAAAAGAAATATGATGATTTGGTGAGGCAGCGAGAACATATACATACATATATATATATATATATATATATATATATATACATATTTTCACGAGGGATGATGTGAAAAGTTGTACTCATGTGACTGCTGGATCTTTTGCTCATCTGCGTAGGTCATAACGAGGCCCACAAATATGTGAGGACTAACGTAGCGTCCGCCTTACTTGTTTCAATTTAGAGGCAAAATTTGGGCCATTGCCTTGGCTCGAGTCAAAGATAAACAAATAAACATTGGATTGTCTGACTCCGGCAAGTGCGGAAGGAATGAAGGCCTCTTCACTCGTATCCCAAGCTCAACGCCTAGGGCCCTAGACCGAGACCAAGCTCGAGTTCGAGCCCAGTCCTTTCTTGAATTACCGGCTTAAGGTGTTTAGAGTAACAAAAAAATGAGATAAAATGAAATAATATGATAAAAGTTATGAATTCATAATGCGTGTAATAAAATAAAAAATGAATACATTTTAAATATTTTCAAAAATTTTAAAAAGATTTTAGTGTTCCAAACGTATCCTTAGTTGAAACTTTCGTTTGGCTGTCCAACCCAACCCAACATTAGAAATTCCTTTGAAAGCATCTACAAGCCCACAATACACAATTACTTGATGTTCAATAATATATCATCCATAAGCTTTAATCGGAACTAAAATTTGCATCATTCTAATCTTTAAAGCGTATGAGGCAGGTAAAAAATTGAGTTAATATATTTGTATCACTCCAATCCTTCAATTTTGACTAATAGTAGCTGCTTTCTTGTCAAAAAAAAAAAAGAAAAGAAAAGAAAAGAAAAAATAGACTAAATAAATAAAAAAAAAAACTTGTGATGGACAAATTGTGTGAATTCTAAAGAAAGAGGAGAACTAGTAATTTTAACATGTTGGGGCCGTGAATGGGTCATGTGATATATAGGTTAAAGTCAATTATTTCAATTAACGGATTCATTTTCTTAAAGTTTAAATTCGATTTATCATAAAAAATAGCATTCGAGCAATTTGATTCAAATACAATTTCAAGTCAAGTGCTCGAGTAAGGTGATTCAAGCATAATAAATATATTACACATTCAGGCAAGTGAATATCACGATACCAAATTAAACAAATAAAAAAAAAGTTTTAAATATGATGTTAGAACAGCTACTTCACCCAACAAATCAATTACTTGGGTTGCATAGACCTTTTTTTTTTTTTTTAATAAGGGGAGGGAGAAGGTTCAAACTCGAGTCATGAGCAGGTAAAAGAGACTCTTAACCACTGAAATTTTTTTTTTTTGTAAGTACTTAACCACTAAGTTACAAGTCACACTTTACTTGGGTTACATAGATGTTGGGAAGGAAAGGAAAAAAAAAAAAAAAAGAAAGAAGAAGAAAACTCCTATGAGTAAATTAATTTAAAAAATAAATAAATTATACCTTTCAAGATAACCCCTGAAACTATTTATGGAGAAATTTAAAAACTAACCGTTATGATAGTGGGTAGTAATAATTGTGTGATTTTTTGAGACTTGATTGCATAATAATCACTCAAAGTTAGCTATCATGTAATTATCGCGAAGGGCGACCTTGACTTACGGGGCCGACTAATATATTTGTCCCCCAATCCGGCGTTTTATTGCTTTTGAATTGAAGTAATATATTTGCCGGCTATTCGTTCATTGTGCGCAATCCATGGATCCAAAACTATAAGCACTGCGCAGGGCTCGATTCAAGTTGGCTTGACATCTTTACGTGGTCTCTCGTGATTAAGGTTTGAATTTAATTGCCATTTCTATTTATTCTTCCTATTCAGGGGAGTATACTGGGAAGGACCATGGGGAGGGCCAGCAGGGCCCATAGGCCTCCCTTATTTTTTTTACATACATTTTAAAAGTTCTCTTACTAAATTTAGTTCAAAAATGCTATGCATATGTTGGGGTCTGAAAAAATAAAGTATGTAGGTATAATACAAATCACTTTACGTGATTTGGCCAAATTGCTTACGTCAATGGCTGATGATCTGAGAACATCCACTATATCTAAAGAATATTACAAAGGAGATACATTTTATCTCAATTCTCTCTCACAGCTCTTTTTTTCTTCACCTCTCTGCTCGCAACCCCATTACAAGCCTTGAGAACTCACAATGGGCCCACCCCATTGTGAGTTCTTTATCTTTGATTCTGTGGGTGATTCCTACACTATGTTTTCTTCTGTTTCTCACATTCTCAATTTATACACATGAAAAAATAGGAAGCTAAAATAACAATCAAAGAGAGCACATTTTAGTAACTCATAATGAGAACTCCACCCACGTGTTGGATGGATAAATTGGTCAAAACCAACAATCACCCCCTCCACCCAACATGAGGAAGATAGATCTCATCTACTACAATCCTTTAACATAATTTGCCCCCTGCTAGCAAATTATCTTGGAGATATCTTCTAGGATGTTTTATTGCATTTGCGCTTGTATGAGCTACACTGTTTTGCCAAAGATGTCTCCCACTGCCATTACACTAGCTATACCCCTAACGATGCTTCTGCAGTAAACATCACACTCCTTGTCTGAGGTACCTGTACTCTCTCATCTGAGTGCCCTTCATTAGCTATGCTTTATCATAGTCGGATACAACTTCTACAACACTTGTCTTTGTTGTTGTCTTCTGTTCTATCTCCAGGCAAATACACCCCCTCACTTGGGGTACTCCGCAAAGCTTTCATGCTTCGCCAACATTTATTGTCCCAGTGATCAAATTTTCTCCTACTTTATACCCTGCCCTCCCGATCACAATAAAAGTACTAAATCTACAATCTTTGTGGCCTTCCACCTAGATCCTTCTATGCTAGTACGCCATCTACTGCAACCTTCTGATACCTGGGCCTTCGCCCATACCCAATCTGTCCTTCATGCCTCTATCTAGCAAAGAAATAATTCAAAATTGTAGGAACTGATATCATCATCTGACACGAACCAGCTAATCTATTAGGTGCTATTTTAGATTATAACTACCCAACTCACCCTAACATATTCCCTTCTATCGTTTTATGTTCAACTTCCTCCGGTCTTTCACCTTCACCACTGTTGCACAGGTACCCTTCATATTCAAAGGGGTCATCATCTGCAAGATAGGATACTTTCCACCCAAGGCACAACCATGGTTGCTTAAATCATCCATGCATGTTTGTTGTAAACTTTGCTATCTTCACTTCACACATCTAGAAGTGGAATCTCTTGAATCTAACCTCGCGAATGGATCTAAAATGTTGAAAAATCTTTGGAAGAGCTTTAACTAAAAAATAAGAGTTTTTAAGGGACAAATGTAATTTCCCACACTTTGGGGTAAAATTGTAATTTCTCAAAATTTAGGAGCTAATATGTAATTAATGGAAACTTTGGGGCCAATCTAAAATTTTCTAAAACATGGGGCTTTTTCATAGTTACACAAAACAACTAAGGCTAAATCATAATTTTAAAAACTTTTAAAGAATATGCCAAAGGAATATTCCATGTCTCCTTTATGTTTTCCAGCAAAGTTGGACCTTCCCTTATTTTATTTTATTTTTTTCTTCTTCTCCACAGAACAACTCTGCAACTTTCCACCGAAGAAATCCAAACTTCAGATGGCAATTCCGGTCCCATCCAACCTTTGTTTTCAACGCAGTTTGTTCTTCTACGTTTCTCTCGTCAAGCTTTACATCCTAATATGTTTAGTTTAATTTTCTGACCAACTTCATTTTTGGACCCAACAACAAAACAATGTGCAAGTTTTTTCTCCGACAATTATGAACCTTCCCAAACCAAGCTCTAATGCCACTTGTTGGCATCCAAAAGAATAAAGCATGTAAGCACAACATAAATTAATTTACGGGGTTCGATCTAATTACTTATGTTTATAACTGGTAATCCAAGAGTATCCACTATATCCAAAAAATATTACAGAAGAGATACATCTCATCTCAATTCTCTCTCATAGCTCTCTTTCTCTTCACCTCTCTGCTCACAGCCCCATTACAAGCCTTGAAAACTCACCTTACTGCAATTCTCTATCTTTGACCCAGTGGATGATTCCCATACCACGTTCTCTTATGTTCTTCACATTCACAATTTATACACATATAAAAAAATAGAAAGTTAAAATAACAATGAAAGAGAACACATTTCAGTGTCTTTTGATGAGAACTCCACCAACGTGCTGGGTGGATAAATGGTTAAAACCAACAATGTATTATGTACATTATGTAATAATTAATATTGAACTTACAATGTTATATGTATGAACTTGATCATATTAAGAAAAAAAAAAAGAAATATAAAAGATTGGACAATTTGGCTGCTATCAATATTTTAATTTTTAAGCAACTTTAATAGTTTAGTAGGCTTAGTTTAGCCTCGTAGGGCTTACATTTCTTATGCAACTGTGCTCCTGCATTGAGAGTCTTTACTTTTCAATCACCTTTCAAGTTTGACTCTTGAGGCTTCTCTAGAGGCTTGGTCAGTCAATCTCCTCTCTTGGACCCTTAAAAAGCACTAAATAATCATATTTGCTTAAAAAGACTCTTACCCATCGTAACTATAGAAACAGTAAAAGACCTCTTTTTGGTTTTTTTTTTTTTTTTGGGTTCTAGCCCTAGGTCTCTTGGGTCTTCCCCAAGGGCTGCCCCTATTGTGATGCTTCATTAGAAATATTACGATACTTAAGTTAATTTTTCACTGTTGTCTTAAAAGAAAAATATAAAAAAGACTATTATATACATGCTAGATTCAAGATTTATAATTATTGGAGATAAAATTATATTTTACATTAATAGAAGTAAAAATAAAAAAAATAATCGGCATAAAAGCATAACATAATGGTATAAAAGTAAAATTTATAACTAAATATAAGTAAAATTAATAGAGTCTTGATGTAATGTTTTGAGTTGACAATTGCACTTACTAGCATTCACTAACATTCACTTTTCCAAGTCAGTAGGAATTGCTTTCACTGGCATTCACTTCACCATTACTGTTGAGCAATCCACCTAAGTAGATGGAAGAATCAAGAATGAAAGGCTGGGAAACAATGTTAGCACCAACACTGAAATGGTAGAGCCGACAACGAAATGGTAGCACTGACTTTGACGTTACCCACTCTCAGTTGAAAATGGCATTAATTGTACTAAATAGTACTTGTCCTCTTTTATCTCTATTTTGTGGATAAATTAAGTTTAGAAGAGAAAGCTTGGGGTGTGGGTGTGATGGAAAAAATAAAGGGTAGAAAGAAAGAAAGAGAATTTGATAGTTTCTTAGTCCTGTAATTTTCCAATTCTCCATATTATAATAAAATTCGTTCGATTTTACTCAATAACTAGTAAAAAGGCAAGGTTAAAGGCAATTGGAGACCACTATAGCAATAAGAACAGACCAAACCGAATCTCAGCCCAGGAACAAAATTGATCGAACCTCAACTTTGATCACACCAGAGAGCTCCTGGGGACATAACAAATTGGACTCCGGAAATCGAAGCAAAAAAGGAGACCTTATGCTCTACCATGACCGGCCGAAATTCCACTAGAAAAGTTACGCACAGGCAAGGAAATAATTTACAATATAATAGTATATAAAATAATTTTTGCAGTTGTTTTCAAAGACCTAGGCGAAGTGGCTTCACTGTTGATAAACCAACCATGAGATTCTAGGTTCTTTTCTTGGGGCAACATAATTGTTATCCTATATTTTCTTTTTAAGTAAGCCTAGAAGTCCAAGGAAGTCGGGTAGGAGCCAAGCTAACCGAGCCTTTAGCCGAGCCAACCAAGCTAAACCGCATTAACCATTGACCACCACTTGCCATTTGCCACATGTCGCTTGCATTTCCAGCCAACCAGAAGCTACCACGTCATAAATTTTAACCAAAAATTTGACCAAGTTGACCGAGGGTTAATTGAAGTATTTTCAAGTTCCAAGAAAGCTAATTTAAGGGTTTTTCGATATTCTAAATCCATCTATGAGGTCGGTTTTGGATAATTTTACTTTTAGACATGAGAAATAAAATGGAAGTCACCATAGCAAGTGCGATGATTATGCTTATAAGTGACAAATATGCCCTATGAAAACCTTGGATGGAGGATACTCTCTTCTACAAAGATTTATATGACCCTTTGGAACATAAAAGGGTCAAACCGATAGAAACAAAGAAGGAAGAGTAGTAGAAAATGAATAGGAAGACAATAGGATTAATCAAGCGGTGCATTGGACCTAAGGTTTTCCACCACAAGGCACAGGAAAGGAGTGCTTTATACATGTACACTATAGGTGAAGTTGGAGGAGACATATTAATCAAAGATATCACGGAAAAAGGTGCTCATAATGAGTAGGTTAGTAGGTTAGTGGATTTGAAACTCAAGTCCAAAATTTCAATATTGACGGAACACATAAGTGCGTTCTAGAATTATCTCAATCAACTGTCTAGTGTCGACCTCAATTATAACGATGAGACTCAAGCTTTACTTCTCCTTAGTTCTCTGCCAGACAGTTGGGAGACATTAGTGATCTCTCTCACCAACTCAGTGCTGAATGGAATAGTGACCATGCCAATGGTCAAAGATGCGTTGTTCAGTGAAAGTTAAGAAGAAAAGAAAAGGATACTAGGGATAATGGTGAACAAGCTCTAATTACGAAGGTAGAAGAAGAAAAGGTGAAAGAAAAGCTAACAGAGGAAGGTTAAAGTCGAGGCCAACGAAAATACATAAATTTAACTGTTATGATTGCGACGAAGAAAAGCACATGAAACGAGATTGCCCAAAGTACAAAGCAGTGAAAGGAAAAAAAAATCTAACATGGGGAAATAGCAGTGTTAGACTCCAAGGATGACGTTGTTGTGCTATAGGATCGGGTTGGTACTATACTAACTAGAAGGGAGTGTTAGCAGTTGAAGCTTGATGTTAAACACAGGTCCAGTAGTACAGTATGGTAAAGTGAATACAAGATGCAGTATTGCACAGACGCACATGAACCTGGGCACAGAAGTGTACCCAGAGAGCCCACGTTAGTAGTATAAGAGTGTCAGAATGGAATCAAACAATATGTAGAAATCTAGCAAAAGACGATGATGTGCAATGATTGCTAGACATGTTGATATCAAAGTTCAAAGGAAAGAGAAGAGATTGCTACAACATTGGCTTGGATGAAACCAGATAGTCTCTTGTACTCTCGAAGGAATCCTTGATGGGAATCTATCCAGAATGTACACAGAAATTGGAGAGATAGCTCATATGGCAAACTTGGAAAGGGTGTGTGAGGCATCTCAAGTTGGGGGTACAGAACGAAGCATCCTGGGTTAAGGGTGCAAGAGTATTTTAGTTGAAAATAAAAATATTAGAAGTACCCCAATAGGGGGTGTTGGCATTCGATGTACAATACAATTGGCCAGTGACGATGGCGGGAAGACGATGATATCATTTGTAATATAAAGAGCATGGGAAGAGCTACAGTGTTAGATGACAGCGAAGTGGTATAACTTTACAGAATATACCAAGAGGTAGCATTTTTCGCTCATGAATAGAGTAAGAGTGCATTGAATTCATTCACGTTGGGTAAAGGGAGTGATTGTTGAGCAATCTACCCAAGTGTAAGGGAGAATCGATAATAAAAATCTAGGAACCAAAGTCGGTATTGATGTCGAAATGGTAGTGTTGACACTGAAATGTTAACATTGACTTTGACATTACCCATCCTCAATAAGAAACAACACTAATTGTACCGAATGGTGTTTCTCTTCTTCTATCTCTGTTTTGTGTTTAAATAGAGCTCAGGAAAGACAGCTCGGGGTATAGGTGTGACGAGAAAAACAAAGAGCAGAAAAGGATAGAGAATTTGAGAGTGTCTTAGTCTTATAACTTTTCCAATTCTCCATTTTGTTATAAAATTTGTTCAATTTTACTCAACAATTACTCAGTCCATCCATGATTACATAATTTTCTTTCAATTTGAATCTTTGCTCTTGTGGTAAATATGATTACCTTAATCACTAGGATCTTTTGAGAATCTGATTGATTGTTATCTACTCTATGGTTGCCAAGATTAGATGGGATTATGTGTTTAGAGTCATAATTTGTTAAGATTGAAAAAGAAGAATATAGAAAAAGTGAGATAAAAACAAATTACTTGTTAAGATTACTTAAAAATTAAATTGTTAACATAAAATATTTTAAATTAATATTTGCTAATTCAAATTCATGATGTTAAAGTTTTTAGCATAAACTTAGAATACCTACTTGAATTATCAAATATATATTCGAGTCAAAACAATTAGGAGCCACAAAGCAAAGGTTAGCGCATCTTTTTGATACCAATTCATAAAAAATATATGGAAAAATTATGTACATGCATTTATTTTCTATTCATAGTTGGCCCTTCTATCTTGCGCAAGATATTCTGTGCTCCCCTAACTTTTTTGCCATTGGATGTTCAATATGCTTTTCACTATTGGAAAAAGGCATATTAGTGACCGCTAAGAGCGATTGCTAAAAGCCAAAAGCAATAACTAAAAAGTTATCGTGACCACTTGGCAACTGCCAAAAAAAAGTCACAACGGCTTCGTCGCAAAAAAATATTAGTGACCACTTAAGTGGTCGCTATTGTTTTTATGACGACTTAATGACCGCTTGTGCGCAAAAGTTTCCAACATTAGCGACCCCTAAAAACGATCGCTAATAGAGGCCAGGCAGTAGCTAGTTCATTCTCGCCAACTTGGCGTAATGTCCTGCCAGATGGCGCGTAATCATTAGCGACCGCTTTTTTCTATTGGCAACCCCTTTTTGGCGATTACTAAACGTAAATAATTTTTTAAAATTCAATTTTTGCGGTAATTTTTTTAAAAATTATTATTATTTTTTGTTAAATTATTATTTATATAATAATTTTTAATTTTTATTATAATAATTTTTATTCTTTTTATATAATTATTATTATTTATTTTAAATTTTTTTATTATTTATATTATTTATTTGCAAATATTTATTTCAAAATTAATTTAATCTGGTTATAATTTAAATTGCACATGTAACAAAAAAATTTCTAACTAAAATAAAACAAAAATCTATATTATATATACAAAAATAGTATAAAGTTTAATTACAAAATTTCTCACATACAAATGTACAAAGTACTGGATTAGTTCCAATCAGTCTAATCCAGTCCAGTTCAGGAGGGCCAGCTGCCATCGTTCAGGTTCTACAACAAAATAATAACCAAATGAGAAAGGGAGGAAACAAGAGAGAAGAGATGGAGATAAAGAGGGTTCGTGAAAATTTGTGGGCAATATTTGCAACCACTTATGACAGTCGCTAAATCCGTCGTGCCACGAATTATTTCAACATGAATACTCCAGCCGCACACTAGTAACGACCCTCATTTTTGCGACTGCCATAAGTGGATGCTAATAGACTATTGCAACTGCCACAAAGCGATCGCCTAAAAATTGAATCCGCCAAAACTCAAGTTTCTAGTAATGTTTACTGTGCTAGCCTTTTTTTTCCCCTCTTATCTTTTTTATTCGCACCTTTTGCCAAACTTGGTTTAAACAAAGTAGCTTTTGTGTGTGTTTCTGTGTGTGTGTGTGAGAGAGAGAGAGAGAGAGAGAGAGATTTACCACTTATGACCTACACTTTTTCTAACTTTTGTACATTTTTCTTAATATTTTGATATTTGAGATGGATACAGCTGGTGGACATGTAAAATGATTACACTTGAAAAGTGTAATTATAAACTCCACATTTTGATACTCATTGATGCATTTAAGTAGTTAATTTCAAAGTTTTATCGTTATTTTATTATTTATAGTGTTTATTCTCTTAATTGCAGGTAAAAGGGAAAAATACGTGAGATTAGCAGTGTTGAAAGTGGCTTCCGAGGAGGAAAAAATGGTCCAAAGTTCAAGATAGTTGAAGTGGTGTGCAGCTGAAGTTCCAGCTCGACACCTTGTCAGTATTTAGACCATAACTTTTCACTCACAACTCGGATTGACCTGATTCTTTTTGGGTTGGAAAGAAGACTCAAAGGGCTACAACTTTCGTGCTTTAGCCGAAGCCTGAATCGATCGTTTGCGAGGTCAAAATCGCAGTGGAAGTTGAGGACAGAAAGCTGTCAGAAGCAGCAAACGAGAAGCAGAACTTGAAGAACAAAGTTTCTGTGGTCCGGACCACCTGCCAAACGGTCCGGACCACAGTGTGTTATGCCCGCGCGGCTTCACTCCGTCTTTTAGGGTTTTCTTTACAACTTCTTTATAACATCTGCTACATGGCCGACCCAAGGGAGCCCTAGTTTTTAGTTCTACATACTTTAGGAACCTTTTTTTCATATTTTGAGATACTTTGAGAGTTTTAGAATAGCTTTTTTAGAGAGTTTTCAATTACTTGTCTTGTTTATGGAGTTGTTCGATGTTTGGTTATTCTTCGCTGCACTGCTCTTTCATTACGTAGTTTCAGAGTTGCTTGCCGTGTAAGTTGACTTTCGTTTCGTTAATTTAATATATGATTTATTATTTTCTAGTGGTAGATCTAATGTTTATGCTTTCGTTTATTGCTTTCGTTTCGTTTAAAATCATGCTAGAGTAGAAACCCTAGTTCTTGATTCACTGAATCAATGAAGGGTGATTCGTTATAAGTTGAGGGATGAACGTAGATCCTTCGCATGGGTTTTGAAAACCTATGTGAAGTGATCTACAATTTTCAAATCTGATTTGTTTGTTTAGAAAACTTTTTAACTCGAATGTTTTTATCATAAAATATTTCCAGTTTTATTTTCCATAATGAAACGTGAGTTTAAAACTGTGTATCGAGAAATTTTGGAATCTATTCACTCCTAAATCAGATTTGAATTCGAATGTTTTTATCATAAAATATTTCCAGTTTTATTTTCCATAATGAAACGTGAGTTTAAAACTGTGTATCGAGAAATTTTGGAATGTATTGAAAATATTTCCCAATCTATAGATCCTTTGACGTGAACTATAGATTGTATTTTAAATCATCCCTTGGCAAAATAACGAATTACCTGGAATTGTGAAAGTTGAATCAAGAACTCTTTTAAATATTATTGTCTTAAGTTAAATCACTTTTGTTTGAATTGATTGCATTGCAAGTTCTAAATTAGAATAGCTTTTAATTTGAAAATATTCAATTCTTTTTACATTTAAGTTCAGTAACTTTAAATTGCTAAGTTATTTCAAAGTAGTTTGCATTCTAGTTTAAATATCCCTTTAATTAGTTTGTTTCTTGTTTAATCCTTCAATTTGCAATTCTCTTAAATCCAATTTAATTCAATTGATATCTCAATTCACATTTAAACCTAAAATTCATATTTGAACTTAGAAACTGAAACATATAGGCTCCCTGTGGATTCGACCTCGGACTCACCGAGATTAAAACTACACCGCACACCCTTGCACTTGGGGGTTAATTAGCACTGCACTATTTACGAGCGGTCATAAAAATAGTCCAAGATAAGGATTCATGGTAGGTCTGAGAATGTAAGCATTGATAATAAAACTATGATATAGTTTTAATGGGAGATCCAAAGTGCTGTGTCTAAAGAAGCAACTCACAAAGTTATGATGGAGATGCTTCCTCTTGTATTATATATATAATTATGGGAGCGTTTAGAGTAATAAAAAGTGAGATAAAGTAAGATAAAATAAAATAAGTTGTGGGTTCATAATTCGTGCAGTGAGATAAAAAATGAATAACTTTTAAGAATTTTTTAAAAATTTTATAAATTTTTTTAATTTTTAATAAACCAAACACAACCTTTTATTAGCGAGGGCACTGAGAGGTTAATCTCAAGTCAAATATATTTGCAAATCTTTAATTGAGTCTGTTATTTAATTTGTTCATGAGTTTGTTAATAAATAAATTTATTAAACAAACAAATTTTTTAACAAACAAGGAAATAATGTTTTCCGACTTCGGCAACGTTTGGAGCGGTAAAAAATAAGAAAAAATAAGAAAAAGATGTGGTTTTGGATAATTTTTGATGTTTGACGTTTCTAACTTAAACCACATTTTTTGGAGATAAATAGTGTAACTATTAAACTTTTACAATAAAAAGTTGGAGAGAGAAACGGTGGGAACGGTTTTTTGAGTTTATTCCATGGATTTATGTCAGAATTTTTTTGAAAGTTGTTGAACTTTTAGATTTCTGCGTGAAAAAAGTTGGAAAGAGAAATAGTGGAAATGATTTTTTCTATTCATTTTTACGGATTTATGTCAGATTCATTAAAATTTGTTAAAAAGTTACTAAGATTTATGAAAAAATTATTAAGGTTCGTAAAAAAAGTATTTTGTTGGGATATGTGATATATATAGAATTTTATAGAGATTTCATGAAATACGAGATGATCAAAATGTATTAAAAAGTTTTAAAAATTTTTAACAAATCAAACGGCATCTATATATTGCAAAGTGGCATCCCTTCAGTATCTTCAGAGGTCGAGGCCTTTTCAGTTGTAAAGCCAAATAATCCACTTAAATTATATAAAATGAAATCAGAGAGATTTGCTACATATGTAAGTGGAATGTTGACTGTCCATGTACGTGTATGAATGGATATCTTTTACTGTTAAAGTCCTCTCTTCCAACTCTACCCCTAGAGTTTCCATGACGATGCACTATTGTAGCAAACTTGTGAAAGACAATTTTAAACGTTTGTTACTTTTCAATCATTTTAATGTGCATAATTAGGGGGGTTAAATTTGAGTCAATTCAACCCTTAAAACCCATACTCAACCCGAATAGGGTAATTTTTTTTCTTTTTATAACATCAAATTTAATGTATGCTAAAAATATGAAACTTGAATTAATTTGAGTTAGAGCATCACATATGGACCACTCGAAAAATTTAATACCCAAATACATTTATATATATATATATATATATATAATATTAGTGTTGATTCGTGCTATGCACGAAAATGTGAAACAATTTACATATATTGATAAAGAAAAATAATTTTCAGATATAGTATAAAATATTTTAATAAATTTACATTATTTCATAAAATGGGTATTGAGTTATTATTTTTTATTTACATTAGTTTTAATGAATGAATAGAGTTGATTAAAATTTATGCTCTATCCAATCTCTTTTTGATGTAAGCCTTCATAAAAATTAAACTTAGGTCTAAAATATATAATAAATCTCAAACTTATCTAATTGGCTTCAATAAAAAAATCTAAATAAAATATATAATAGAAAAAAATGTAATATGACATATAATTCGAGAAATTTTGCACTTTAACAATAAAAGTAAGCCTAGCACATAAGAAAAATTTTATGTATTAATTAAAATATTAAATATGAAATATAAATTATTTTATATATATTAAACTTGGACAAATTGGACTAAGTTTGGGTAAATATTAACATAAACTGAAGACCAACTCGAAAAAATTTAGGCCTATATTTTCATCTAATACCATTTCACGGTCATTATATTTAATTGTTCTAGAAAATAAGTTTAAAGTCACTACTTTGCCAAAATGTTATGTGATTAATTAATAATCTTTCTAATTTCAAAACATCAATTTTAATATATGCTCTTATTTTTTTTATTTTTTTAATTCTTGACTCACTTTATAAAAGTAATTTGAATTAA
Organism: Vitellaria paradoxa; assembly: GCA_019916065.1. Lineage (NCBI taxonomy): Eukaryota > Viridiplantae > Streptophyta > Magnoliopsida > Ericales > Sapotaceae > Vitellaria > Vitellaria paradoxa. Next base: position 61,002,321 of record CM034233.1, read on the forward strand.
AAATTCAATTATCTTTAACTACATTAAAATAATTTTTTGAATAATTTTATAAAAATAACTAAAATTAAAAGTATCATTATTAATTGTATATTGTAATTTACTTTAATGATAATTTTGCTCAATTATAATCTAAAATTATGTGTTTATGTAAATAATATTAAAGGAATAAATCAATATATTTTGCCTCTCTAAATTAATATACATTTTTGGGAGACTTTTAAATTAATTTTTTTCCTAAACAAAAATTTTATATATATCCTAAAAATCAATTAGGAATGTTTCAAGATTTACTATTATTATTGTTTAAATTTTCTGAAGCTTAAATTTTTGTGGAAAGGTTACAAACTTCATTAATTTTATAAACTTTTGGATTACTAATAATTTTCAAATTTAAAATATATGAGTACCACATAGGATTCGAAATAATGAAAAAAAAATGGGAGATCTAATTCACAAATTTGAAAACAAATGAAAAATTGAATATACAGAGAACAAATAAGAATGCCACGTAGGATGTGAAAGAATACGAAAAATATAACCACACGATTTTAGTAAATATAAATATAGATATATAGATAAATTATCTTTAATTTAAAAATATAGTTTAATATTTTAAAAAAAGAGTTCATATGTGCAGACTTCGTAACTAAATTTAGCCCTGATGGTAACAAAATTACTCTTATCTTGATCTAGGCATGGCCCCTGATCATCCATCCCAATGTTTCGAAACTCGTTTTAACCCGACTGGTTGAATTGATAAACTCGTGAACCGGTCTAAATAATAGTCCAATCCATAATTCAAGCCTATTGTGGCAAAAAAGGTTTATCTCACAAACAAAAAAGGAGGGGGGGCGCCAAACTACGAATGAAGCGATGACTTGTACAAATATTAAATTTTTATGTAATTTTAATTATTTAATATTTATATTTAATCTATCTATGATATTACGGTTCAATTGTAGTTAATTCAACAGTTGAACCACTGACCTACCGATCATTTTTACAGTTTGCCTAATGGTCTGAGTTTTAAGAGAGAAAAAAGTGAGAGAGAGAGTTTGGATTACAAATGCATAAAAAAAAAAAGGCAATACATAATTTAATATTATATAAATGTACATTCAATTTATAACATATAAAAGTTATAATATCTTAACTATTGCATCAAATGTATTTTAGCTATTAAATTCAAGGTACATAAACTAACCCAAAACAAAATTGTAGTGACAAGCAACCCCACAACATAATATTGTTCTCTTTGAACTCGATTAGGTACAATATAAAAACTTTCTAAAGGTCCTCCATTCTTGTATTACTTTTACACAAACATGTTTAGTTATAAAGTTCCATTGAAATGCAATATCTGTACTGCTTTAAAATGTATTATATCATAAAGATGACGAATTATACATATATGATAGGTACTTTACTCACAGAGTGTTTCACCGCATTGAACTTTAATGGTAACTTACCTAATCTTTTGCTAACTTGTTAACATTACCACTGATTTGTCATATCTCTTCTCATTTTTGTGCATAAGCCCTAATGGCCCCACACTTCTAACCGGACATCGGCTCTTATAATCTTTGTCACAAGCCACATTCTTACAGTATAATTATTTTCTCAAGTTCTCAATTCTAATTTTCATTTTCTTCTACAATTGCCATCAATCACAATTATCATTAATCACCACCTACAACCTACTACTATTGGTCGTTACCACCTTTTTCAACCACTAATCACCACCAGTCACAACCATTACTAATCACCACCTACTACTGTTGGTCGCCACCACCTTCTCCAACCACTGCCACTACTGCTAGTTATCACCTATCTCCGATCACAACCAACGCCACTCACCTCCAATCAGTCAAGACCACTACTATCGTTAGTTGACCAGCACTTATCATCGACCAACCACCACCAAACTCCGACTTCGCTGGTTGGCCATCATCTTCATCGCCGACCACCTCTGAGCACACCTTTGTTGCCGCACTATAACTACTAATGACAACTATTGTTATAAAATATGTTTTAAAATTTTTTATTTTTATTTTTTACAATGAAAATTAAATTTAAAAATAAAAAATTAAATACAAATTGAAAATTAAACACAAAAATTAAAAATTGGCAGTTTTATCGAATATGCCCTTAGTTATTGGAAAGCTACATTTAATTTGTTCACTTCTAGCTTGTTCTGATAAACGATCAGGTGAAAAATTTATAACCGTGATGTATAATTCTTCATTTAATTCATTTAAGTGTTTTGTAAATAATGAGAGCAAAATAAGATGTCTAAATTTACCGGCGTCAATTGAATTCAATTTTTTTTTTTTTCCTCTCTCCTTTCTTTCTAGGCTTTGAATTCAAACAATTAAAATTGGTCTATGACACAACACTATGTACTGCCTGTCACTAATATATAATTAAAGGCCTTATAACTCAATCTCATTGCAAAGGTCGTTTTTGAGAAAAAAAACTTCGAACAATTTGTGGAGTTTAATTTAATCATGTGTGATCTTTCACACAATCACAAATGATTCACTTCATGACAATCTCATCTCAAATATATATATAATTAATTATCTCAGCTAGTCAAGTGGTTCACTTTATGTCAATTCGTGAGTATGTAAAATTAGGACCAAGATCTATCACCAAAAAGAACTAAGATCTCATTTATCGGATAAGATCAGCATCTTCCTTCTTAAAAACAAAGTAATACCACCTTCCTTCATACTATATACACATCCCCTCTAGCACTGTCACTCCCATCCCCAGGAAACTCATCAATACCTCTCTCTCTCTCTCTCTCTCAAAATATGGGTGTTCCTCAGCATCTCTCCCCTGTTAGCTGTGAACTAAGAATCATAAGAGCCAAAAACATTGAGTTCAAGCGCAATAGCCTGTTGTTTGTAAGATGCTATCTATCATCCAAAAACAACAATAAGGTTAGACTAGACAGCCAAGAAATCTCATCAAAATCCGACTTGCTTTGGAACCAATCCTTCTCGCTGGAGTGCGCAGCCACCCAAGACTCCATGGACAAGCTCATGCAAGGAAGTGTCGTTTTCGAACTCCTGCGGAGAAACACTGCACCAATTCTAGGGAAAATCGGGGGATCAAACCTCGTTGGCAGAGCTGAGATTCCATGGAAAACTGTTTCGGAGTCGCCGGAGATGGAAATTGAGAAATGGGTTTTCATGGCTGGAAAAAGTAGAAATGAAGATGCGAAGCCACCGGCAGTGCAGGTGGCAATGAAGGTTCGAGTTCCAGCAGCCACTGAAGAGACAGCGCCGGCCAGGAGGCGGAGGAGGAGAAACACAGATTGGGACGAGTGTGGGTGTATGGATGTTGGGTGCAATTCTTGTGCTGATTACGAAATATTTGCATTGGCTGCGGCTTTGGATACTCTGTAGGGTTAATTAATTGGCAAATTAAGCACTTCTTAGAATCTCTAGTGCAGGGTGGGCGTGAATTATTATTACCAATTTTTTTTCTTTTCTTTTTTTTTTTTTTTTTTTGGTATTATTTGATTTGGAATTTTGGAGTGAGGGAAATTTGAAGCTTTAGGAGTACTAATCTCTCTGTAGAAGTGTTCTGCTTTAATAATTGTACCATACCCCTCAACAATTTATATGTATTAATTATTATATCAATTTTGTATTCTACTTAATAGTTCAATCTATTTCAACCGAATCGACACATTGTACTTAACAATCTTCCTTACAGTTCAATTAGATGAAGTGAAATGGAATAAAAAGAAAAGGAGGAGGGAATTAAAGAAAATTATTATCCTTTCATTCTTTTTTCTTTTCATTTCCTTTCTTTTCCTTTTATTTCTTTTCAAATCACAAGCCAAAAAGAAAGAAAATTATTACCCTTTATTTTCTAAACTTACAAACAAATAAAAAAAATATTATAAATTTTTTTTTCTCTCTCCTAATTAATATTTTCTTTTCTTTCCTCTTCTAAACTCATAAATGAAACCTTAATGTGTTCCTAGTTATCTGCCATGGTTTTATTTCCAATTAGATAGTAATTAGTTAATTTTTATATAATATCAAAAAGAATATTCTAAAACTAATTAACATCAATACTTGTCATAATGTTTTCAAAAGTATACAAGAAAATAATAATAATAATAATAATAATAGTCAGCACCTATTAACAAAACTTATCATAAACTATGGAATGATGAAGATGACAATAGAAATGAAAATGATAAGTGAATATAAAATAACACTAATACTGCAATTAATGGATAAAACTCATGATGATTAGCTAGTCAGGGCTCTTCTTTTAGAGTTATTACTTTCCCAGACCATGTATAATTCAGGGCAAAGAGCTTACATGTGCTGGTGGACAGCTCCTGTTTCCACCTTTCTACTCATTCTCAAGTACAACTTGTGAATAATAATTAAGCTTCATTATTTAAATAATGCATCCGTGTCACTAGTTAATTATATATGATACATCACTCAAGGAAATTAAATAACTCGTCCATGTTTATCTACTTTTAGCTTTTGTTAATTACTTTATTGCTGTGAGCAAATCACCAAAAATTATATATGCAATAAATAACTGGATTTTATTTACAGTATTACATATTTGATTAGGGATGTCAAAATTATTTGTACCTAATGGGTATCTATTTTACCCACCCTATTTGAGAAGGATATGAGAATACAAATAATAAAAACGAGGATGAGTATAGAGATTTTAAGATGTTCCCTGAACAAGTATAAGGACGGGTATAACAATCTCCACCTCGTCCCATGCCTGTTTAAGTACTTTTTATTTTATTAATTTATATATATACATATTTTTAATATTTATTTAATGCATATTAATATATTTTTATTTAATATATATAATATTTATAATAATTTTTAATATTAATTATATATATAATATATAATTTATAAATGCTGTTATATTTGACAAAAAGCGAGGATGAAGAATCCATCACATAACGAGGGACAATTATGGAGAAAATTTTCATCCCTGAAACGAGGATAAAAACTAGGAAGAATACTGCTAAACAGGAATAGGGATGCAGATGAGGAAAGCCATACCCAATTCATATTCGTTTTGTTGACATCCCTATACTCAGTATTAATGTAACCTTAAGGTAGGAAGTATGATTGTTTTTCTATTAATTCATGAATTTAAAATTAAAGATTTTGTTGTTTATTATTTAAGAATTATTCAAATATAATTTTACTAATTTAGATATGAATTTAATTATGAACTTAACAGATTTAAAGCTATGCATTACGATGAATTTAAAATTACCACATAAACTACTAGTTATTTGAAGTCATTTAGGTCATTTGGTTTTTTATAATGGTAATCATTGAATTTTACTTTTGTAATTGTTAATTTATTATCCAAATAATAATTTCAAACTTTTTCCCTAAGAAATAGACTAAGTTGTTATAAGTTTAGGTTAGAAGTTGTTGGTGCTTATTTAGGCTATGCTTGAAACACTTAAAAATATTGAAAATTGTTAAAAAATGTTAAAAATTTTTAAAAATTATTCACTTTATATTTCACTGCATAAATTACGAACTTATAATTTTTTTCAAATTTTATAACTTTTTGTCATTCTAAATACCCCTTAGGTAGCGTTTGAAGTAGTAAAAGAAAGATAAATTAAGATAAAATATGATTTTGAATTAATTTTAGCACCTTTTTTAGAGATGAACAATAGCAAACTGTGAGAATGATTGTCCCCAAACCATTCCAAACAATCGTTCCACGGATTCGAAAAATCAACGCTCTATACGCGTATAACACCAAAACTATAGGAACCGTTTTTCAAATCAATTCCTACGGATTCAAAAAAATTCGTATAAAATAGCGAAAATGATACTC